>CM061528.1:71848398-72458398 GCA_030068015.2 Neoceratitis asiatica
TTTTTTTGGAGATTTCAAACACGAATAAACCGCAAAAGGAGGTTCTAATTTAAGATTTACATTGCTTCCGAAGGGGGGGGGGGGAGTCCGGACCCGAAAACCCCACCCCTGGATCCGCCACTGATCGCAGTAATGAGCAATGTACAGTGAAGCTCACTTTGAAAAATAAGTTCCAAAAAGTAAAAAAAATTATAATTTACTGGAGTTAGATCGAATTCATGGAGTAGCGTTTTTGGAAGAAATCTCTCAATTATACGCTATCCTTAAGCGTGCAACACTGTAATTTTTATGGCTGAAATCGGTATATCAAATGGTTGTAATATAAATCTTTACTTTGTCATCTTCATATCTAAATTTCATGCATATAAATATGAAAATTTCTTTTCGTTCTTTTACTCTTATTTATTGACCCTTGTTGCAAACACAGACAGTTAGTTCTCTTTCCGTTAAACTCCCTAACTTAAGAGCTATGATTTCGTGTCATAATTGATTTAGAATTAGATAAGACGATGCACTGTTCGATAATTATTTGATTGTTTTCAAAGGTATGTAGTGCTTCTTGACACTCGATTGTGCTTGTGCCTGAAAGCGGCAAATATGGAGACAACAGCAATTGATTAATTGTTTATTGCGGCCTGTAATTGTTTTTTGTTATAAGTGAAGGAGCTTTATTCAAAAGGTCTATTTGTTAGTTCTTGTGGCAGGTTTTGCCAGATTTTATTTAGTCAGTTAGTACGTCTCTGACCAACAAGCTGAATAAATACTTGCACAATTTCAGCAGAGTGTTCTATTTTGCGCTCAAATTTGTATGCGTACACAAGCCTTCTTTACTACAAACGGCTTATTTGTAAAGGTTTTTTTTTATAGAGGTATAGAACTTTAAGTTGGCATTACTTTTCAAGATGGCGACCGATTTAACAGCTGTCAAGTGATTTATTCTCAGTTTGGTTTGGCAATTCATCATGAATAGACTCACGCCTGAACAACGCTTGCAAATAGTGCAATTTTATTTCGAAAATAATGGTTCTGTGCGGAAAACGTATCGCGCACTACGTCCATTTTAGCGATGTTTAGCGATGAAGCGCACTTCTGGTTGAATGGCTACGTCAACAAACAAAACTGCCGCATTTGGAGTGAAGGTAATCCTCAAGTGTATGTTGAAACACCGTTACATCCAGAAAAACTGACTGTTTGGTGCGCTTTATGGGCTGGTGTAATCATTGGTCCGTATCATTGGACGTAGTGCGCGATACGTTTTCCGCACAGAACCATTATTTTCGAAATAAAATTGCACTATTTGCAAGCGTTGTTCAGGCGTGAGTCTATTCATGATGAATTGCCAAACCAAACTGAGAATAAATCACTTGACAGCTGTTAAATCGGTGGCCATCTTGAAAAGTAATGCCAACTTAAAGTTCTATACCTCTATAAAAAACACCCTATATATACAGTGTATAATTCTAATTTTCATCATGCACCATCTCCAGTAATCGTAAACCAAAAAGTTTTTTTTTTCATTTCATAATTTCATAACTATATACTCGTATTTGCTTAATTAATTGATTCTATTTTTATACTATTCTTTTATTGTTTTATTTTAATTTTTTTATATTTTGGTGTATTTTATTTTAATTTATTCTATTTTTTTATAGTTTTTTTCCTTTGATGTATTGGTGATTTTTTCCCATTTTCAATGTAAATATAACATTTCCATGTAACTGTTTTGTTATTGTAAATTTTTGGTCGACGTCATTACCTAACGATCGTCACTGCCGCCAGAACTGAGCCGTCAGCTAGTCAACAGTCCAACTACTTACTCATCAGGGGACGCGTCACAGCATCAATTTAATTAACAACATTTATCATTTACATTTCTGAGCTTGACATTCAAAATTGTATGTCGTGCCTGTAGCTATTATATGTTATTGTTGTTGTTGTCGGGTGCCTGACGAGTAGGTGTTGCATTGTTAGCAATTTCGTTCAATATTTCGTAAAAAAAAAAATTAAAAAACGAAAACTCGGCTATCACGAAATTCAGATTAAATTTGCACCACTTAATCACAAAGTTTAGTTATATATGTACATAAATAAACTGTAATTTTAGTTTTTTTTGCTTTGCTTTGTGTATTGTATATGACATATAGAGATTTACTAAATCCACTCGTATACATATGTATATAGTAATTTGTGTTTACAGTCGATCATGTTTGCTTTTGTAGGTGTGTCTACATTACTGAAATATATTAAAGCATTCATTTAGTGTGAAATGCATATTTGCTACAGTGCAGTCTGTGTTGCTACATTTTGATTACCTACAAATGAAACTATGTACATATATACTTTTATACATCCATACGGTCTTATGTCTATTTAGCTGCTTTTTTACTGTTTGTATAAAAATTGTAACAAGAAATAAAATAAATCTCAAATAAACTTATGTGGGATTGTGGGATTATTATTTTTACACCTGTGAAAATATGCCATTTAGCTTTGATAATTCGTTATGCATGTTCATGTATGCAAGTAAATTTATTTTTTAATTTTATTTATTTTACTTTTAAAAACAATTCCTGTTCGCTGGTTATTAGAGGTTCAATATACGTAAATTTTCAAAATTAATTATCAACACCACTTCTCGCAGGCTAAAAATTAGTAAAAGAAGCAGGAGTAGGATTATTAAAGTTTCGTCTTTCTCTCAGATATTAGAAATTCTCTTCATTGTCTCTTCGGTTGTCACTTTATTTATTGGTGTTATAGCGACTTGCGAACTCGACGACATTATCCTCTTTCATGACATATAATGATATCAAAGCCGCGCTTGTTAGTTTTAAAATGTGATTTTTTATCATTGATATTGTTTAATTCGTTGCTGGAAATTATTTTCCTTAAAGGTATTTTAAGTTGTTGGCCGATACAAAGTCCGTACTTTACAGAGCTTTTTCCCCGATTATACTCTTTACCGCGTCTCGAAGGACTTAGACTTCAATCCTCTAGACATATGTAACGTTTTTTACACTTGCGGATCTACTACTTTGGATCATTATCTTTATAAGAAGGCGAGCAGATTTCTGAGACCAGAGTGCATTCGTATTATTTGAGCGGTAGTGTAAAAGGTGTTGAAAATTGTAAGATTGATAAGTTTCGAGAGTGTTTTAAGATTTTGTAGTTCAAGAAATAAAAATCTATGCTTTCGCAGCACTCTCTTCTGAGAGAATAGAATATTATTATATATCTTTCGTCTCTAACAGACATTAAGACTTTGAAAAACCCTTGTTTTGTAATGTATTTATTCGAATACGAGCCCTCAATGGAGTTCTAATTAGTAATTGCCCACTGGTACGTGTCTATGTCATATTTGCTTTATTTTCATTCTTTACATCTGTCCTGTACGCTGCAGAAAAGTTCGAAGGTAGAATTTTTTTTTGTTTTGTTTTAACTTCTGTATATGATTTTCATCGATCTGAAAAGAACAGCAGTTTTTCGAAGGAAATGAAAGAGAATCCCGGAGTAAGAAACCATAATTTTATTATTTGCGTATAAAATGCATAACCTTTCTGCATCCTTAATTTGTTTTAGAATAAATTATGAACTCTGTGTACGAGTCGGTAGCAATACATGCACCTAATGTTAAATGTTAAAAGTCTTCGAACACTTTGTATTGTACTCTTATATATCTTTTATACTTTTTTATTTTAATTAAAATTTTTTTCTTTTATGAAAATCAAACCGCTTTGCCTCTCAGCGGCAGGTTCACCCATTAAGGCGTTGATTGACATTGAGTATGAAGTATTCCTTTTATACATTACACTCGATATAGTTGATATATATTTGTAGAAATCGCTTAGCAACTGGGTGTGTGCCGAGAATGACTGACAGACCAATTATGGAACTCTAAGCCGAGAGTAATAACCAAATAAAACAGATTTACGGGCTAACAAATCAAACTGAAAATCATAATTTAATGACAAATCTAATTCGTTCAGAAATTACAATTGTAATTCTCACTTACTGCACTTATATGTTACACGCTTATGTACTCGTATATGTGTGCATGCATAGGTATGTATATGTATGTATACTCAAAGGAGGTGGCTGAAGGCTAGACACACTGACGAATTGATAGATTGATGAATTGTTAGGCTGGGCCGGTAGTGAGTTCCATAGCTACATGTAGTTATTTGTGCATTTATGTTATATGTGTTTATAGTTTTGTGACTGTCTGTATGTACCTTAGTAACGAGGCGCATATGTAGATACATCAAACAAAAATCCAAACAATGAAATACTTTTAACCCACAAATCAGCAAGCGGTAGCGGCGCCTATGCATGCAAATGTTCGCTCACTCATTTAACGCACATGTATGTATATACATATATGAACATTAAAAAATATGTAAGAGCAACGTGAATTTTAAAGAACCACCGCCATTAGATACGGCTAAGCGAAGCAAGCGTAGACACGTCTTGGCATTTAGTGGCACGTTCGAGGTCGGGTTCTCCAATTGCTGGTAGGCACAGGCTAAGCAGATAGACCTCCACATTACGTATGCATGTAGTTGTCGAGTGCATTGAAGTGCAACAATTTTGCAATTTCGTAGCTTAGCAATGAAACGCGTTCAGATTTTGCTGGTCATGAATTTATTAGGGTGCGCGTTAATTTCAAATTGAGTGATGTTATTCATGATGAATTGCCAAACCAAACTCTGAAATCACTTGACAGCTGTTAAATCGGTCGCCATTTTGAAAAGTAATGCCAACTTAAAGTTCTATACCTCTATAAAAAACACCCTTTATATAATAAGTCATTTTTAAGCTTTTGCCATTTTTGTAAGGTTTACAAATACCGTAGCGTTTTACTTTTTTACTATTAGTAATTAAATCTGTTGCAGTATGAGAAATGTATAGTTATGTAACATATGCAAGTTTATAGAAAAAATTCAAAACCGATTATAATTTTTGCGCCCTAGATCAGTCTCATAGTTTTTCATAATTAATAATAGTTGAACATTGAAGTTTACTAGTGAATATTACAAGTAAAATTAAAAGTTTCGAAATTATTTAATTTTCTTTTTAAACGATTTTCGCACATATTAATCGAATTACACAAACCAACTTCATAAATAACAGGTTGCACATCTTAGTAAACATACATACATCTTCATTATACATACATAAAGATACATAAAGTTAAATTTTTTAGTGCACAAGTTAATTTCTCCCGCTGTTCCTATGATTTTTACATCTGCATTTGCAGCTGATTGGTTTATCGTGTCGATATTAGGCGTGTCAGGCCTTAGGGTATTGGCAATTTCCAGCAATTTGAACTACTATTCATCGCTGATGTGATGCGCTTCTAATATTTTGTGTATGTGAGTATGATGCCTCGAAAACCTTGGAACCGCATGACTCACATTTTTTTTTTCGATGAAGTACAATACATGAATGCGTCTTTTATCTCTGAGGTAGTAGATTTAATTTCAGATCAGTGTTAAGAACCGCGCATATTTTTTCTTTTGAATTTCTAATGGTTATCTGGCAACCTTGATTCATTAGTTGACACAAACATCTTCATTATAGTCAAGGTTGAAGGGAATAACTTTGACTCCTCGAAAATTTTACAAACTCATTCGCAGGCTTTGCGTCTTTTGAATGCCATGGGATTTTTGTTTGTTTGTTTGTTTTTGATTTCTATAATCGCCTTTGGTCATGCCTTACTATATATATACAATTCTCATGTCACAGTTTTTGTCCTAAAACTCCTCCAAAACGGCTGATGGACCTGACCTATTGGAAAAAATCATATTTATAATGCGATTTACTTGAAATTTAATACGTGCGTTACAGAAAATCGTATTTATTGTTCTTTTGATTTGAAATTCTTTCTTCCAGAAATTCGACCGATATATTTGAATATATATATATATATGGTTCGATTTGAATGATATGCTTAAATAACTTTGTTTCCCGGAATTAGCCCAGGTACCGCGAAAGGGACAAATTGTAAAAAATTAGTATGATTTGGATATAAGCATATATTATGAATAGGTACGGGTATGCACGATGCGGCCTTTGTATTGTCATATACCTGAAATACGTAAAAGTGGCGACTCACATATACTTAGTAGGGACATAAATACTGTTTTTATATGTACACATTTTATGCTATAAAATAAAAAATAATGAATATTTTTGGACCAATTTTTTTTACATCTTTATTAATATATATTGTATAAAAAAAGCAGTATTCATTTGAAATACCCGCCTTTGGCCTTCACGCATGCCTTAAGTCGGACTGGCCAATCATCAATAGCCGCACGCACCTCCTCCATTGGGAAATTGGCCACAGCACGAATCAAAGCTGTCTTAAGAGAATCAATGCTGGCGTATCTTTTGTGGTAAACCATGTCCTCTAAAACTGTCCACAATTTGTAATCCAGCGGGTTCAAATCAGGACTGCCAGAGGGCCACTCTTCAGAGGAAATGAATGCTGGTAAATTGTTTTGGAGCCAGATTTGGGTCGTTTTAACTTTATGGGCTGGCGCAGAGTCTTGCTGAAAAGTCCATGATTGGTTTTGGAACATGGAATGGTTAAGTGGTCTCGGTAAACTTTGGCCGATGCTTTGACCCCTTGTTCGCCAAAATGCAAGTCAGTTACCCCATCATAAGAGACACCCCACCAAACCATGACTGAAGCTGGGTGATGACCTTTTTCGACCCGTGGAATCAGTTCAGATGCTTCCTTAGATGACCGTGCATACACCCTATCATTTTGTTTATTAAATTTTTCCTGCACGGTAAAAATTTTTTCATCGGTAAACAAGATTTTTCTGTGCAAGTTATCAGCGTGCTTCACCAAAAGACGTTTGCATTTTACCACCCTATTTTTTTCAAAGCTGCAGTCAACAAATGTCCGGTAAGGCGTTTGAAAGCCCCAAGTCCCAAGTCTTTTTTAATAATTCGACTGATGGACTTTTGCGAAACATTCATCTCCCGGGCCATGATTTTCTGTTTTCGGAGCGGATTTCGCAGAATTCTTGATTTGACAGCTTTGATGACCTGCGGCGTTCGTACTGTGCGTGGACGGCCCGACCGGTGGCGGTCTCCTCAAACAGTTTTATGCACCGGTAGACGAGCATACGACTAATGCCGAGCGGACGGAGTGTTTTGAAAATATCACCTTTTTTCATTTCACACTTAAAAAGCGCTATAACAGGGATACGGTTTTCATTATCTAAACATTCCATGTTAAAACCTCACACCATTTAGAATTCCCGATACAGACTAACGCTTTACAGGTTATATTTTATAAAATCATATGGGAATTTTGTGGTATGCTCAATTCTTCTATTGAAATGCGTGTGTTTAATGTTGTAACAATATTTATGTCCCTACCAAGTACAAATACGTAGCTAGATCAATAATACAATAAACAACTTAATATTTTGTATTATATGCTGCTTAATTAGGGCTTTTAACATTCTTTTGCAATAAGAAATATATTGTAATTTGAACAAAATATAGAAAGCTACAACAACGTGTGCCCTGCAGGCCCGAGAATATATATATATCATTGGCGCTTTATAACCGCTGCAGCGATTTTCGGTAACCTTATATGTATATACATATATAATAAAGAAAAAGTATGCTACTTGTTACTGCTTCTGTGACAATAGATTTTATGTTAGAAATTTTCATTTTGTGTGGTGTGTGTGTTTACCACAAAAAAAAAAAAAATTATTAGCAAATATTTAAATGAAAATTATAAAAAAGTATCTGTTGACAAAATTTATAATATTTATAATCTCTTTATCTCTTTACAGTTCAACTTTGTTGGCAGAATTTTGGGTCCTCGTGGCATGACAGCTAAGCAATTAGAACAAGAGACCGGTTGTAAAATTATGGTTCGGGGCAAGGGCTCAATGAGAGATAAAAAGAAGGTTAGTGAATATTGAAAAATAATAATATTATGCGTTACTGGGAAAATTGGTACTAATAAGTACTAGTTTTCAAAGAAAACTCTTGGCATATAGACGCTTGCTATAGTGTAGAGTAAATTAGGCCTTTAAAACAGTGGGTCACAGTTTATTTCATGCAGATTAAACTTATCAGTTTATATTGCCATAAAATGGAAAATAATGACAATTTAAAGAATAAAAGTTGATGCATATATATTCCGCAAATGCAGCTGCTCCCAAAAATTTTGCTCAGCTTATTTCATGCACGCACTTGTCTTTATTTTAGCGAAAGCCAGTTGAGTTCTTAACGATAGTAGGCTTTTCTTATTCTTACAACTAACATTCTGTAACAGTTTGAAGCCAGGTTTAGCGTGTGTTTGAGTTAAACGTTAACAGCGGGAATTGGTCATAAACCACTTCAAAAATGGAAAATCGCAACGAAAGATTGCTGGGATAGTTAATTTAAGTAGTGCGACAGCGCAAAATATAATTGAGCGTTTCGTATATGAAAATTGTATACAAAATGGAGACCGAACTGCAACATATAAAGTTTTCAATGAACGTGACGAGTGTTTAGTTGTACGAAAATATAAAGGAAATCTCAGAATATCAGCTCTAAAATTAACCACAGTGGTTCAGGAGGAACTAGGTAAATCATTTTGTGCTAAAACTGTTCGTTGGGTACTACATGCACACGACTTCAATGGCCGAGTATCCCGTAAAAAGCCATTCAATAGAAAAAGAAAAGAAAAAAAAACTAAGATGAGTTCGCTTAGCCAGGGAGCTGAAAACTAAGGATTTTGACTTCTGGAACATATTAATTTTTGCTGATGAATCGAAGTTCAACCTGTGAGTTTGAATTTTTTCGTTAGGTGTTTTTGTTGTCAACATATAACTTGCATGAAATAGGCTAGAGCCATTGTGTGCAGCTGTAGAAAGACACGGATCTCGATTAATCCAAATAAAGCAATTTATCAGTAAGGTTTTCAAGATGGACGTTTTTGGAGCTTATTTTCTTCTGAATAGCTTCTTATTAAATCTGTCTAAAAGCGATGTCACAAAAATGTTGCTTGTACCTATCTAGACTTGGCCATAACATACCCAACTAGTGTCCCGTTTGTCACAGTCCTTGCACGATGCTAAACGTTTTGTTTTTAAAGTCAATTAAAAGCTACTCACTCGACTCCTTGGGCCGACTTGCGGTTAGGTTACTGGTACAACCACATTAAAATTAGCAGCAGTTTCGAATAGCAATAAACCAACCCTCCCGTGCAATTTTTTTTTTTATTAATGTGAGAAATGAAATGACAATACATATATTGTAAGTATTTCTAAAATTATATTAAATTCATTATGTGAAGGGCACACAATTTCTACACTTTTCCAATTTTGAAATTTTCTATTACTCGATAATTCGTTTTTTCGGAATTGAAGCATATCGAATTTTGGCAAGGGTGACACATTTCGAATACTTTGTCTGCCAGCATCATACTACAATGTACTGAAATGCAAAAAATTTCTTATTATTTCTTTTTTAAACGGTTTTTAATTATTACAATATTATAAGATTTGAGAGCTGCTGCTGCATAGCTTATTTTAATATTAGTACCAAGTTGTTCGTATAAATTTTTTTAACATGAGTCGAAGAAGTCCTGCATGTGAAATTTTTTTTTAATACTTACATGAAGAAAGCTTAATACCAATAATGAAAATTAATTGACGTCTACCTTGAAATTCACTCGTACGCCATTTCTAAGTTTCTTCCAAGTACAATGTAGTCCGATTACTTCAAAGCCATTACTTTTTTCGACTTATTTCAGATATCAACTTCGGTTATCTTACGCTCAGTTCAATCCGTATTTGTCGTGTCTGGATATACTGAACCAATTATTGCAAGGCTTGTTCACAAAATAGAAGTTATTCATTTGATCTAGGTTAACATTTTTGCTGAAAAACTCGTGTTATTTGCTCAAAATACACTATGTGTATATAAATTCAAGAGATTATAAAAATGAATTCCAATACAATTTTTTTACACTTAGGAACTTTAATAAAAACCCACTTTCAACTAAAATCGGTTTGTACTCAACAAAAAACAACCAAGGTCAAGAAACAGCTGATTTTGTAACACAGCAGCAAAAATGCAATACTCTTCCATATTTAATTCCTTCTTGTGTCTTTGTAGCTTTTTACTTGAAAATGCTTTTATAATTCGGTTCGCTCTTGAAAGTTTTTCGATTTTTCACTATTGAGAGATGTCTATGTAGAAGTTTGGGTATTCACTATAACCAGGTATGACTGTAGTTTGTGTTGTTTTCCTATTTTTAAAATTGTTTTTATTTATTTTTTGTTTTTAATATTTGTTGAGTAAAATTTATGACTTTGCTTTTGCCATAAATTTTTGTCATTTCTAACGTTGAAATGATTTTGGGTTAGCAAAATTTTTTTGTTTACATTTATGAAAACATCATTTATGTAAGTATACATATGTATGAAGATATATATTACTAGATTCTTGACAGCAGGTGTCAGATTTCACTCTAATTAAAACAAGAGATAAAATGTTTTCGATCGTTGATATTATGTGGGTGGCTTCACAATACTCGATTCAGACCCTGACATACTTAGAAACATATTGTGCTGTGTATAAGTCCATTTGTATTTATTAACACAAATTAATAAAAGTGGGAGTCAATTATCGAAATTCTTTAAATAAAGGAAAATGCTTAGCTTCTTACGTCAAAGATTGTGGACATTGAGGAACTGCCTCTCTAGTGAATAATTTTATATATATATATTATTATATAAGTTTATGTCAAAATGCATACATACATACGTGTTCGTTGGCTGTGCCATTTGGAAAAATTTCAAAAAAGTATAAAAAAATAAATATACTTTGAAAAACACGGTTTGTATAATTTGTCGAAATTTAACTGCGGTATATCCAATAATCGCCCAAACTTTTCATACTGCTCATATGTGTACGAAATATCGGTGAATTATATAATTTATAGAAAACTTAAATAAGCCGACTAGAGTTTTCCTTTTAAATTTTTTATTACCGTTTTCGCCTTTCACTCCTATCTGAAATAAACTAAAAAAAACTGTTATTATTATTATATTTTATTTATTTATATATGTACTTCCATCGGCATGAAAACGTATTTCCGCATGAATTAAATGAAAAATCTCCGAGTTGACATTTGCCGTGCACAAACAGATTGCGATTAGCTTGAAAAATAACTTAAAAATACATAAATTAATAATAGCAGCGAGTAGTTAGGATATAGAGAAAGAAGAACAAATATCTATTAGTAAATGAAACTACACTTATGATCAAAAGCGCTTGGCATTAAAAAAAAATCGGCTTTCGACAATCCGGAGGACTTTATATCCTTCCTAAACATATCAAACTTATTATATTGAATTTTAGTATTAAATAATATCGCTCTATTCGACCTATTTAAGTTTTAATACTACATTTTAATAAATTTCACGTTCATGGAAGTAGCTTTTTCGTGAGTACTTATCAATTGATTTCGAGAAACTGAATTCTTTATATTAGATAGACGGATCTTTGGGTCGTCGGAGACTCTCATGATGGTCACATGTATCTAAACTACTATAGAAATGAATCCTTTCCGTTTTGTAAGAATTCGAGTCACTATTAATTTATTTATCATTTGCGGTAAAAATTCTCGTATCCATTCCTAATTTCTTTATAGGTTCGGATCAGATACCCCCTTTATAATAGATTACCTTTTATAATATTTCTTATTTGCATTGTCCAAAATTTGCGACTACTTTTTGAACTCAATGTAATGAATATATTTTCGAATACGTATACATACATATATTCATAGCATTGGCCTGGCAAGTGGCGACAATCGACCGGCAGTTGGCAGTACTTGACACCGTGACACAAACAAAGTTGTAAAATTTTGCTCAGTTGTTGAAAGCAAAGTGAAATGCTCCGTGATGTTCGTAGATGTATATATTCGAGTATATACATAAGTATTGAAATTCATAAATTTATATATATGTACACCTTTATACCCTGCAGAGGACAGTTAAACAGCAGACATTCTAGGTGTAAACTAATATTTAAAATATGAAATTAGCAATTCAATATTTCTCGATAAATATGTGCCACCACCTCCTTGATACTGCTAGTACTACTACATTAACGTATACACCGTTTGCGCGATTATAGGCGAATCAAGAATTCACGCCATTCGTTTCTTCTCGCAGTTTGGCGCCAATTTTGAATCGTGTCATCTCATTGAATGACGACATCGTCCACGCCTCTGTACCATACACAAGACTTCGAGAGAGGACCGCGTTGCATTTCAAGACTGACATTGTTGGTGTTTTTGATGCTGGTTCCAAGATAGACGAAATTATCTACAACTTCAAAGTTATGACTGCCGACAGTGACGTGGGAGCTAAGCCGCGATTGCGATTACTGTTTGTTTGATGATTTCGTCTTATCATCGTTCACCACGAGACCCCCTCGCTTCGCTTATTTATTTAATCTAGAGAGAGCAGAACTAACAGTGCGGTTGTTGTGGTCAATGATATCAATAACATCGGCATACACCAACAATTGTACACTATTGTAAAATATTGTACTTTATCTATTTAGTTCTGCAGCTCATTATTTTTTCCAGCATATCAGGTTGAAGAAATCACACGATAAAGAGTCACCCTGTCTGAAACCTCGATTGGTATCGTGCTGTCGAAATCAGCTTTAAAGAAGTGAAGGTTGGCTTTAATGCCGTTCCACAGTTCCACTTCCTGACGTTGAAATCTCTAAGCACGATTTTGACATCGTGACGGGGGCTGCGCTCGTAGGTACGTTCTAGGGGTTGAGGTCAGCCTTTAGTCTTAGAAGGACATCAATCAGCTTGGAAGCGGCACCTTCCCCCTTCCCCCTTCCCTCGTTGATACTTCACGTTTTATTTTATTTTTATTTTCGTAAAATCACGTAAAACCCCGAAGGGTTTAAGGTTATCACTATCAAACATATGATTATCGGTTAAATTTTTCTTTTAGAAAATTTTGAAATCTTATTTCCTCGGTTATTCACTAGGCATAAATTAAGTTATATTTTACCAGTTTGAAGCTCATATTTTTCCGGACAATTGAGAAAATGAAGGAAGATTTACTAGTTATGTAGAAATGTAAACTAGTAGCATTCTAGTTCATAACTGGTATTTCCCTCTTGAAGGTACATATATATATATAGTTTCGTATAATTCAAATAATGTTGAGTAAGTAAAAAATCCTCTAAAAAAATGCACATTGCGCGGATATTTAAATTTGGATTTCTTTCCTATTTCGCTAGCGATAGAGATTAAAGTAGAAAAGAGAAAGTTCTGAAATCGATGCAAATTTTTATTTAGATTTCTTTACACTTTTCCTAACACTTGGCAACAGTTAGTGGTGTGTTTGTGTGGGTGTGTATGCACGTGTATATTATGGCAGGCAATTGAAATACGAGCGCAACGTGCAATATGAACAACACTTCGTTTCATCTATTGCACTAGCTTTTGCTTTCGTTTTAGGTATGAAGAGTTGAGGGCGTTATTACCGCGAAATTACAGAAATTTCTTACGGGAAAATGAAATTAATAAAAATACGAACAAGACAGATATGAAATAATACACACACATATATTTAGCAATAATAGCTTTTAATGATGATTTTTTATTAGCCACAAACATATTACAAATCTAAACGCATGAATGCGCTTACGTATATTGTTGTGAATATATGACAATACGTATGATGATGTTTCGCTGCAGGCGTCATTCAAATGCGCTGACTAAACAGCTTTTGGCTCAGAATTGTGATTTCGTCTTCTATGTGCTGGCGATCGTGCTTTTGGCAACGATTTCAACATGAAGTGTGTATAAGCCATAATTGCGGGGGCGGCTAAATTAAAAAAGTGAGAGACCGCGAAGAGGAAAAGCTGCAAGGCAAAGCAAACCGAAGAATCGCCAAGTTTCGGACATTCGTTTTGGATAAACACTTGGCAGTGCTTGAAAAAAAAGAAAAAAATTTTTTTTTAGTTGTTTGTTTGCTGTTATTTTTGTGTAATAAATTTTTTTATTCATTTGGCAGTGAAATAATATTGTTCTTTTTAAATTTATATATGTACATATGCACCGCATTTGTAAAGTTGACTAAAGCATGGATCATGTGACACATTAGACTTTTTTGACATGGAGAGAGAATGGGGGTGTGAGCGAACCATTTTTAATAAATAAATGATAAAAATTTTTCTTTTCATTTCTATTTTCCATAAATATTATCGTTAGCTGGTTTTACCTTTTCTGCAGTTGCCTCAAGTACCTTTGTTGACAGTGTTAATATTTAAAGACACTGTTGTTTTTTGCCATTCATAAAGTAGTTGTTGTGATTTTGTCCTCCCCCCTTCATATTAATTGTTTTCTGTAAAAGCTGACTAAAAATACCACCCACTCATATATATATATATATTTCAAAGCAACCAAAAATAAAAAAAAAAGTCATGAAATAATAAAATCAAAATTATTCAATCTTTGTTTTTGGCTTTTAATTTTTTGATTTGGCAACGGAAATGTGTTGTCGTTTTAATACCTATTCCTCCATTCGTATTTCATTGCATCAATTACATTTCTTAATGTTTCTAATTTGATGTGTATTTCTTATTTCATATCTTCACTAAGCAAAAAATACGCTTATTTATATTTTAATTAAGGGTGAAATCATTTTTATTTGTGTTCAAAAAATTAAAAATTTTTTTTTGTCAAATTTACAAGTCCATTTTTTATTTATTAAAAATACATGCAAACAAGATAATTTTAATGCTACAGGTGCATACTTGAAGTATTTGAGTATATTTTTTTCCTTCAAATCGTCCGATGTTTGAAGCTTATTTTTTAAGCGTTCCCATCGTCATTTTATTTAAGAAGGTATCCGCTTTGATCACTGATTACTTTCGTAATTATCAGCTTATGACTGCAAATAAATATAAATTTACATCACTACTTATAGATAAATGTACAATACATCCATTTCGACGAAAGATTTGTAGCTATTTTAAGTGAGTGATGTGAGTGCAGCACTTATGTTCTCAATTATTTGAAACTCGATAGCTAATTTGTTTGACTTGGAAGCTTAGAAGTTTAGATGCACGCACCTGGTCAAATACTAAGGAATGTAATAAATAAATAAATACCTATAAACATGGGTAGTGAAATGCAATATAATATACAAGCAATTATTTTATTCGGTTACTTTATATAATTACTAATTATAATTTAATATATGTTTGTTTTCGTATTCATAAGTGGTAGGTTTTCACAAATCCATTATAATTACCAATAAATGACTATTGCAGATTTATACTACATAAATTATAACTGAAAGGCCTGTAATATTTTTATGTCAGTAGATTTAACATATGGGCATCTCCATGTTCAAAAACGCGACTTTCGTTTATATTTGGGGTGAAAAAAAATTAAGCTTTTTTCAATTATATGTTTTTTTTGGGGTTTCGGTTGAGTTTAATGAGTAATATGCCTTATGAAAAAGTTAGGTTCTGTTACTTTTTTATTACCAAAATATTGGCAAAAAGATCAAGAACGCGACTGTCTAATGCTAGTTGTCAAATATATAAATAAATAAATATTTACATTGACCAATTTTTTTTACCTTAGGGTTGATTTTAGGTCGGGACATGTCATATGTTTAACTTTCAAGTCAATTTTCTTAACAAAAGCGTTTGAGTTAAAATAAAATTAATTCATTTTTAATAAAAAATTGAAGTGAAATCATTTGTTCATTAACATGTTAATCTTTATTTCCGGTAGACCATTTTATGGAAATAGCCATGTACCATATTTCTCTAGCCTTAATAACTTTAAAAATATATTATTATACAAGTATGTATTAAATTTAAGTTCAGCGAAATCAACCACTTATGTTTTTCCGGATTTGGAAATAGTTTTCAGTTTTCTATTTTCTGTTGAAATTCCAATACTGGTGCAACACTCTGTACATCGCTTATCCATTTATTTATTATATACTTAGCTTCTTTTACACCGACTTTCACTGCTCATTTGCTATAAAACGACAAAACATCCCTGCACACATGTATATGTATGTACTTATATATTTATGTACAACATAATAAAAGCCACACTTATAGTTGAAATGCTGGTCTTAAGTGCTTCAAATAAAATAAATGTAAGTATATTGTAATAAAATGCTGTTAATGGATACAAAACGGAAAAACGGACAAAGAAAAAATTATGTATACAGTGAATTTATAGATTATATGGAGAAAGATTTATACTTGAGTTTTATAAATATTTTAAATATTTTTTTATAAATATTTTTTTAATAAATATTTTATGCGAGTATGAACAATATTTTTAATGTATTATTATTATTATTATTATTATTATTATTATTCATTGCAGGAGGATGCAAATCGCGGTAAACCCAATTGGGAACACTTATCCGATGATCTGCATGTGTTGATTACTGTAGAGGATACAGAGAATCGTGCCAAAGTCAAATTAGCACAGGCGGTTGCTGAAGTACAAAAGCTTCTAGTGCCGGTAAGTACGAGTTTAGCATGTCGTTTTAGGAGAAAAACATTCTCATACGGCTATAGACTGAAGTTGACTTTGCATTCGTGAGGTAGTATATTGAAAAAATCCATAAATATATATATCATAACAGAACCCTATACATTTACGCGTGGCTACAAGTTAAATAATAAAATTAACTTAAATAATGTCTTAATATCATAACCATGAGAAATGTTAAATCTCGAACTACATATGTACGAGTATATGCGTATTTTTGTAGTCGATTTTTGCAATTCTCTCTCAAATTTGCGTGCGCGTGCTCTTTTTTCCATAATCTAATTAATCATAATAATTGTGTTTATACAAAAAAAAAAAAAAAAAAATATATATATATATATATATATATAATAATAATAATAATAATAATAAATAAAAACATGTTTGCATAGAAAAATAATGACAAATCGCTTAACAAATTCCTGTTAAAATTAAAAACAAATAAATACATATTTCGAAGTGAAATTATTTTGACTACTGAAAATATCTAATATTTAATTTTCTCTTGTGCATTAATACATAAATTCACGAAAACATTAATGTTTATACTAACAGCAAGCTGAAGGCGAAGATGAACTTAAAAAACGTCAACTCATGGAATTAGCTATAATTAATGGCACTTATAGGGATACGTCTGCGAAAAATGCCATCCCAGGTATGTTACAATGACTCTCTCCTTTTAATTAATTGTCTTTTTTATTTATTTCAAATATTCTTAATAAAATACTATATCAACTTGAATAACAATAATAATAATTGGTATTGTTGCCCAAATAAATATGTAATTGTAAAAAAGATAACAATTTAATAAAATTTTATTGATGTTATTACCTTTATCCTTAAACACTACAAATATTAATAAAGTTAACTCAAATTATATATTTATGTATATGCATATATGTCTGAGTAAATATATATTTTTATCAAATTCATATCATAAATGAACAATCTTATTAGTATTTTTAATAGATTTATGCAAAAAATATATAAAATAACTTTTCCGCATTTTCATGTGTCCTAGATTCAAAAAATGCTAAATTGTGGATTTTGGATTGTTTTAAATTTGCAGATCCTCTCGAAGAACAATTAATTTGAGAACTATATTTTCTAATTTTATAATAGTACCAATAGAACATTGCATAAAAAATTCGAATTGCGCCTTTTTTCGATTATGGTCTCATGCCTTTTTTTTTAAAGCAAGTAATACAAGCTTATTTTTTTTAATATGATTTCATCATATCGAAATCGGTTTTTTCTTCTTTAAAATTTTATTTCCTAAAAGAAAGAAAAGATAAAATGTTGTCATCTTGCAAAGCTTTATACCATTCATATTTGGGGTTGGGGGCTATGGGTAGAAGACCAAATTTCACGCTTTAGATTTTTTTTTGAGGTATTTTTACCCAAACTCTAAATCTGAAAAATCGGTCGTATATATAATAAACTGGTCCGATCGTGCCGGTTACGACAAATCAAGTTTTTTTTAAAGTATCTTTAAAACTGACTAATTTTGTGCAAACAGGCGGACAGATAGACGGCCAGATGTGCAAACAGAGAGGGAAAATTTTAAATCAACTCAGTCATCATTGTGATTCGATAGGTATAAATTTTGGAGGTTATTTCTCTTCTGCTTCCGGTATTTACATTTTTGGGACCAAAGTTAATACACCATTCATGTTCAGGAGAGACATAATAATAAGCTTATAATTCAAGATCTGATTCAAATTAATGAAGAATATAAGGCTTCGTAGACAATTGTTATGATTATGCGAAACAAGTGCTTGTCTTAGTGAAAATTTGTTTTTATATTAAATTTAAATTTTAAATAAAATTTTGACATTTTTCTATTCTTTTATATATTTTTTTATATAAGTACACAAATTACTGTAATTGTTAATAAATAAGTAACACCAGTGTACATTTCCTTATTTATTTATTTCCTATTTCTTTTTCCATTTTTGCAGCCTGTGAGGAGGACTGGCGCCGCGTTATTGCTGCATCGGCTGAGAGTCGCTTATTGACACCAGCACTACCTGGTCTTGCACCACAGATGCGTGCACCACAAGCCACAACCTTGGGTGCGCCATTAATACTCTCACAACGCATGACCGTACCGACTACAGCGGCGAGTATACTTTCCGGCCAAGCTGCGCCTAATGCTTTTGAGAATCCCGCACATGGTATGATATTCGCCCCATATGGTGATTATGCGAATTATGCTGCGCTCGCTGCCGGTAATCCTTTGCTGGCGGAATACACTGATCATAGCGGTGGGTTGTTTGCTAGATAAATAATAGATATTTACATATATATGTATGTGTATTGAAGTCAAACTATAAATTAATTTATTCATTCATTGATGATTAATCAGTTTGCAATTATATTATATTTTTTACCGTTATATATATTTATTTATTTTACTTATAATTACAATTTTATTTTTTTTAAGAAATGAAAACACAGTTATGATTATTAGTGGCAGATCAAAAACAAAGACAAAAACAAAATAATATATATATATATATATATATATATTAAACATAATAATAAACATTAACAAACAGAAAAATATTTGATTACATAAAGAAAATCATATATTTTTAAGTTGCAGTAGCATTTCGATAAAAATAATTGTTGGTTAATATCTAATAATAATTAAAAAATAATAATTAAGGCTTCTTCTGATAATGCGAGCACATCAAACATACACATATATTTACGAAATACATATATATGCGAATTCTTACGTATAAAAAAATAACAAACATATTCATACTAGCCACAACAACACCTTTGCAAAAGCTACTTAATTAACCTTTAAATAATATTAAAATAATATTTTTACTTTAACTAGAAGCTCTCTAAAGCAAAGAACAAAATTATAAATTTGAGAGGAAATGAGAAATAGAGCAGTCCTGTTAATAATTTTGATTAGTTAGTATCTTAAATGAATAAAATAATTATATAAAAATTGGCATTTTAGAGACGATAACTAAGGCATTAGGCCAAAAAATAATTATAATAATTTCAAACACTTTTAATTTAATTGAAAGTATTAAAGTGTTTATCAGCAATTTTAATACAGAAATTCATGCGACAATTAATTTTTTCTTATACCCTTTCCAGTGAATTCAAATAATTTTTTATTTACCCTCTACGCATATTAATTAATTTAGTTTGTTGATACGGTTTATTTTAACTTCTCAGACATAACTTTTAAAATTTGTTTTGTTTGTATTATAATATTAAAGATTAATTTTTGTTACATACATATGCATGCCTCCTTTGTAAAATATTTATTATTTTTATTATTATAAAAATAATAATAATTTTTTTGAATTGACTTAATTTATATTTAGTTTTTTGTTACAAGCAGTTGTTTATTGAATTTTATATTTTATAATGTGCCATTCCGCAAATGATAGGTTGACCAAATGCAACTCGCAAATATGACTTGTTATTTTTTTGAAGTTTAAGACAAATCAATTTTGATATAAAAACAAATCCAAACTAAAAATAAGCAAAGTTATAATATTTTCATATACTGTTATCTTATCAGTATTGCCATCAACATGCCATGTTTTAGTCTCACAGAGTTGTATTTGTTTCAACATTGAAAGATCAAGATTACGAGAAATAATAATAATTTGTGATTCTATATTGGCTATTATCTATAAAAACTCAGCTCTGTGTAAATGCTTATTTTCTTAACACTTTCGAAAAAAACAACAACAATTACAGTCTAAAATTAATCAGAAATAACTACCGCTAAAATCATACATAACAACAACAATTCATTTAATCATCAAAGATATTCTACTAAAATTTAGAATCGAAAAGAGCACAACTTCAGCGCTTCTAGTCCTAATGCAAATAAACGCCTACACTTTCAACAACTACAACTACAAAAAATTTTAATCCGAAAATAATAAATATTGTAAGCTCAGCCACTAAAAAATCCTGCCTAACCTGAATTATGCGTATGAATTACTCTAAATACATATTTATCAATGCCAATTACAACAAATAATAATATTTGATTATATATTTCCTTCTTTTTTCTATAAAAAAATTACCAACCAACCTATGAAATCGTCAACTTTCGTATTGAACATAATTGAACACCCAAACAAACATACAAAAAATATTTTGTTTGTTGACAAAAATAATGCAGTTGGTCGTTATTTGCATGCCGGCTCCGTTTTTTGATCGTTTTACCACCAACCGAGTCCTTTTTAAAATTTAAATTTAATTGTAATTTTTGTCTTTATCAATATTGGAGAAGGAAAGATGAAAAGTAAAAAATTAAAATGAATATGACATAAAATAAAATAGGTTTAGCTGATATGTAAATTTTTTTAGTGTATCAAATATGTTAAAAAAAAAAGAAACATACACAGGATTGAAGCAGTTAGAGATCAGATTTTGGCTAGAAGCTTGAGTGTTTTGCATATTTTCTATTTGTTAAGAAGATAAAATTTTACTCTGAAATTTTTGTATTAAAAGAAACATATTTATACATAAAAATTTATTATATTTGATACAATATATAATATGTAGAGAGTGATAAATACATATTTAATAAAATAGGAGCAGAGTTTTAGGCGCATCACATGGAACAAAGTAAACAACACAAATACTCAAAACAAATAAATTAAACAAAAAAATAAAAAATAAAAAAATAAAAAATATATATATAAATAAAATGAACCAACCAAGAAAAATAACGAATTTAATTTTTTGGTATCGTATATGCAAATTGAATGAGTGAAAGCAATATTGAAAGTTTCAGACGCCAATAAGTGATTTTTAATTAAGCCATGAGGTATCTAAATGCAGCGACGCAACGTCATTAAATATCGCGCGGATGTACTGCCAATGAAGAAAAAAAGAGAAATTAGTTTTAGATATTTTAAAAATGTTTTGAACTTAAATTACTACTATTTGTTGAATTTTGTTTTGCAAAAAATGGTGATGATAGAAGGACTGATTGTGATGACCGGCGTGCTGGTCGCTAAATCTGCACAATTTCTATTAAAGTACAACCGAACAAATAACTAGGCTCTTGGAAAAACCTAACAATGTAAACTGTTCAACACTGGATATGTTAGGGTGGTACTAAATCATAAACTGTATCAATATTATTAAAAATAATTTATATTATCGTTTTTTTTCAATTAATTCTTTTAAAGCATTTTTTTTTTAATTTTTCTTAATTGTTTTCTAGTGCTTTGGGTTTACCTAAAATGTTTTAATAACAAAAAAGTAAATAATGAGTATATTCTAGTTATGAGAAAATTTATATTAAGTCTTTACCTTGATTCTTTTCCACTCAATGTAAATATAAATTTAATACATAAAATAATTTATTACTACAAACTCTTAGTATGTATATATTTATTCACATATTTTTATCCCTTTTGTAAGACCTGGCTTTTCATATTTCGTATGTTTATCGAAACCAAATTTCTTGAAAATTATGAAATACACATTTTTCGCCTTGAAATATGCCAAGCAATTTCGGGATGAAATCATTTTCCTTGATTTGCATAATTTCATAATTTCAATTATAAAATTACGATATTATTTGTTTCTTATTTTTGGCTTTCAGAGCCTTTAACTAAGTTACCGACTATGAATCTAAATGTTGCAAAGCTTTACAAATAAGAGTATAATGCATATATTTTTTACAGCTAATAAAATTTAGATTATTAGTATGTATATTGACACATTAAAATTTTTAAACAATTTAGAATACAATTATAAGATAGGATTATATTTCTACATTGCCTTTTTGATCTATCTTCTCCCCGTAAAATTTTTTCCAGTTGGTGCCATTAATTTAAAGTTGTTAAAGAAATAATTTACACAAAATGGCGAATTATAAAATGTTTTTGTTTCTCGAAATTACTTCACTTTTATTATGCCCACAAGAAAAGTTTTTCATTCAGCATTTTTTCAGGGCTGTTTCATCTTTCCTCAACTTTTGTAAGTATTCCACTACTTCCGTGTCTGTCACAATAGAGACATTGCGGTAATAGTTATACGTCAGTTGAATGATTTGTGATGTAGAGTTTTTTTCCCAAACAAGATATTTTCTTATATAAAAAGTTGTATGTATGTAAATCAGTTGATTTTCTTAAATACAATAAAAAATATTCTGAATATTAATTATCGTTCAAAAATCGCTTAGGCGGATAAAAGAGCCAATTGTATATATACATGCTAGTATTATATATTAATCTATAAATGTTTTGTATAAAATTGTTGCTAAGCATACATATGCTTTGGAAAACAACGACGGGTTAGAAGTTCAGTTTAGTTAAGGACTGGGTAGTGGCAGGTTCGAATTGTTGTTTTGCTTCCTTCTCAGGGACGCATTTCAACAAAATTGGTCCGTAATAAAGCGTAAGTTTTTATCGAGAATCGAAAACATCAATAGATCATTATTTCATAGATTTTGTCATAGGCTTTTAATTAGTATTTAATAATAAAATATATATATTTGTGTATAACATCCTACATTATTTAAGGGCTTTAATTTTAAATTATTAGGTTTTTGAATAAAATATATTTGAAAACATGGTATGGCGAAGAATCATAACGGTGCTAAAATTTGAATGGTTTTTAATTTAATTAAGTAAAATAAATAATTACAATTTTTGGAAAACAAAATTTGGTTTTTCGGAAACTTTCACTCGTTGTATTTATGAGCTTTTTATAAAAGTGAAGTTTTCACAATGAAATTGTCTTCTCGTGCGAATTAAATTTTTTTTAACTGATATTTTCGTTTATTTAATTAATTTAAAAGTTATATAAAATCAATAATATTGTAAATTACTTTAGTGCAAATTTTTATTTTCAAAAGCCTTAAAATAGAATGCAATACATTGTATATGTAAATTACAAACAGCTCACCGATATCCGTCCAAATAATTAAGTTCCCTAGTCAAAGTTAATTACAACACAAAACACACAGAGTAAATAACGGTATATAGATTGGAATAATAAGCATTTAATAATATTTACATATGTGTTATTGATTATACAAGCAATAGTTAATTAAAAATGATATTTTACAATAGTATTATTATTATTATGAGATACCAATGTTAGTGTGCTTTTTAGTAGAGGCTAAGCACATAGTGCAGTGTTGAGTATATGACAAAAAAAAAAAGTTTGAGAGAGGAATGACTCGAGCTTTATGCACTTCTGATGTAGCAGTGCCGAAATATGTGCATACATATCACGCTTCTTCAATCCTCGCTTCACTATGGGTTTGGCCTAAAAGTGTTTACTATAAATTGTATTATAAAAGCTATAGGGAAATTGAGGTCTATATGATATATTAATTAGTTAGTATGAAATTTGGAATAGGATTATTGTTTTCATAATTATGTTTATCCTAAATTAAGAGTTATTTCAGTAGTAAGAGGATATAAATTTAAACAATTTAAACTAGAGTCTGGTTAAATAGAAATCACTTATCGGTTGATCAAAGTTAATATTATAACACAAAATGAATTGCTGCATATAATGTACATACTTTAAACACACGCAACACAGAGAAATCATCAAATAGTGCATATACGACTCATTCCAAAATATGCAAAAGAAAACACATATATATATATATATTATATACATGTGTATATTTATTGGAAATAATGGAAATAGAAATTTTTAAAAACTTTCTGGAAGCTCTTAATAGTAAAAATGTAATGCGTCATCGTCATAGTGTATTTGTTAATTTTTAACTCAAAAGCCAAAAAACCAACATGAAAAAGCGAGTACTAAACTCAGTGAAATGCAAAAGTGGTTTTAATTTAGTTTTTTTTTCATATCAAAGAAATTTTTATTGTTTCGTTTACTCATTGCAGTGCGTAGTTTTTTTTTATAAAATGAAATTATAGTATTTAAACACATATATACATGCATTATTTCCTTGTCTGCGAAACGAATTTTTTATTATTGAATTTATGGTGTTATAAAAAATTAATAATTATTTAGTAGTGCACAAATGCGTTTGTATAAGTTTCGTACATTTAAAAGAGTATTTCCTTTATCAGATTATAAAGAATATAGTACATATGTTTTACATATGTATACATAAGGGATATTATTTAAGAAAAAATATTACAATATCATATAAATCAAAATATGTATATGAAATTCATACCTTTTACTTATTAATCTTATTATGTGTATATCGAATATATTTTAGTAGGCGCAATTAAGCAGCAGAGGCGTTTGGCTAGCAGAGATCATCCATATCAGAGGGCTGCTGCTGCGGTCGGCGTCGCAGCCAAGCCAGGCTTTATTGAGATACAGTAAATGTTAAATAATAAATAAATAAATGCCAGTTCAGAATCGTAATAATCGCAATAATTAGCAAGATGAAGAAAACGAACTTAAATTAAAATGTTAAAGTAAATAACAACAACGATCAATGTTAAAGTTAAATTTCATCATATACATACATATACATATGTATATACATACATACATATACATATGTATGTTCATGTATAAATCGACTATATGTGCATATAGTGACACAAACATACCTATGTATCCACATATACCCCCATATAAGTGCATATGTATATACATAAATTATGTTTTATTAAACAATTTTTTTTTATTTTTCTGCTTTTTGTTTTATATAAGCAACTAAATTGTAATATCGTTCATATAGATAACTCTTTTTTACATAAAAAACCTAAATATTACAATTTAAACTTTCTTATGATTTGAACAAAAAAGTTTATATTTTTTTAATAAAAAAAAAATTTAGCATTGAGTTTTTCTCATTTTTTTTTTCAATACAAAATAAATAAATAATAGTGTAATAAATAAATAACTCAAATTAATACATTGAAATTTGTTTCGTTAAATTGCCTGCGCGAAGCTGTGACGACCTGTTTGACTGCATGAAGCTCACGAAATATTAAGTAACTGGGCTGAATAGTGAACGAAACGAAAACACACATTCTTTCTTTCTGACTTCCACAAAAAAAGCGTGTGAAATAAATTCTTGCTTAACCTAAAATGAATGATTTGCCCAGTTTTACAGCTCAACCAGGTTAGTTTGTGTTCTATGATTACCCAAACCTTTCTTATAATCTAAATGCGTTGGCGTAGGGTAGTGGGAGAGGATATTTCACTTATTTATGTGAAATCTATGTGATTTAATTCCGATTTATCCAAATACATATTTTGGAGTATTGAAAAAGAATTTAATATTTATTCATATTCTGATATTGATAAAGTGAATAAATGAAAGAAATGAAAGACTCGATTTTTAGTAAAATGATGAAATTAAAAACATGAACTTGAGTAAGCATAATCATATAAATACCTTACAAAATCTCGCATTACCCCTCCGCGACGCATCCCCTGCTGTTATTTGAAACGCAAAAAGGTTTTTTGTTTATGAAACAAAAAGTTGTTGCGCATATTTCTTCAAAGTTGTGTTTTTGTTATACATACGTACATATCCACATTAAAACTTTTTTAAGAGGAATGAAAGCAATATAAAGTTTTAAATAAAAATAATGAAAACATTAAAACGGTTAAATTGTTTGTATGTTGACTTGAGCCTTTGTGAAGTGTCGAGAGATTTTCGCCATAGATACATGCATATATTTAAAAATAAAGCAAGAATTACAGTTAGAATGTAGAATACACTATATATATGAACATATACATATATCAAGCATAATATAAATAAAGTGAGTCGTTGAGTTTTTGCAAACACTCATGCATACCTATTTACATAGTTATATACAAAACATATATGAGATACTACATAGTACCACGGCAGATCCATATACTCCTACATATATGGTGTATGTAGTGTAGTCACAGACATGTGTGGCTCATTCTCCAGCTCGTACCTAAATCTTGTTTTCATTTTAAACACATATAATATATAAAAATATATATCTATATTTTATAAAAATTTTTTCTTTAGTGCAGTTGAGTATGTTGTACGAGAAAAATCTTTCTTAGCTTTAAGCGATTTTGTATCTATAGTTGTATAAAAAGTATTTCAATTCAAAATGACCGTAATAGAAATTCATATACATACATAATATGTATGTACATATAAATAAGTATAATTGGAAAAATTCAAAATATTTGTAAAAACCCAAAAATTAAATATTTTCAATGTTAAAATCTGTTGTTGCTTATAAAACAATATATTTGTCATGATTTGATTTTTTATTTTCGTTTTTTACGTTTTTTAATACACATTGTATAATTTAAAAAAATATATATAAAAAAAATACAGAAAACCGTTGAGATAAAATGTGAATTAAGTCAATACATTTATACATTTTTATATATTTTAAATGTAATTTTTGTACACAATTTGCAAATGCATAAAGAAAAACAAATAAAAATCAAGATTTTAGTTGAATTGCAAAACAAAACAAAAATAAAAGTTTTTCACTTGTTTATTATTAATAAAGTTGCATTAAAACATTTACTAAAATAAATTTTAATTTAAAAATAACTAAAAAAAAACACTAAATACTAATTGTCATAAAAATAGTAATTAATTCATAATTTTTCTTCTACTTTGTAGTATCTAAACTAAACTAGTCAAATTACATTATCCACATATTAACATTGTAACCATTTTCCAAATCTAGATAACCAGTAAGCATATAAATTTAGAATATTTACGTACTAAATCTCCAACGCACACTTAAAATCAACTCACTTCATGTACTTGAATTTGCAAGAAAAAAAAAATATCTGCAACATATTTGGCTTCATGCATGACTTGGTTTTATTGTTTTTCGAAGATATTGGTTGGTGGAGTCAAGACGCTGCAGAGGATTGTTGTAACATACAATTTTATACCAAACGACGTTGGACTATCTGGTGGGTTTTAGGTGTTCAAAAGGTACACAAAAAGTCAATCTCCCTGTGGCTGCGTTGTAAGAAAAATAGCTGCGACCTCTTATTTCCTACACGCTGTACTCATATAAATGCATACATTCATCGTTGGTATGAAAGTATCAGAAGTAAAGCGATTTTTATCGTATTTATGGACATACATACATATAATGAATCGGTAGTTAATAAAAATGAAATTTCATGTCTTTTAACACTTAGCGTTAAGCACGTATATTTAATATTTATATATTGTAATATTTAAGTACATATATGTTTAAATAATGCCTTAACAGTATATATATATTCGTACAGAAAAATGGAACTTGTAGATACATATATGATAAAAATCATAAACAAATTATTATATTCTTTTCTGCCAAATCTATGTGGTTGCGGTACTTATGCGTGTGTAAATAATTACATACATACGTATATATGTAATGAAAATCTTTAATTAATATTTGTATTACTATACATCTGCTTACATACATATGTATATATGAATTGACAATGACTAATCCATACGATTATTCGCTTAAAAAATTAATCTATCAACTAAGTATTTATGTATATGTTAGCTTGAAAATAATAATGATGTGTCCCTCTTTACAAATTTTAAATCCTCGTACTACATTCAAAGAATTGTTTTGATGCATAATTAAAAGCCTTTTTTGCTTATATAAAAATTAATTGAAAGTATCGAAACGCTTGTGATAAGTTATTAAAATCGAAAAATACACACATATACCTTTTACACTATTTAACATTTATTATAGTATGTAAGTGCACACAACATATACACATATATCAAGCACTTTACAACATCGACCTCATTGCAAATTGAAACCAAAATTAACGTTTAACCCCATTGATTGGAATTGACATACATACATATAAACATAGATGCTTACAACCATTCTTAAGTGAAAAAACTCTGAAAGCAGAGAATTTCAAAATCTAACCTTTTCAGTTCAATATATTCATTGGCATTTATATTTTTCAACTTAATATTATTTTGATTTAAAATAAAATATTGCATTGTCATCAATGCAATTGTTAAAATATTTTTTTGTTGCAATTTATATTATAAATTTTTTTTTTATAAGGAAAGAAAATAAGAGAATAAAGGCCGCTATATTACAAAACTTAAATATATTAAATATATATAGAATTTAGGAATTACATATACTTTATATACAATATGTGTGATGAATAAGTGCAATGTATATTTGTCAATCAAAATGATTTTTCTGATTAGAAAATAAAATAATAATTTTTACACATCTTTAATTTTTCAATAAATTAATTTAAATAAATAAATCGTTTTATATAATTAAAAAGGTTACTTTATTTAATTAAAATAATAATAATAATAATAATAATATAAAATTTTAATTTGTCAAAAATTACCTTTACACAATCTTTTTAGTCTTGTGCAAACCAGCATTTGTATGTATATATGTATGTCTCGAACTTTGTATATCTACCATGTCAAGCAAACACTTGATGTTTTAAAAAAGAAGGAAAAATATAACGATAAAAACTTACTCTATCAACTCAACTCTTCGCTAACCAAAACATTAATGAATGTTTTCCATTTGTCTACTACAAAAATGAAATGTTACTCATACACAGGGGTCGTTAAAAAAGGAAACTGTATGCAAAAGTCTCATAAACTATATACTTACTTAATATCTTTATATATACATATTTATTCACTTTAAATATTACTGCTAAACAAAAATTAAAAAATAAATAAAAACAATATCAAAAATGAAACTAACCAAAGGCCAAGTTAACTAAAACAATTTAAACTTTCATGTTTTGTAAATTACTATTAATTAATTTTCTTTGAACTTACTCCGTCACGAGTAAAATATATATCTATAGTAAAATAATCACATTAGCGAATCGATAAAACTTTAATTTTCTATACTAATTAATTCTTGCAAAAAGCGAACTCGAGAAAGCACAGAGAACATTTATAATCTTTAAAAGTAATCCAATGTACCATATACATACATAATATATTGTATTTAATAAGTCAAAAACACTAATCGAAGAAATATGAATGTTATAGTCTTTATTAATACAATACAATGTCCATCCTGTATTTCAATTCATAAAACATACAAACGCGGACGAAAAATTGCTATTTGTAATTATTTAATGTATAATTGTCCATTGTCACGTTCGTGCGGATGTAAGCGTCAAATACTTGTACAATATATTACACTATACATGCATATACGCAATTATGATGTATAAATCAAGTAAAAGTCCATACGACTCTTTGAATGAGCGAAAAAAAAATCTCACGATTACTAAGCAGTTGAGTACAAGAAAATATGAAATTAATTGATACTGACAATTTAGCTTTAAATAATTATATATCATAAATGCAATTCGTCCGTTATATTAGCAAACACATGCAATTCACAAGTATTTACATACATTTTTACATTACATAACAATAAAAAAAGACGTTTGTAAATGCATTAAAGTGCGTTTCAGGTATTTTTAAAAACACAAATTCGAATAGTCACAATAATGTACGTAACCCAAGTGCCTATAACAAGTGTGTAATGATTAAAAATAAATATTAGTAATATATATATATGCATATTAACTTATAAACAATTTTTCTAATCTCAATCACACTTAGTTTTTACCATCAATTAATTTAAGATTTGTTTTTGTTACAACTGATTATAAGGAGCAGTTAAATTTTTCATGTGGCATTTTAGTAACAATTTTGAAATATGAGTAATAAGTCATATTATGCAATTCTAAGGTCGTGAGGTCGTTTGATAACTTGCCTAATAATATTTACAGTTACTGCTACCAGTCAACATTTACTACATTTATGCATTACAATTTATGAATTTCACGAATTCTAAAATGGTCGTGCTTATGCAGCACATAAAATTCGTGAATTTAGGAATTCAAAACAAAAATTTCGTATATTCGACAAAATTCATTTATTATAAAAAACGTGAATTGGTGTTTATGCACGCACCCTTTGTTATTTTTCATGAATTGTATTCATGAAATTTTCAACGCATAAACGTAGTAATTGATAGTGAAGTTCGTTGGAGCAACTCTTAAATTTGACATCAAATTGACGAGCGCGATATGTAAACAAAACCATATTATCATGCTTGCTTGTGACGTATTTAAATAAATAATAAATATTTGTAGTTAGGGCCAATAACCTCGACTTTATTCTAAAAAGCGAAGAAGCCAATAGAAAAGAATAATAATATGACTTATACTCGTATTTGTTAACTAATTTGCGATTCAAAATTTATAGCTTATCAGTTTCTTGGATTAACTTAACGAGTAAATTGAACTTTTGATCGATTTTTTTAATCAACTTAACAGGCGGTTATTCCTTAAATTAAAAAAAAAAAAAAAAAATATTTAATGACTTTGGGTCATTACATAACTACATATATTGTTTCTTTTTTTTTTTTTTATAAAGTATAAAACTGTTTATCACTTGAACGTACTTGAACGCATTTGCCAATAACAAAATCGTACATACACATGCAAACATACATCACACATCTAGTCATCCTTTGAACTCAACTTCATTTAATATTAATTTGTCTGTAATTTGTCTATGCCGTCCATATAATTTTGTAATTTAGTTACCTATTATGTACATTTTTATAAATAATAATATTTACTAACAATAACCATTAAATATTCTTCTTGTTTTTCTCTTCTATTTTTTTATATTTACATGATGCTAACACATCCGGTGCCATGGTAGACGAAAATAACCCATTTTAGACGCAATTGATTAACTCGTTTCTGGCACACAGGGAAACCTTCACACCTACTACCATCAATTAATTAATTTAACTAAACCATATTCAATAACCATTAAAGAAATAACAATAAAAATAACAATAACATAAAATCGCAAATGTTGAAAAATAATTTGCAAGCCATACAAAAATTATAATAATAAAAAAATTTAGCAATCATGCCATAATAGCTTATAATAATAACGAAAAAAAAAAAATAATAAATTAAATAATATGGTACTAACCAAGTAAGCAGCCAGCCTCCCCAATAATAATAGCTTTGTAAAAACTTACAATGCAGCTAAAACAAATTGACGCGCTCATGCGAAAGCAGTACATTTCTTACGTCCCAATAAGCAGCAGACAGCGGTGGAAGCAAAAACACTCAGCGGGAATTATGAATTTTAACAAACATTTATACCGCTTATAGAACTGAGAACTGCACAATTGTTGCCTCTAATAACATATAGCAAACTACACCAATAATAATACCAACAAACAACTAAACCTTCAAGATTATAAAAATAACAAAGCAACAAAGCAACAAGGCATCATTCATCTTCCAACTACCGTTATCATCATCACCGCATTTGGCACTTTACTTTCACTTTCAATTCTTCCTAAGTGATAATCTCTGTATACATATCATATGCATACATATGTGCATGCTTATGCGTATATATGTATGTATACGTATTTATTATCGAAGACTTAATATAAAATAGTGAATAGTGTATATGTATCTATGCTTCACCTTCATTGTTTAGCTATCAGCGGTAATTGTGTATATACACCTGTATACTACCATCAACCACCAACCTTCGATTACATTCGTGTGCCACATAACGGCATTTTGAGTGGAACGTGTATGGATAGGAAGCATTCGAACGCATCTTCATCGCTGTCCACCTCAACGTCCTCAACATTTATGCCTGTGGGTTGAATGCTGCGGTGTTGTAGCTGCTGCTAACGTGTGTGTTTCTAAATATATAAGTTATGTATGGAGTTTTGGAGGCTACAATCAGTCGACTAAGCAAGTACTCAATTAAGCTACGAAATGTCATGAATCTACCACTTTCTGCACAACCAATGAGCTGCTAATTAGGAGATTGAATATGAAAGAAAAGTAATAATACTAATAATAATAAAAAGGTGTGTATAAAAATTTTCGGCCTTTCACAAAGTATATCAATGTATATTTAATTTTTATGTTTTTTTTTTATACAGTGCTCTCATCAATTCATTTACTTTAATAAATCGCAGAAGCTCAATGTGCACTTTCAACAATTCAGTTTCCGTTTTTGAATCACGTGCAGAAAATGTTGTAGCAAAAATAAGTGTAAGCCAAAGGTTGAGAAAAGTCTACAGCAACACGAGTGCGATACCCGCACACACTCTTTTAAAGTTAAGAAAATTAAAAAAATATTTTTAAAGCAGAATGCAATGCAAAATGCAAAACATAGTATAAAGTGAATTCGAGTAAGCTTGATTTACACATATGTATAACAGAAGAGTATTCGGTGGGAAAAAAATTTTCTCTGTCAACATTAAGCTGCGAACAAATAAAAAATTACAAGTTTTTAAATTGAGTCTCATGGGAATCTCTTAAAAGTAAAGCTCTAATAATAAAACATATGTATGTATAGCATCAACTAGTAATGATGTTTCTTAAAATAAGTTTAAAATCATTTTATAAACACAAATATTCTATATTTATGTTGTTTGATGAAAAAATAATAATAATAAATGCGTTGATTATGGCGAAAACTAAATATAAATATTTTTAGTCAATTACAACAAGTATGTATGTAAAGTAAGCATTAATATTAAACCCTCAGCTAAAATAATAAAACTACAAGCAAAAAATAAAAATATAAATAAAAGAAAATAAACGAATGTAACAGTTAAGCACATCAAAGCCATTCATTCAAACCAATCAAATTGCAAATATCATGAAACTAAAGCAGATTTTAGTAAAAAAACAAACAAACAAAATAATTTTTTGGTTGCTTGTAAAAATAAATAAACATCAAAAATCTACAAAAGTATATGATATAAAAGGGAAACTGCAAAAGCCATATTTAGTTTTTAAAAGAATTTAAATTTACTATAATTTATTTCAAGTAAATATTATATTTTTTCATATTATGTAATTATTATGAGTCGCACGCGCACAGAATATATATATATGCAAATTATATATTAATATTAAAAAACTTTACTAATTATTAAATATTAACTAGGCGTAATCAGAAAAGTTGCAGTTAAATATATCATTCAGTGAAATTATTTATGTTTAAGAAAAAGTAAAAACAAATAAAGCACGTAATTATTAAAAAGCTTATATGTAAATTAGATTAGTTTCGCTGATAATGTGGCCAAAATGGAGTTAATGCTTCAATAATTTTTTAAATACTAGAACATAAACAAGCCAATTTATAAAAGAAAATATGGAAAAATTAAAAACGGATATCGTTTTTGTGTAATGTATTTAAGCTGCGAATGTCTTAATAGTTATAAATGTCTCTAATGACTTTTACGCATTGAGTACGCTTTTGGGGTAATAATGTTTACTTAATTTGTTACACTGACCTTTTTTTGGAGATATATGGGGCTTAAGAACATTTCCTTGATTTTATTATCACTAAAATAATATTAGTCAAATAGTTATTAGTTTCGTATTCTGTTACAGCAATTTCGCAAAATAATTACAATAATTTCGAATGAAAGTCTCGAGTACAAGTCTGCGATTCATTAAATGCTCTTATAAAATGGAAATTACTATGAGCACACTTATTACATGCTTACATCGCGATTTAAATTGACGAAAGCCACAAAAATGTAAATACCTTGAAATTGAAATTATTCCTCGGAATATGTATATCTGCAATTACATACGTGCTCAAAAGTATGCTATACTCACAGTACAACTTATAACAGAAACTTTTATTCACTTGAATGAGGCAGCCATGGCAAATGCAATTGCAACTTATTAATTAGCGAGTAAATGATCATCGATTGTGCCTTTCGCAAACTTTTGCATAAGCATAACATATGTATATGTATACTTAATATGCCACATAAACTTATGTATTTTATATACAAGAGATATACATAAATATATGTAAATTAATATGTATATATATATAATTGATGTCATAACTCTGCATCCAAATAAAATGCACTTACACATATCTATATATCCACACACATGAATACGTTTGATGTAATTTACAGTAACTAAAATGTAATTAGAAAGTATGAAGCTTCACTTTGCAATTTCATTTAACGTAATATAAGAGAGAAGGTTATATTTGCCATTGCCTTCGCTATACTGTTTGCACATACCTATCTACAAAAACTAAATCAATTCATAAAAAATATATATGGAAATAATTTGAAAAAAAAAGGTATTGAAATATGATATCTACCACAATTATTTATATATTTCAAACACAATTGCAGTTAGAATTAACAGATGTAACAAATAAATATTATTGTAGTGAATGTTACATGGAATAATAAAAAACAATTAATAATTATTTTATTAATTAAACATACTCAAAAAGTGCAATTAAACAATAATATTCATAAAATTTAAATTCAATAAGTTATAAAAAAATTTCTTTAAACTAAAATAAAATGTAAATTTAAAGAAATATAATTTGGAAGAAACATACACTTTGCAAACTGTCTTTTGCGTTGGAACAAAAAATTTACATTTACATACATTCGGCTTTTGGTATAATGTAAATAACCTGCATCTAAAGTTATTTACAAAAATTGACACGAAGGAAAAATACGAAAATATCTAGTATATAATATTTTTTTTTTAGTTTAAGCCATATGTACATACATACATATTCTATGCTTGCGTCCACATTTAAATGGAAATATTAAATTGAACAAGTCGCGCAACAGTCAACAAATAAAATTTGAAGCAATTTAGTTTTGTTATTAAATATTATAATAACTACTTTCTTAGTGAAATATTTGAATGTTGTGCATTGTTTCAAGCATTGTTCTTATTTAATAGTATATTATAATATATATATTTATATATGTAATAACTTTTTCATTATGTAATGCCAATTCAACAAATTTCATATACATTAAATATATACAACAAGATATATTAATAAAAGTTTAGTAAAAACTTCAAAAATAAAACCAAAAATATGGTTTTCTTTTAATTTTTATTTTTTGGAATCACATACGCTATAATGACAGTTTAATCATTGTAGACTCTTTCGGCAATTTACCAAAGTTTTATTGTTTCATTATTTACGGGTTATCTCTGATATGAGACCAGTTTTTACAGTTTGTCTTTACAAAAGCATAAGTTAGCAAGTAATAATAAGACAATAAGCTTCTACGCTTTAAATCTCAAAACAAAACTTGAATACGATTTTTTCAAATTTACCACTTACTGGAGAAAAAAATTCTATATGTTAAGCTAAACAAAAAAGTACTCACTTTCTCTGTTTTACATTCCAAATTTGGTAAAAATAGAATCATAAATACGATTTTCGAATGCTCTGCTCTGACATTCTCTACGGTGTTCAAATTTTCTCTTTAAAAGGAAGAATTTGGTAGTTGATTCGGTTGCGGCTTCCTTTTTGCAAGTGAATTGAATTTCCAAAAAGAAAAAATTAAATGACGAAAATGTGAACACCCACCACAAATATTTCTGATTTAAGGTTCTCAAAATTTATCTAATTAAATGCACAGATTGCTTTTTCTTCAATAAAATAAAATTTCATGGACAAAGTTTGAGCCGTTCTTGTGCTGATTATAGCTGCATCAACAATAGCGCGTCACTTGCTCCTCCTCTTTTCTCTTTGGCATCAGTTAAAAATACCAAATGAAACCATTCGGATGACATGACCTACCCAGCTGTCTCTTGATTCGCTGAGCTATGTCAATTTGGTCGTATAATTCGTAGAGCTCATCGTTCCACCGTCTACGCTATTTGCCACTGCCAACGCTCAAAATCCGAAAAATTTTCGAAAACTAAAGCCGGATGTCAACATCGTCTAGGCTCCTGCACCATATGTCAGGACGGGAATGGTGAGCGACTCGTAGAGTTTGGTTTTGGTTTGTCGATAGAGGACTTTACTTTTCAATTGCCTACTCAGTCCAAAATAGCAGCTGTTAGCAAGAGTGATTCTGCGTTGAATTTCAAGGCCGACATTGTTGGTGAAGTTATGACTGACGCGATGACTGTTTATTTGATGACATTTCGTCTTGCCCTCGTTCGCTACCAGACCCATTCGCTTCGCTTCTTTGTCTAACCTGGAGAACGTAGAACTTACGGTGCGGCGAATAATATCAATATCATCAGCATACGCCGATTACTGCGCATACAGTAATCCGAACACTTGCTTAAATGTGTTCCTCTGTAGTACGAAAAATAATTTTTTCCGCTATTTAAATCGTTTTAAGAAATGATAAGTGGACAAAACAAAAATTCGAACAAATTGAAGGAAAACTATAAAATTGATTTTTGAGGAAGACAACAACACAAGCGCTTAGTTCTCAACTTATTATTCACAAGACTCTTGTAGGTTAATTTCGAAACAATAAGAAATATTTGTTGAAATTTATTCTTCTGAAATGAAAATTAAATGTGTGAAGAATATAACTGAAAGCTGAAATATTTTTTATTACTTTCTATGTAAGTCGTGCCAAAAACTGTAAGTTAATCAGTGGTTAGCCAGGGCGGATGAGTGACATTTTGGTATGAAGTTTAAATTTATTTTCTTATATATATATATCATGAATTCCTTCTCTCGCTCTCTGAATAACTAGCAAAATTATTGTAATTCTGAGAATTTCACACACAATTAAATGTTCTTAAACTACTTGTTAGTTTTCTTGGGTTTCCGTGTAAAAATTCTTTTATCTACATTTCTTGGTAACTTGCTACTTAGGTATATATATACTACATATGATATGTACATATTTATCTACAGCTTTGCTATATATGCTGATTTATGAAGTACCTGTTCCGCATTTATTTGTTTATTTGCCAAAGTTCTTTATAACAATGCAAAAGCCGCAATTTAAATTTAAAGCTTCTAAGTGTTTGCTAGGTAACTGTCGGGTTGAAAGTAATTTGCTTTAAACCTTAGTATAACTAATTGTATATACGCACATCCCCAAGTACATATTTACAAAACTATATAAATGAATTAGATTTTTAATTGTGAGAACGAAAGGTTTTGCTTTGTTCAGAATTCATAGAAATATACCTGACTTCCTACTTGGGTGAAAGAGAACTTCGAAATAACAACAATCCATATAAAAAGTGATACATTTAAGATTGCGATAATACAGGTTGGGACTATAGGGTAACGAAATATGACACAGAATCCAATCTAATTCAAAAAAATGTTTGGGGTATTCTTCTAATGACTTATGTTAAGCTTTTTCGAATTCAGAAAAGTGGGCTTGACATCCCTTATCCTATACATAAAAATTAGTGTATAAGCTTATAACTCGAGAACGGCTTCACGAAATGCAACAAAATTTATACAGGGTAGTGGAAAAATGTACGTGGCACCTCATATATTTTCATTTGCAAAATTCTGAACATGTGTTTATGACTAAATTCCCCCTAAACTGCTACACCGATTTGAATAAAGGTTTAGGTGTGTGTGTTCAAGAGAATTCGAAAATCGGTAAAATTTGAATTCAGCAGTGTTGCTACCAATTTAAATTTTATATGCCATATAAAGTCTCCTCAAAGTAGGTTTATGTCTGAACTCAAGCTAAATGGTGGATCCGAGCACGATTTTAGGGTTGTTTGTATTCAAGTATGCTTAAGAATGATGTAGATTTACAATTCTGCTGAGCTATCACCTACCTGTAAACATAATTTTGAAAAAATCTGACAAAATAAATGCAATATTATCAAACTGAAGGGATTAAAGAAAGGCTTAGAGTGAAAACATTTTTTAAGAGTATTGACACCTGTATATGGGTATCGGAATAAAGAGATTTAAAAGCTTAACTGTTGATAATTTTTTGAAAAGAGCTGACACATGTTTGAAAATTTTAATATATTTAATTAAATATGAGTTAACCGAAATGTTATATTGACAATATTAAACTCAAGGGAATTTTGAAGGCTTATAATGGCAAATCTTTTTGAGGGATGCCACCTTTTTAAAATCTTAAATATAATCAAATGATTAAGATAATAAATGATTCAATATGGGTATTAAGTGTTTTCTCCTATTTGAAAGTTTTAATTTAATAATAATTAATAACATAAATTAAATATAACAATATGATTATCAAAATAAAGGGATTTCAAAAAGTTCTTGGAACAAAGTTAATATTGTGACGGAAATCCCAAATACGATGGATAGACAAAAGGAGTAGCAGTGTGACGGGAATTCCAAATAAAAAGGACAGACAAAAGGAGCGTCAGTATGATGGAAATTCCCCGTACAAAGGTCAGACGGACAGAGCGGCAACAACTATTGCAGGCAGACGAGGTAGATCATGAACGGAATGTTTCGACCGTCGTTAGGCTTAAACAGAGCAGCAGCAGCTATCACAGGCAAACGAATAATCAGCCTATTCTCGAGCGCGTGAACAGAATGTTTGGGTCATCCTCAGGTATAAAAAGAGCGACGGCAGCTATCACAAAGGCAGACGAATACAAAACGCTGTGGCGTTAACATAGCATTGAGTGTGTGTTTTAGAAACGGATAAACTGTGTGAAGCACAAAATTATTGAGGACTAAATAAAAGTTGATTAGATTCCTGACAATTAAGAGGAACGAGCGAAGAAATCTTTTGGGAGTTTTATTTAGCAATCAAGTGATCGGACCCTAAGAATTTGGGAAATCATCGAGGGTAGCTACGAAAAACGTTACAATATATATAATATTTCAGGTTCAAGAAGAGTATGCATGCTATATTCAGAGATTATATTTGAGAAATGAAAAGGTCAATAACTCTTTTCATTGGTTTGGTATTTGATTGTATCCATTTTATAGTAAGTCTGCAGGTTTATAAAATTATAAAAACAATTTCAAGCCCTTTGCAATGAAAACAAAAGCTTCATTTCATTTAAATTTGATAACTTTTCTTTAATATCATCACTAAAGTTCTGAAATCAATGAAATCGACACCCTCATTCAACATATTTTTTTTTTTTTTATATTATGTACCTCCGATATACTTTGTACTCTCTCGTTCAAAAACTCATATACATACTTAAATATTTGCTGTGCATACTTGTATTGTACGTGGGAGAGTTCTGAACATACACAAGAACTTATTACAATGCACCTATTTTCTCTACATTATTTGACCTGAATTTACCTTTTCTATTTTCCCTTATCGTATTTACTTTGTATTATAATTTAATTTCCTTTGTAGGTGTAAGTGTTGGTCATGAATGATATGAAAAGCTAAAGGTTTTTTTTGCAACTCTGTCCATGAGGAGTGCTGCTACGTCCTTTGTAGGATTTTACTGAAAGGTTAAGAAGGTATCAATGGTCAGAAAAGTAATTCTCAAATGATATTTGCTATACAATTTGAACAAGTGGAGTACAAAAAATTCCATCGAAAATAATATTTGCATATATTAGCGTGTATAAAGCATTTTTAATGAATGACCAATCGAGACAGTTGACCAAATTTAAAACTACTATAAAAGGTTAATATACTAATATTCTGTTCAAATTTCTAAAGTTTTGGGAAACCGGTTACTGTTTGTATCGTTGTAAAGGTGTTTCTTTGCTCCCAATTGTGGTAAAGTAGTAAAATTTGGAGTAATTTATATTCGTAAGCAGTAGTGCCGCTTTCACAAAATACGAAAACCTCGAAGAACAGAGCAAAAAAAAAACTTACAGCATACATACATCCCATTCACAACGGTAGATTAAACGAACAGTATGAAATCCATCGAGACAGCAACCAAATTTAAACAAACTGGTTGTCAAAAGATGTGGCCTCATCCCGGAGGATAATACATTTTCATTCGAATTATCCATGGAGTCAAAAATTCTACTTGAAAAAATTTACAAATTAAGCGACCAGGAACTATAAAGCAACGACAAGAAAAAAATAAAGTCATATACAAAATCTGATACCCTAACACACCAATAAAAAGACTAATAGCAGCAACAATTATCAAAATAGAAGTCGCAAACAACAACGAGAAAACTAAAAATGAAAATAGTATATTCACGGGCATAACATACATATCTGTAGCGGATTTTGTAATTTTATCGATACGATTTGTCGAGTTGTTAACTAACTAATTTTGTTTCTTGTATTAACGATTGCGTGATTCCGTAACTCAATTATAACGATTGTTGTTAGCTGACATTTCCTTTTTATTAAAATGGAGAAAAGGTGGCACCACAGCTTAATAAAACCTCAATATATGCGAAAGGCACAAAGAGGAACGACAAAAACAATTAAATTCGTGATAGCAATTATTTTTATTAAATAAGTCGTAATGGATTATAAAGTTTACCAGTCCATAAAATGTTATGATTTTCACTTTCAAAACTACGCTTCATGACTCTAAGCACTTTAGAAGAGTTCAAAAAAATTAATCGTGCCACGCTCTTGGGTATTTAGTATTACCCCTAAAATCTTGAGATTAGAATGACATATTTGTGTACAAAATACATACTTGTACATACATATATTGAACTGTGCTATTTGGCGATTAAAACACCAATTCTCCAACCATTTGCACTTTGATAGGATGGTATCTATGGTGGTTGATATAGGTTTCTTCATGATTTCTGGGGCTCATGATTGGCACATTAGTGCAATTGATAGTCCCAATAGTGCCTCCAACAAATGATGAGTCTTAAGAAGCGAAAATCTTTGCAGCTTGCCGCACTATTTGCGTCATGGGAAATCTAACCTTTGCGAAAAGTATGAATCGGTTGATTGCGTCAATTACTCTATGTTTACAACGGCTTACGGATGACTGGCTCATACCATCACCCACTGCTCTCTAACAGGACGTTGATAGCATCCTGTTGTCAAGAATCGTAAGGCGGTTAAAACCTTTAAGCAATTTAATAAAGTTAGAAATTGAAAATCTCTTGAAAGTTGCATTATATACCTGTTCTTCTGTTGATATAGCCGTTATAATTCTGCCCTTTAGTTGGCTATAAAGTTTAGAAATAATTTCATCAACTAAATCTGTGGTTAATTGATATAACTTTCGAAATTCTGCTTCATTCAAGTTGAAAGGATGTCCCACTTCTCGGAACAATCTCCCATCCAGTGACGAAGAGTGCGTTATTTCCTCAACTTAAGATAAAACATATGTATAATACTGAAAAGACATTTTCGTTAATTCTTTTTCTTTTTTTTGTTGATAATTTCCCGTTCTTTTAAATTTTATTTCAACTTTTATACTATTTATTATAACCTAAATAAAATATAAAATCTTTTGTCGATGGTGCTAACAACTCGAAAATATTTGTCGTTTAATTAACAACTTATCGTGTAGTTAACGACAATAGCTGATCTAGCTATAGCGAATATCGTTATAATATGCGTATCGAATACTCGAATCATTAAAACTGTTGCTAAGTATTTTTAACGATACGAAAATCGTTATGAATCCACCACAGGTTTTATGGGCAAAAAATCACTAGGCACATTTAAAGGGTGACCCAAATAGAGGTTCCTTTTTAAATAGCTTTTTTTTTTTGACAGATCACGCGTTAGTCATGTCAAGATGTCATGTTATTTTAGTTCAGTATTGCTTTGCATTTCATCATGGAAAGACTTACGCCTGAACAACGTCTATGAATCATTCAACTTTATTAAGAAAATTCATGTTCTGAGTGTACTATTCGCAACACCATCACCTATCACCAGCATTCATTATTGGATAATATTCGGCTGAATAGACAACGTTCAACATGCAGAAAGGAAAATATAGTGGCCGTAGCTGAGAGTGTACACAAAGACCGTGGAGAGTCCATTAGGCGCCGTTCGTTGCAACTTGGACTGACGTATGGAACGACTTGGCGCATTTTTCGTCGATATCTTAAATTGAAAGCGTACAAAATACAGTTTGTGCAAGAACTGAAACCACTCGACCTTCCCGAGCGACATTGATTCGCTCTATGGGCTCTTGAAAAGTTCCAAGAAGATCCGATGTTTTCGAGTCACATTTTGTTCAGCGATGACGCCCATTTCTGGCTCAATGGGTATGTAAACAAGCAAAATTGCCGCATTTGGGACGAACAGAAACGTGAAGAGATTCAAAAGCTGCCATTTCATCTAGAAAAAATAATGGTTTGGTGTGGTTTGTGGGCCGGTGGAATCATCGGTCCATATTTCTTCAAAAATGATGTCAGTGAGAACGTAGCCGTCAATGGCGATCGTTATTACGGCATGATAACCGACTATTTGATGCTTGAAGTTGAAGACGGTACCACTTCCCACACATCGCATCAATCAATGGATTTATTGAGATAACATATAATTTCACGTTTTGGGCCGGTCGATTGACCACCATCGTGTGATATCACACCGTTACGACTTTTCCTGTGTGGATACGTAAAGTCTAAAGTCTATGCGGACAATCCCGCTTCAATTCAGGCCTTGGAGCAAAATATCACGCGTGTCATTCGCCAGTTACCAGTGGAAATGCTCGAACGAGTCATTGAAAATTCGACTCAACGGATGGACCATCTGAGACGTAGTCGCGGCCAATATTTGAAAGAGATAATCTTCAAAAAATAAATGCCAAAGAATGTTCTTTCGAATGAAAATAAACGTTCCTCATTTAATTTGAATTTTCTGTGTTTTTTTCTATAAAAAAGTAGGGAACCTCGAAACGGATCACCCTTTATAAACAATAAAGGTCGGTATGCAGCTGTAACGAAAACCAAAAACTCAATATGAAAAAGAGCAAAAAAATATGCGCGAAAATTTTTATTACGAAGAAATACGCACCGCGAATGAAAAACTCTATTTTCTACTGCCTATTTCTAAAGTTTTTAAACACTATACGAAAGCACAGCAACGCAGATTTCCGATCGAAATAAATAGTCTCATATATATTTCGCGATAAACAAGAAGAAGACTAATTTTCAAACGTATTAAGCTTATAAAGCAAATTATGTGACATTTTTAGTTTTTTCATCAATTTCTATACCTTTCATTTATTTTTAGCCATGGAAAACATTAGTGTATACAATATATTTACCGCTCTCTTATATTATGTTCAGGGCTATTCTACATTTCGATTACGTTTACGCTCTCCGCTCCGCCACAATCGTAATTAGGTATTCTGAGTTACGATCGAATCGAAAGAAGAAGAGGAAGAGAGAATACATTTTCGAAGTCAGCTGGTTGCATGTGAATAAGTGAAATTGAAACAAAACAAAGCAAACAAATTCAAACTATTTTTGTATAACTCAAATAAATAGAAAGAAAAATGTGTTTTTAAAGTTAAATGGAATCAATAGCCTCGGCGATATTTCATGAGGATTGCGCGGCAAGTGTTATCCATTTTAGATGAGTGATGAATTTTAGGAAATTGAGCTTGTAATTGGTGATCTTTTATATAATAAATTTAGTTATTTAGATTTAAAAAAAATCTTCAAACTTAATAAAGATGTCTTCAAGTGTGTCGTGGATATTTTTCCACAAGAAACTGAATCAAGTACTTTGACATGGTTATCTCCACCTAATCGAGTTGTAGCAGATTTGCGATTTTTTACGATAAGGCAGTTACCAACACAGAGGTGGTGCAGATTATAACATGTCACTCAACAGTGTCAATGCCATTGTACAACTTTCTCGAAATCATGCAGTCTTTTACAGGTGGATCAACTGTATTTCGGCAACGTTATTTCAAAACTCCTTAAATTTTTATATTGCTCTTGTGTTCTATCAAAAAGCGTCAATAAGTTCATAAAACTAAAAAAAGACATCGTTATGACTTTTCCAATTATCAAAATCATGTTTTACTAACATTTTTGTTAAAATTATGTTACTTAAGTACACAAAAATATACAATCAAACTGTTCGCCGCGAACGTGGCTACGATCGAAATGCAGAATACATAAAATTTGATAGAATCGAAAATTTCGAAGATTGATCGAAACCAAACGTAACGCAGAATACCAAATCCGCCGAACGGAGAAAATTTCGATTCGAGTCGAAATGCAGAATAGGGCTGATTAATATTTATCAAGGTTTATAGAATATTGTTTACGACAACCGTTGATGTCACCAAACCAACTTCGTTATGTCTACAGTGGACTTGACATTTTTATTATAAAAACAGTATTTTTTTTTAAATATAAGTATACGTGAACTTAATAACATAAAAATAATAAATAAATAAAAATAAAATAAATGAATAAAGTTTTTTAAATAATATTTTATCTTATATTATAATTTTACCTTTCTTTAATCTCACGTTTTCTAAATACCAAAACATCAAGTTTTGATCACATTTATTTCATTTATATAACGAAATTTATAATATAAGATGACCATGTAGCAAAATGGCTATGTTTTACTACTCCAGATAATTTAAATATATCTTACTCACACAAATTTTCTACAATTTATGTTCACAATAACTCTCTGCACACTTCATCATCGCTTCGTACTTTTAAACACGATTTTTTGCAGAAAATAGAGATAAACATCCAAACAATGTATTTTATAATTTTAATGTTTTTGGCCATATTTTCACATCTAATTTATTAATTTGATAATTACCTGATTCTGAAACGACCAAAGGATTAGTATAAAATAGTATCTCATCATGGGTTCTACAAGTACTACTAGGTCATGCCATCTGGATGAATGGAATATTACAACTTTCGATGCTGTAGCTATTGACGGAAAAAGAAGAAGAAGAAGAAGAAAAAGAAGAGGAAAGATCAGTTGGAAAGAGACGCGGCTTCATTTGTTGCTTCGGATTATTGTAGTTTTAACTCAGCTATAATCTATGCCAATTATTGTAGGAAACTACATCGTATTATAACAAATTTTTCGTTACAATTATTCTCTCATTTTTGAATTTCGATGATTTCGATGAGAATCTAGTATTATCTTTATGTAGAAAGCCAATAAAGTCATATTCTGTAATAAGGGCCGCCGATACTTTTCAAAGAGACACATGTTTTTTTTTAACAAATAAGAATTTGCTGCCATTATGACATGGCAACTCAAGGGTAAAGCTAAAAGAAAACTATTGAAACTATTGAAATCCATATTTTGGGTTTTTTTCGAATAAAAATAGCACTATTTGCAAGCGTTGTTCAGGCGTGAGTCTATTCATGATGAATTGCCAAACCAAACTGAGAATAAATCACTTGACAGCTGTTAAATCGGTCGCCATCTTGAAAAGTAATGCCAACTTAAAGTTCTATACCTCTATAAAAAACACCCTTTAGATACATATATGTAAATGTATGAGTATGCATAAATGCTTAAATGAAAGCAGTGGATTATCGTTATGCATCAGGTGCGTTATATACCTGTATATATAGTTATGCATGTTATATAGTGAACTTGAAAATACAATAAACAGGCGACTGTATCCTGTAATGTCAATGCCATGTGACATATATATATTATAGATATTAGAAGAAGTGTCCATGATATAGAATTCTTCTTAAGCTTTACATACATATGTGTTTATATACGTACGTAAGCTACGAGTGTGAAATCAAAACGGTTTTAATTGCCTTGATACGGGTTACGGGAAGTAAGATGGTCTACATACATATGTATAAGTACACATCAACCTTTTTTGTTTATTTGCTCAGCTCACCTATTTAATAAAAAGATGTCAAATAATAAAACAACATCGTATAATCTTTTATTGGCAATGGTCAACAGTTGATAATGAGTGAACGTTAAATACACGTGCCGGTGTATGTTTCGCGCCTGCGTGAAAGCTCAACCGGCTTGTAGAGCTTTTGCATCAGAAACAACTGCTGATAATATCGTAAATGTATAAATGTACAACCTGCTACGAGGATTTCATATAAAAGCTAAAACATTTGTGATAAGCAAGTAGTTACGATTCGTTCGCGACGCGTTCTTGTGCTCAGCGGAATAAAAAGCGAAAAGCAAAAGAAGGATTAAATGTAGTGATTGATTGTTAAGCGCCAATAAACTTGTGTAGAATAAAATATAAATAAATATAGAAAATATAAAATATACATACATATATAAATTTGGCTTGAACATAAGCGGAAATAAATTAATTTATCAATTTAACGCTATTAAATTTAATTAGACTTAATGTTTACATATGGTTGTACTTCAAAATAAATATTTATTCGTGAAAATTATAATTAATAATTATTTAGAGCTCTTACTTGAAAATGTTTGCGTTAATCATACTTTTGTTGCCACTATTTTCCTTGGTGAATTCGCAAAACGACACAGAATCGCAATTAGCGTCTGATATCGGTAGTAATGACTCTTCAGCGGGTTTTAACAGCAAATGTGGTGATACTCAACATATGGTCGATGAGTGTTTTAAGGACTTGCCGCCACATTTGATGGAGTTCCTGCAAACCACAAAGATTGCCATCAACGAACGCGACATTTCATCCAAGTGCACGTAAGTAAGCGTGAATGTGACGGCCTACCAAATATGCTTGTAGGTAAAGCCACACAAATTTTGTCTGCTCACTCATATGTATTTCAAATTGCAAGTCACAATTAAATATTTTGAAATTTAATTTCAAGAGCAGACACACAAAGAATAAAAAATTTAATGGAAATTTAATTTCAATTCTTGAAATTTACCTGAACGGCCATCTTGGGAAATTAAATTTCTCTGACGGAACTCAAATCCTTCGAAAGTACTTTCAAAATAAATAAAAATTGATAGTGCAGCACAAGCAATTGGAAATTTAAATTCAGTAATCAAATTGCAGATAAAAGACTACAGTCACACAGTGAAATTTTTATTTCTGCAATTATATAAAATTAATAAAAAAAAAAATGCGTCAACTAATTAAAAAATTGCTTGAAAATTGCTACTCTGACGACATCTTAATATTGCAGGGTAAATTTAAATTTGCGAATTGCCAAAAACAAAAAAAAAACATCACCTCTTCGATACGTAGATTACGGTCTTTTGTTCAGTTGAAAGTTAAATAAAGTTTTTAGATATATAAATTAAGTTTTCCAAAGAAGTTATCGATAATTTTCAATTAAATACTTTAAATCTGTATTTGATTATCTTCAAACTTCGAGAAGGAGACACTTCTATTTCGAACCACTTTTCGAATTTCAACTCAAATGGTTTAATTTCGTCACTATTTTGGAAATCATGGAGGATGAAATATTAGAGAGTTATCAATTTTGAGGTTTCTGGAAGAAACGTAAATAAAATGCATCAAAAATTATTTTTTTTTTCATGAAATAAATTTTTTTTATTATAAAATTTGAAACTTGGCATTATATGTGAAATGCTACATCATTCAAAAGAGCGCCTCGTGAGTTTTTGCAAACTTCGATCCCTTTGAGATAATTTCGACCATTTTTCTCTGAGCCATAACTTGACGAACGTTGATTTTTAAGTCCTGAAGAATTAAAGGTTTATCCGCATAAACACAGTCTTTTATTTAGCCCCACAAAAAGTCCACTGATGTCAAATCGCACGATCTCGGTGGCCAATTGACATCGCCAATACAAGAGATTACGCAGCCTGGAAATTTCTCTCACAATAAAGCCATGTTCGCTGGTATTGTGTGGTTTGTGGCACCACCATTTTGTTGGAAGCAAATATTGTCCAAGTCAAGGAAAACAAAAGTTTGTCGTACGACCCTAACGCTCAGAATTGACAGTGAGAGTCTCGGCGTTATCGTTCTCAAAGCATTAAGGTCCAATCTTAACATCGGACCGAAGGGCGCCCAATACAGTAAGTTTTTTTTGGGTGCAAAGCCCCGAATGCGACAATTTTGCCGATTTGTGTATCACCGAGTGTGAAATGTGTCTCGTTGCTGAAGAAAATTTTGTTGAAAAAAATCGACTACGGCGTTGTGAATAGTCAGCTGGCTTCAGGTGTTGTGTGAGCTGGATTTTATATAGTTTTCTTTAAAATTTCACCAATTACTTTTGTAGTTGGAGATTATATGTACTATAATATCATCTTAAAGCAAGAAACGTGGCCACGTTTGAATGGTATTTTTGTAGTAGATCTCAACAACTTTAACGAGTTGTGCGGTTGTTAACACGTTGACTGACACATAAGTTTTTCGTGTATTTAGCAGTTTTGTAAGAGCAACAGAATTATAAAAATTATCCATGTAAACCGTGTGTCCTTTATCGAGATAGTCCTTAAGTAAATGTAGAGCAACGTCAGTAGTGTGACCTACATTATTTTCAGTTTCCTTAGAATTTCCGCTGTAAATCCTAATTTTTATTACGAGACCGTCGGACTCGCAGAGTTCATACAGTTGATACCATATTTGTGGTTTTTATTTTTTAGGTTTTGGCGGAAAAATAAACTTCTATCTGGTACACAGATTTCACGCATAATAATATTGAAATGATTTAGTATTTGTCTTACCTTGTATTATCTGTCGGCAGATGGTATTGAGCTATCAACCAAAAGAAAATAACGAAGTAACAACTGGAATCGATTTCGACTCATATGTGAGCGCCAAAAGTTTACATTATATAGCTTGTTTGTGCTCCAGTAATGTTCAATTGATGGAAAATTACAAGGCCAATTTGCAACAAAAGCCCAATAAACACTTTAATTTCTTCATCACTGACCTCTTGCCACTCTGCGTTTTTCAATTTCTTGCGCAGCATATAAATTAGTTTGTTCCACCAGTAATGCAAGAAACTTATCCGAAAAAAATAAGTACACCAGCGTTTGTACTGTAAAATTTGATGTATCCAATTTCACACCAAAATTTTTTTGGAAAATAAATAATTCAGGGTCTTGTTGAATTTCTGTTCACAAACTATCATTCCCATTAAATGTTGTTGCTTGGAAATTATTGTCATTATCTTCTGATTCTGGATCAACTTCCGGCTCGAGCGCGACTTCATTTTCACTACCACTTGAATTCTCAGAAGGTTCATAATCGCTACTGTCGTTATTATCCTCGCTAAAAATTTTGTCAATTTCTGAATCGCTTTGATTTGCGTAGTACTCCATTTACTCTTGAGTTAGTGGTCTTTTCCTGTCCACATAGGGTTTTTTTATAACTTAGTTATAACAATAATTATAAAACAAAACACAAGAAATACACAAATATGACCACTGGATAATTTCGGAAATACTGCTGACAAATATGGACGTGTATCGATAATTCATCTTTTGCGAAGCGACAGGTCGATACATGTCTGCGAGCGAATTAAGGAATTACGAATTAACTCGCAGTTGGCCTCCGCGAAGAGATTTCTGCTACAGAAGCCAACTACGAGATAATTCGTAAGACCTTTCTTTAAAAAAAAAAAACACATTTTTTTAAATTTTGATGAAAACTATGCACTAGAAATAGAGTTTGTACATGATAGGGGTATTCCCTTAGTCTACGAGATGCATGCTACGGCACAACAACAAAACACATGCAACAAAATATGCTACGATAGGAAAAATATGCTATACCAAAACCTATGTATGTATATTTGTTTCCCACAGATGCAACGGGGTTGCTCCCGATCTCTAGCACAAATCCATAGGAAAGATTTGCATGGTATGCATTTCTTAGACATAGCGAATCCCCCTAAGGTGATTAAATCGAATTGTCATTTTGGACCATATTTTTAAAATTTCCGCGGCAGTCAACGTGTTAAGTGATCCATTTGCAAAAATGCCTCACTTTTAACTAAAACAAAACATGTTTTGGTTTGACAGTTACATCCCTACACTTTCGAAACCACTAAATGGTTAACCATTTACTTCTAAAGCGGCTATATCAATTTGACTTTAAAAAGAAGTGAACCTAAAAAAAACAATTCAAATATTTTTTTTTTAATATCATCGCATGTTGAAATTTAGTTCACTAATGTAGCAATAAGTTAACCAATACAGAGCGTAAAAAAAATAAACAATAATCAGTAACTTATGTGAAATACCATTTAATTTTAAAATTCAAACATCTGCATTTTTAACAAATTTGTTTACGCGTCTCGTAGTTTTTATCTGCCACTTTAAAGCTTTTACTCGTGCAAAGTTATGTTGAAATGGGATGGGATGAATGCGGGGAAAAAATAGAAGTGGCACGAAATATGTGACACTTTTGACCAACTTGGTATTAAATGTTTGAAATTGTGTTGAAATGCTTTTAAAATATAAATAGATGGGATTCGATAAAGACATTTTGACTAGTACGAAAGCAGATAAACGGTATATTCCGTGAACATAATTTGTCATTTTGATAATATTTAATAATAGAAACCAATTATGCTTGAGGAAATATTGTCCATATCTTTAACTTGATACCCATATTATATAATTTATTATCTATTAACTTGATTGTATTTAAAATTTGAAAAAGATGACAACCCTTTAAAATATTTTGTTATTTAAGCCTTAAAAATTCTTTCCCATTAAGATTTAGAAATCTCTTTATTGTGAAACAAACATATTGTAACGATTTTCCGTTCTCTGGATTTCTAAAAAAAGTCCCTAGACCTGTTCGTTCGGCTTCTTAATTGCCAGGAATTTACACAACGTTTATTAAGTCCGCAATAATTATAATTTTCAATATACACAAAGGTTTATTTTACAATTGTCTATAACACACAATTATTTTCTGCTACACACAGTTTATCCGTTTCTAAAACACATAGCTTACTTCAATGTTAACAATCCATTTACGCTATCTTAGGGCATGCTTCGGATAGTTGCTGCTACTCCTTTTTTCAGTCCTTCGTAAAGGGTGTTTTTTATAGAGATATAGAACTTTAAGTTGCAATAAAACAACGATGGATTATTCGATTGACATGAATTTTATTTATCCAAAAGATAATCTTGTGGCATTACATTTTAAATATGATTTCTGGCATATGACCGCCACGGCTGGCGCAGATGTAGTCCAATCTGGACGTCCAATTTTCGATGACTTTTTCCAACATTTGTGGCCGTATATCGGCAATAACACGGCGAATGTTGTCTTCCAAATGGTCAAGCGTTTGTGGCTTATCCGCATAGACCAATGACTTTACATAGCCCCAGAGAAAGCAGTCTAGCGGTGTTAAATCACAAGATCTTGGAGGCCAATTCACAGGTCCAAAACGTGAAATTAGGCGGTCACCAAACGTGTCTTTCAATAAATCTATTGTGGCACGAGCTGTGTGACATGTTGCGCCGTCTTGTTGAAACCAAATCTCCTGGACATCATGGTTATTCAATCCAGGAATGAAAAAGTTAGTAATCATGGCTCTATACCGATCACCATTGACTGTAACGTTCTGGCCACCATCGTTTTTGGAAAAGTACGGACCAATGATTCCACCAGCCCATAAAGCGCACCAAACACTCATGTTTTCTGGATGTAACGGTGATTCAACATACACTTCAACATACCTTCACTCCATATGCGGCAGTTTTGTTTGTTGACGTAGCCATTCAACCAGAAGTGCGCTTCATCGCTAAACAAAGTTCGCTTATGAAAATCGGGAACAATGGTAATCTCGTTTTGGGCCCATTCGACGAATCTACGCCTTACTTGATGATCGTTTGGCTATAATTCTTGCACGAGTTGGATTTTTTAAGCACGCAAACCAAGATCCTTCCGCAAAATCTTCCATAAAGTGGATGGACACAGATCCAATTCCTGTGCTCGATGGCGGATCGACTCATTCGGGTCTTCCTCAATGCTACGCTCTACAGCAGCAATAACTTCTTCTGTACGCACCGTACGGCGTCTCTGGGGATGCGAGTTATCAATAAGAGTAAGCGTGGTGCGAAAACTTTCCATGGTTAATCGAATTAACTGCTCTGATGGACGATTTTGTCGACGATAAAATGGACGTAGTGCGCGATACGTTTTCCGCACAGAACCATTATTTTCGAAATAAAATAGCACTATTTGCAAGCGTTGTTCAGGCGTGAGTCTATTCATGATGAATTGCCAAACCGAACTGAGAATAAATCACTTGACAGCTGTTAAATCGGTCAAAATCTTGAAAAGTAATGCCAACTTAAAGTTCTATACCTCTATAAAAACACCCTTTATTTGGGATTTCCGTCACAATATTATAGTTTAATGTATTATGTATTTTATCAATTCTTTTAAATTAAAATTTATAAACAAGTGGCAGCGCTGCTCCAAAATAGTTTTTCATTAATCCTTTTTTTATCATTTCAGATTGATACTCATATTGTAATATTTCATTTATTTTATCACTTTCTCAAATATAAATTTCGGAACTGGTGATAAATCTAAATAAATCTCGAGCACAATTGAATACAAACAAACTTTTCGTCAATTTCGGTGCAGATATTCAGTTTGAGCTCAGTCATAGATCAATTTAATAAGATTTTATATGACATATACACAATTTCAAAACAATATTTTGTATATGTATATTGAAAATTAGAAGAGCCGGTGAAGCCATTCTCGAGTTATAAAGTAACAACGAACGCGTAATGTTTTAGTAGTTTTTCACCAAAGTGGCTTGTATTCGAAAATAAAATGTATATTCGAATGTAATTTTTCGTAAATAGTTCATAATATCATTCACTGAAGGTACTTCATGGAGTTCTCTTTGTGGAGAAGTTTCAAAACTAAACTCCTGTAGGTACTCCATGGAGTACTCGTATGTTATGCAGAGGTGAGTATATGGTCCAGCTCTAGGACATTGGAATATTAATTAGATCATATATTTTGTATGGATTGTATGTATTTCACGCTTGCCTGGAGTACTAACATTTTTCGCAGAGTAACGCTGTCTGCGCCTGATATATGTAGTTGTCTTTTCTTTTCTTGCGAGGAACTGCAATATTTGCTTTCGCACTTAAGCCTCCCTCTCACATTTATAGTATAAGCACATTCAGGTTTAGGTTTGTCCATATGTCATTGAAACTAAATATTGGAGAATATTCACTCAAAAGTAAGGCTCTCGGGTTCTCAAATGAATATTGAGCTTTAAATTCATTACATACTGAATTACAGGCAAAAACGAAAATCACTCCAGATTTGAAAGCATTCGAAGGAGTATCCGCAGGTGGATGCAGAGGAAGAGGAGGACCTCTACAACTTCGGAAGGATCAGATGGAGAGCGACCTAGTTTCACCTGGTATTTCCAACTGGCGCAAAACAAATAAGAGAAGGAACGTGTAGCGCGCTATTGTTGATTTGGGTAGGAGGTTTGCATTATACATTTCGGAATTCGGGAACAAAAACAAATATTCATACACTTTTGCATGCGTTTGAACCAATTGTCGAAGCACTTTTGCCACTCTGATTGAGGTATTTCCAAAACATGCATTCGTCAGTCAATAAGTCATTCGGTGCCAAGTCAGGACTAAACGGTGGAAGACTTATCATATCGATTTGAGTGCTAAAAAATGCAATTGCTTCAGTCGATATGTGAAAGCACGCATTGAAATGATGAATAGTGATCTGCTTTCGGCGGCATGTTGGTCCCACTGTACCTATAGTTGTCTCAATCGCAGGATAGATCAGATGAAAATCTTGCAATATCAGTTTGCGCGCAGCATTAAACAATAACTGTTTTAGACGACCTTCACTAAATTCGTCTTGTAGTGATCTACGAACTCGATTGAATTCACCATACCATCGATAATCTCTGGTCCTTGGTGGAGCTCCATCGCCAAAAATCGATTCGCGTCGAAAGTTGTAAAAAAAATATTCACCCGAAAATGTTCGTGGTTTAATTTCATTTTTTGGCAGAAATTAATATTTTAAGTTACCGTAAAGAACATAAATAGCGCTCGTATATGTCAAAAAGTTTTTAATATGTATAACATCAAAAATGGCAAATTTTACGAAAAATTTGTCTGTTGTCAGATTGCAACTTTAGGGTTCCCGAATTATATAGTGCAACCCTCGTATAATCGTGTAAGAGGTGTCTACGCCAAAGAAGAAGAATATTAATTAAATTTTTCCATTATAATATTGGAAAAATTTGTCAGAAATTACATTTGATTGCTTGAATACAGATAAGGAAATTAAAATAGTTGTTTTCAAATTATAATTTATTTGAAAATATGGCTCACTTACATCAAATACATTGGATTTGCAAAAACCCCTATGTGAGCGATATTTTGAGCGAAAAAATAACGATCAAGGAATAATAACTATTTTCTGTGCGATATATTTTTCGCTCGTTATAATAATGATTATTGTTTAAGTTAACCTCGACAAAATTATTAACCAATTAAAATTATAAAAACATGAAATGATAAATCAATTCAGAACTGAAAAGAGAAGGCGAGTATTAGCCTTCTGGTGGAAACCATTTTGTATATGCGGCGGATGATTTTTTTTATTAAAGAATTAAAGAAAATCACAAATCGCTAGTGTCGATTATTATTACTTGACTTATCGTTAATGCCCTTTGTAAAGGTAAGACACCATATAAAGAGAATGTAGGTAATTATCAATATTTCTTCAGATTCTGTTTCTATTTTCCTAGAGATCATTACTTTAAAAAGAAAATGTGACTATTTGGATGTAAACAAATATCTTAAATCGTTCTTATGGTTGTTGACAAGAATTGAAATAGGGCAGCAAACACTTTTATATAATCGTACCATTCTCCAGATCTCTTAGTATAGCTAATACAACATACAAATACAAAAAAATATTAAAAATTCAAGTATTATTAATCAATTCAAGTATCGATTAAAATTATTAGTTAAAAATTTCGTTGACCGATTCCTGAATATATATAACTTTGAAGGCTAAATATAGTAATCACGACAAGGCGACCAAATATGAAATATAATAATGACGAGATTTAAAAAATATTTTGCTTAAATTTTTTATGAATGTGTATGACCGTAAATACATACATACATACATACATATGTTTACTACAAAAATAAAAAAGTTAATAAAACTTATGGTTGACATTTGTTAAATCAATTTAAATTAATTGAAAGATATTATGTTTAAGTTCGTATTCACATATTAAATATCCAAGCTCACGAATAACAAACAAAGAGAAAATTTAGAGCTTTTCTTTTGATAACATTCATAAGGCATTAAAAAAAAACTTTTTTAGTTGTACTACTTAGCATTCAAACTTTTCTCAGATTTTTCTTAGCAACATACTTTTTCGTCCCATCTGAAATTGGCATCTCCTTGATTTGCCCTTAAATTTTAAATATTATTTAAAATTTTATTTTGAATCCATTTAAAGCCATAGGCATGCATTATTTTCGGAAATGACTTCCTTTTTTTTAGAGATTATAAGCCGCACGAACCTTCCCATTTCGGTCACGTCAGCCCTTTTTGCAACAGAACGATGTCCACCAGCATACACAGCGCCACCAATGTTCCAATGTTGCATTCCCGCAACTCCATTTGCCCTTTAGGATTATACGTTAGTTAGGCTTAGTACGTTTCATTTGCCTGCATCGACTTAATGGAGGAGAAATTGGAACAAACCAGATTTCAACGGGCCTGAGACTCAGGTAACAGGACTCCACAACCATCTACACAGAATGAAATAAGTCAGAGTCGAGAGAACGGGAGAAAGTTCGTGAAAAAAACCGTTCAAGTGAAATGCTTGATCTGTATCCCAATAGGGGAGGAAAGCTGTAGCAGCTGAAAAGTTTATCATATCCGAATATGAGCCATTAAATAGCAATTCACGAATATTTTCATTATTCAATCTGTTAACAAAAAAGCAATAGCTAGCTGTACTAAAGTTATTGTATCCTCTTCACATTTGATATTTTGCAGTGTTTTCAATCGGGGCATGAAGTGTTTCGACGACTATACAGCACGTTGTCTGACCAATAAAACAGTAAGTCTCTTTAAAAATAATGTAGAAGGAGCTCGAAGATTTTTTCTACGATTTTGCAGTGATCGTGAATTCCAGAATGGTGAGTAGAAACAAATTCAGTTGCATATAATTTTCATCAATATATTTTATTATCTGTATATTGTTCCTCAGAAGGTATAACAACACACAACAGTTTTCTTTTATTTATTTCTTTACTTTCGTACAATTGCACTTTTTAAGCTAATTTCTGAGTGTTTACCTGTGACGAAGCTTTCTATTGGATTGAATAAATTTAAAATTTCATTAATAAAAAATCCATTCTTATACTTGTAAATGCTAAAATTCATAAATAAAAAAATCTGTATGAATTTTTGCATGTTGTATGCATGTTTTGCTTTCCGTTCAAAGGTAGAAGTGTCACTTTTAATTAAAAAAAAAAAAAAATTCACTAAAACTTTTGCTTACATACAAGGCCAAACACGCGGTCTGCTCAAAAAATAAGGTGAATTCTAAATCTTTCTCATATTAATTCATCAATTACTATTTCGCAATAGTTTCCTTTAGATATAATACACTCTCCCAATAAATTTATTGATCAATGCGATATGTGGAAAGTGGCGCCGTACTGCTGAAACTAAATGTCGCGGAGATCAAGAGCTTAAATTTCAGGCATCAAATAGTCGGTTATCATGGCGCGAGAACGATCGCCATTGACGGTTACGTTCCCACCGGCATCATTTGTGAAGGAATATGGACCGATGATTTCACCGGCCCACAAACCACACCAAGCCGTTGATTTTTCTGGGTTAAATAGCAGCTCTTGAATCTCTTCAAGTTTGGTCTTCGTCCCAAATACGGAAATTTTGTTTGTTTACATACCCATTGAGCAGAAATGGGCGTCATCGCTAAACAAAATTTGGCTCGAAAACATCGGATATTCTTGGAACTTTTCAAGAGCCCATAGAGCGAAGCGATGTCGCTTGGGAAGGTCGAGCGGTTTCAGTTCTTGCACAAGCTGTTTTTGTATGCTTTCAATTTAAGATCTCGATGTAAACTGCGTCAAATCGTTCCATACGTCAGTCAGAGTTGCTGTGAACGGTGCCGAATCGACTCTCCACTGTCTTCGTGTATACTCTCAGCGACGGCCACTATATTTTCTTCACTGCGTGCTAGACGTGGTCAATTCTGTAGCATATTATCCAATAATGAATACTGGGTCTCAAGATGGGTGACGGTTGAATGATTTGAAAACGTTATTCAGGCGTAAAGTTTTCCATGATGAAATGCCAAACAATACTGAACAAACATAACATGACATCTTGACACGACTCACGCGTGATCTGTCACCCTTTATAATCCTTCTCGTTCACTACTTATTCAATTATTTATATAGTAGAAGAACTTTTGTTACTGTTTATGTATAGAACTTTCTTCTCTAGGAAAAATACTCCACCTTATATGCTCTGACATACCCGTAATTTATTTAATACATGCATATAGTTTTTAACTATTTAGTTAATTTTGGTTTTACATTTTTGGCATTGCAAGTTGCCTAATTGGATTTTCTACATATTTTCAGATTATTTGCGACACAAGGACTGCTTTAGCTATATACAGGACGACTGGATGCGTTGCACAAGCAACTTTCAGGAAATACTTACCGAGGAGTTGCACAGCGAACACTCAAATGTCACCAAAAAGTTTATGGAATTCTGCTGGTAAGCAATTGTCGGCAAATGCAAACGAACAGAGACAATGAATGACCTTATTTACTTAAGTTGTTGTTTTACGTGAACATTATGTGGATAAAAGTTGCAGAACGATGTTTTGCTTTAAATCTATGAGTGTGCATGTATCAATGTACTCTGCAGTGGGGTGTGCTACATTGGGTAGTCCAAATTTTTAAAATTTTTATTCACATTAATAAGTTTGCGAGAATCTTAGTAGGAGCACTCATCAGCGACTTGGTATAAGGGAGCTGTGGAACGAAATATCAAATTCCTTGCGTACCGCTGCTTCGGAAACAATTGGTTTTCAGCAATACCAGAAAAACAACTGGTACGATGAGGAATGTCGAACTGCAGTGGAGAGAAAACAGACAGAAAACCTTTGCGATCGACCACAACACGTGCGGGGTGGGATAGATACCGAGAGCTGAAGAGGGAAGCGAGACGCATTTGCAGACGAAAAAAGAAAGAGGCCGAAATGCGTGAGTATGAAGAGCTTGAGAAACTGGCCGATAAGGGTAATGCTCGAAAATTCTATGGGAAGATGCGGCGACTTACAGAAGGTTTCAAGACCGGAGTAAACTCATGTAGGGACCATAGAGGTAATCTGGTGACAGATGTCCAGAGTATACTTAGTGTATGGAGGGAACACTTCTCCAACCTGCTCAATGGCAGTGAAAATGAAAACCCCGGAGATGGCGAACCCGAAACCCCAATCGATGACGATGGTATAGAAGTGCCATCACCCGACTATGAAGAAGTTCGGATAGCGATTGCCTGCTTAAAAAATAACAAAGCGGCGGGAGCCGATGGCTTACCGGCAGAACTTTTCAAATACGGCGGCGAAGAGCTGACAAGGAGCATGCATCGGCTTCTTTGCAAAATATGGTCGGAAAAAAGCATGCCTGACGAATGGAACCTAAGTGTGCTCTGTCCAATCCAGAAAAAGTGAGACACCAAGGTCTGCGCCAATTATCGTGGGATAAGTCTCCTTAATATCGCATATAAGGTCTTATCTAGCGTATTGTGTGAAAGACTAAAGCCCACCGTCAACAAACTGATTGGACCTTATCAGTGTGGCTTTAGACCTGGCAAATCCACCATTGACCAGTTATTTACCATGCGCCAAATCTTGGAGAAGACCCGAGAGAAAAGAATCGATACACACCACCTTTTTATCGATTTTAAAGCTGCCTTCGACAGCACGATAAGGAAATGCCTCTACGCCGCTATGTCTGAATTTGATATCCCCACGAAACTCATACGGCTTTGTAAACTGACCCTGGATAATACCAGAAGCGCGGTCAGAATTGGGAAGGACCTCTCCGAGCCATTCGATACAAAACGAGGTTTCAGACAAGGAGACTCTTTATCGTGTGATTTCTTTAATTTGATGCTGGAGAAAATAATACGAGCTGCAGAGCTAAACAGACCACGCAATTGTTGGCGTATGCCGATGATATTGATATAATTGGTCATAACACCCGCAATGTAAGTCCTGCGCTCTCCAGATTAGACAAAGAAGCGAAGCGAATGGGTCTGGTAGTGAACGAGGGCAAGACGAAATATCTCCTGTCATAAAATAAACGGTCATCGCATTCGCGACTTGGCTCCCACGTCACTGTTGACAGTCACAACTTCGAAGTCGTAGATAATTTCGTGTATCTGGGAACCAGCATTAACAGCACCAACAATGTCAGCCTTGAAATCCAACGCAGAATCACTCTTGCCAACAGGTGCTACTTTAGACTGAGTAGGCAATTGAAAAGTAATGTCCTCTCTCGACGAACTAAAACCAAACTCTACAAGTCGCTCATCATTCCCGTCTTGACATATGGTGCAGAAGCCTGGACGATGTCTGCACCCAATGAGTCGGCTTTAGGAGTTTTCGAGAGAAAAGTTTTGCGGAAGAATTATGGTCCTTTGCGCGTTGGCAACGGTGAATACCGCAGACGATGGAACGATGAGCTGTACGAGCTATACGACGACATTTACATACTTCAGCGAATCAAGATACAGCGGCTGCGCTGGCTAGGTCATGTCGTCCCAATGGATGAAAGCGCTCCAGCTTTGAAAGTATTCGATGGAGTACCCGCTGGTGGAAGCAGAGGAAGAGGGCGACCTCCACTCCGTTGGAAAAATCAGTTGGAGAGCGACCTGGTGTCACTTGGTATTTCTAACTGGCGCCAAATATCAAGAAGAAGAAACGAGTGGCGCGCTATTGTTGACGAGGCTATAATCGCGTAAGCAGTGCCTACGCCCAAGAAGAAGAAGAAGAAGAGAAACCCTTAACATTTTCTTCTACAATACTAATTTGTATGCTTCTTCTGCATTTTCATTACATTCAATAAATTTTCATAAATAAATGTCATTTGTTTTGAGAACATAATACCCATTTATGATGCAAATTGTTCTTGTTAGTAAATGTATACAAAGTGGTGGCAGTTAGGATATAGGCATAATTCGAAATTCTTCAAAGTCAATGACCAAAAAGAAAATTTTCAAATAAAGTCATTATGAAAAATTAAATTTTATTGCTTAGTCCAAATTTAAAATAAGTAGAACTCAGTAAGGCTTCCTTCAACAATTTCCACTTAACTGTATATATTTTTATGTTTATATTACAGCCGTTAGTTTACCTCGTCCAAATGTTGGCAATTTTTCGAGCAGTGATCGCAGATATCGGCTTCCTAGTTAATAAATGTAGTGTACTTTCGTACTTTTTAACTGCCAAAATATACCAGCTCTAAATTTGATTTTTTTTGATTAAGTCGGTCTGGTCCACTTCCCGGAAGAATGTGCTTATCCAATGCTAATCCAATCAAGAAGCTGTATCAAATTTCAAGTAAATCGAACCACAAAAACGAATTTTTTGATTAGGTCAGTCCCTGGTCTATTTTACGGAATATCATGCATATTGTGCACTCCACCTTCCGTTCACCTTTCATATAATTTAGGTATCATGGGAATCGGGACAAGTTAAAACAGGTAAAAAGGGTAGAAACCACCTTTCCTCAAATGGCTATTTTAAAGATAGTATTTCTGTGATATATCACTGAAAGAGTATATATTTAGAGATTTTAAGGTTAATAAATGCAAAAAAAAAATACTCCATAACGGGAAGCTTTATCCTCTGAGACGATAAGAGTGAACATCAGGAGGACGTCAAAACTATTTCTTATAATATTGCGATGGTAATGGCCCTCAAGTACATCTTTCAAATCTCTATGCTTTGCGAGAATAAAACTGTTTTATTTTCTTATTTGTAATATGGTTAGCCTATAAAAAAATGATGTAAATAACCCAGTAATTAACAAAATGTTTAAACCTCGAACTATGGTTTCTAGCAGTCAGTGAGAGTAAGAAAAGGATGTCAAATTTTGAGAGAAAATTTACGCGAGCTCGCATATATCAACTCCAAATATTAACAATAAGTCATAAACAACATTATACTCGTAAATCCAAATAACGGACCAGAAAATTTAAAAAAGTCTCTATTAATGCTTTGAAACCAATAAAAAAGAAGATATATATCATTTAGTATCAAATCGCGAAGTGGAAAGATAGAAAATTAATTTTGTGAGCTATGAATAAGCTACAGTTATAAGAACATGAACCTATGTATATCATAAAATAAATTAGAACAGATTAGGAAATGTCTAAGGTTCTTTAATCGTCTACGAATGCAAAATACTTCTTTGAGTCACTGCGCGTGTTGCCTGTATATCAAGAAATATTGAAATAAAGAATGAAAATCGAGGTTCTGGTGATTTTCATTACATTGATTAACGGAAAATAAGAATATTATATGCAATTTTGTAATAGTAAGCGAAAAATGTAAATAGTTATATACATGTACGGATACATTAAAAAAAAATATTTAAATGAAAATCTAAAACTATAAACTTTTTAACTCATCCTACTGCTTTTTGAAATGTTTTATTTTTCAAGCAAAAAGTCTACATCTCGATAAAATGTACTCAAATCTTTATAGGCCAATCTCTTTTCCTTCTTATATTTTCATATAAATTCTTAAAGTTGTGACATTAGGAGTAGAAATAAATTTTCGCCGTTTAATATAATAGATGCTGTTGCTGTGTTGAATGAGAAAACTAATTTTCAAGACGGTTTTCTTTTGCGAGTTCTAAGCCTCGTCCACGCCCTCTTTCAAAACGGCGGAATCTTAGTCGTTCATCTAGTGTTGTTAAATGATCTTGAAATACAAACAAATTAAGAAAAAACTTGTTCATTTCTTAGATCTCATTACCCAAAGTTTGCATTTACTCGAAGAAATCCACTATAAAGGTTCTCAAGATATAAAGGTGCAATCAGATAAAGAAAAGCACAGCAGTCCCACGTAGCTTAAAAAAATTATGGAAACTGACAACATCCAAAATTATAGAAAATTAATTTTTGTAATTTCGGTCGCCCCTCGGCAGGGAATGTATTTCCGACATGAAACAAAGCTCCTCATAAAAATCCATCGGCCGTTCGGAGGCGGCTTAGAATAAACTGTAGGTCCGTCCATTTGTTGGTAAAAACATCAAGACGGAAAACCATAAATTGGAGGAGGAGCTCGCCAAATATATATATATACATAAATAATATATATGTACTTACACATATATTGTAACGATTTTCCGTAGGTAGCTACCCTCGACGATTTCCTAAATCCTTCGAGCCAAATCACTGGATTGCTAAATAAAGCTCCCAAGTTTTGTTCGTTTGGCCTCTTAATCGTCAGGAATTTACTCAACGTTTATTTAGTCTTCAATAATTACAATTCTTTACTATACCCAATGGCTTATTTTACAATTCTTTATGACACAGAATTATTTTCTGCTTCACACAGTTTATCCGTTTCTAAAACGCACTGCAATGTTAACGCCACTGTGTTTTCTATTCGTCTCCCTTTGTGGTAGCTGCTGCCGCTCTTTTTACATCTGAGGATGATCGAAACATTCTGTTCACGCGCTCAAGAATAGACTGATTATTCGTTTGCCTGCGGTAGCTGCAGCCGCTCCGTTTATCCTTAACGACGGGGAATTTCCTTTACACTGCCGACCCTTTTGCTTGTCCTTGGTACGGGTAGTTTGCATCATAGTGCTGCTTCTTTTGTCTGTCCGTTTTATTTGGAAATCTCGTCACACTGCTACTCCTTTTGTCTGTCACTTTCATGGGAAACAAAAATTGCTGGTTCAGCACGAGCTATTGGAACGTTAGTTCAGAAATCAAGGGTCGCATCGTGTGATCCGTGAATGGATTAACGTTTGTATAAAACAAAATTGAGTGATACGTTTCGTTTGAAACGAATGAAAAAAACTCTATTTTCTACTGCCTATTTCTAAATTTTTTAAACATATACTAAATCACGGCAACACAGGTTTCCGAATGAATTAAATAGTCTCACATATATTTCGCGCCAAACAAGAAGAAAACGTTTGAAGCAAGCTTATAAAACAAGTTATGTGATATTTTTAGTTTTTTATTCAATGTCTACGCCTCTTATTTGTTTTTAGCAATGGAGAACATTAATATACTCATTAAACGACAAATATTTACCACGCTCCACTCATGTTTCTAGTTACGTTTGCATATCTTCTTCCTATGAAAATAAATGTAAACGATAGAAAATCAATTCGTCAAATTTCCGTGCCTAGTACTGCACACCGACCTTAAGAAAAGAGGATGGCAGGAAAAACGGAAATACTTTTAATATCAGGTATATACTTACAAAGACGGTTGAGAAAATAAAATGAAACTACCTTTAAATTATCATGGTAATAGGCAGTTGTACTTTTGCTCTTGCAAAATCTACTAGTTATCCCTTGTAGTTAATCCAAATATTATAAATATCGTAAGTCAAAGCCATGTTAAAGGGAACAAATCATTATTAAAAAAAAATGGACTCAAAACTTTGCAATTTACTATCTTGAAAAGCAGACTATTGAAAGCGAGAAGCTAAGCTAAGCAGAATTTCGTGTCGAGCTTTGTAGTAATGTAGTTTCGATACGAACATCTGCACTGCAGAAGCCGATTATGTGAGTCATGGTTCCTTATGTACAAGACTAAACAATAATATAATAATTATTTTGGTAAAAATAAAAGCTACTCGCATCAGGAAATTTTACCTCAATCAAAGTGTAAATAATACTTGTACTCCTATTTTTTCTTCTTTGCTCATATATTTACAAATATACTTTTCATTACCAATATTTGCAATGCATGTTCATTTCAAAAATTATTGTAAACTTTTAATCCTACCATCATTTATTTGTCTCTTTCAGCGCACGTCATGCCTATGAAAACTGTATCTACAACAGCGCTCGCTACAAATGCTACAAGAACTCAGCTAAGTTTGCACGTGACACAGCTAAAACACTTTCGGATGAAAAACACTTCTCCAACTGTCGACAATACGAGAATGCGCTTTGCAATGTAGGCCATTCCATATCGTTCTACGGTGGCGGTACCAACGCTATATTCGGCTGGAACCAGCTGTTTCTGGTCTGGTTGCCCTCTGTAATGTTGGCAGGTGCTACTGTCGGACGACGTCATGCGTAAATAAGTCAATGGCAGTCTGTGGTTTCGCCTTCCTTATGAATGTATGTACGTAATAAGGAATTTAGCAAAGAAGTGTACCATATTTTGTGCGGAGCAATACAATAGATTTTTTCATGCGTGTACATATATTCGTACCTATGCATGTGCCATTGAACATGGATTTTTCTTCAGAGGGGTTTCTTCTAACAATGATAGTCTGAGTTAGATGGTCAATGTGTATGAATATTTACGTAAGAGGGTTGACTTGATCATTTTGTAAAAAAATGTTAAATGTGTCAGAAATTCTTGGAAGTACAGGACAAATAGATATGTTTATGTGTATTTGTGTAGCATTAATTGTCAATTTGTTTAGAGTACAAAGAGAAGCCGTTGGATGTATGTAAATGCTGTCAAGCTGTTGAAAGCTTAGTGGGAGGGAAGCTTTTGTTCAGCTTATGATGTAAGTTAGTGTTTTGTATTTTAAATGCAACGATATCTCTTCATACAAATCTCAAACAGTTTAGAATAAAGTTAGAATTTTTGACAAAGTTTAACTAAGCAACTAAATACAACTAAAACCTACGTATGTCATACATGTGTATTTTTTGAATGTGAAATAAAATAAATGTAAGAAAAATAAACCAAAATGAAAATTTACTTTTAATTCTCGGAACTGATTTGAGTAGGTACATATATATGTATATACTCGTATTGAGCACAGCATAGAGACTGTACTGAAAAATATTTTGTGACATGAAATGCAAGTTAAACGCTTCGAAATGTGAATATAAAATGGATTGATAGGACTGAGTTTACACATGGATATTTTTGTCGCTTTTTATCGGCAGTTTTGCTTTTGGTATATTCCTTCACGATCACACGGGGAAACTTTGCTCATGGCAATTTTCTGCAATTCCATTTCATTTCATTTTCGCAATTTACTACACACTCCACCCCTATACATATTTTTCAATATAATATATATCATATGAATTCAACTGTATATATAGACTGATATATGTACATTTACATTTAGAAATTTAAATTTAAAATTCCATAAATTCTCTAACATTCATTTTAAGCTTATCATAACAGCAACCATTCAGAGAATGTCAATATAAATGTGAAAAGGAATAACAAATTTCACAGCGACGAATAAAATAACAAACCGTGTCAACCAAGCGCAACAGTGTCGGTACGCTGCTCTCTTCGTCGTCGCCCTCTCCCTAACAAACTAAGAGCCACCGCGACAAAAATATTCGTGTGTAAACTCAGTCTAGTTATAAATAATAAGATTAAAACTACAGAAAGTCATGCATAATAAATATAAATAAATTCTTCAAAACAAGACATTATCTTTGCATCCATTGGTTCTATCGTATTTCGTCTGGGTCTAAATTTACCAGATTGCCACATAGCTTAACCAGCTAATTCAAATTAAATGTTTGTCAAATTTTATTTAAAAGGACTCGCTCGAACTGGCTATTGTAATTTTCTAAAAGGATTTCGTTACATTTTGAGTGTGCAAGTGTTTTGCCAGATGTTAGAGATAACCGCATCAATGAACAATACTTTAAATATCCTCCTAACATAAAAACTATATGAGGTTTGCCAAACTTATAAGAGAAAGAAAAACTTGAGTTTTGTTAAAGCCGCTGAACTTTTTTTGATTGAATTATTATTTATGATAGACTCGCAGTAGTAGGGACCTTAGAAACAAAACTTGTTTTTAATATATACGCGTTATTGCAAATTTGACTGTAGCTCATTTATGTTTTATACTAGCCCAATCAAATTAGACAGTGTCAAAAGTCACAAAAATGGAGTTGTCACAATTTTCAGTAATACTTGCTCAGACCGACATCGTTTTCATGTTTTCATGATTTTCGCGTCAAAACTTGTGTTCTCTCTCTATAAAATCTGCCAAATGAAAACAAATCGCTAAACTGAAAACCACTTGAAAACTTATGTTCGATTCATTGCAATCGGTGTTCAACCAGTGCAGATATTTTTATCGAATGGATGGTATGTTTTGTCTCATTATAATACTCAATACCAACAAACTGCTGGAAAGTAAATAATAACAAAGAATAAAAATGAGTCTAGGAGCAATTTATTTTAAATAATTAAAAATAAAAAGTTCTTTACTTTGAAATTTCCAGTAAAGCTTTTTGCTATAATTTTCAAATAATTTTAAATCTTTGCTGGTTTCAATAAATTTTTTATTATTTTTTTTCGGAATATATTTATTTAGATTATTTTAGATTTAATTCAAAATATAATTTTTGTTATTTATATATTGTTGTTTGAATTATATATATATATATATATATATATATATATATATATATTTGAATTGAGTATGTAATGAATTAAATAATAACTTTTTATGTAGTTTCCTTATTATTTGAGAAAAAAAGGGAAAATAATCCTAAAATTCTCCATTACATTGCTCACATTGTTTCAACACTCTATGTAAATGGTAAGAAAAGTTCTTTCTATACTGATGTTAAAATCTTTTGGAGTAGATAAATACTCACTGAAATAAGTTCAAAGTGCACCACGTGTCACTTCTGCGATATCCTGATTATCCGATACGTAAATGTTACCGTGATCATGAAGGCGGTTCCTCCGGAGCGAGGCTTGGCCATTGCACATATGCTATGTTGACCTTCACGATTATTCCTAATGCGAATGACTCGTGCGTGTAATTTTTTTTGATTGATCTCCATACTTTGCAAAGCCTCAAGCTAATTATTATTTGGTAGATAATTTTTATTGGTTAGAAAATTATGAACCATGCTGCATGCTTTTATAATTATATTAACATTCTTTAAGGAGTTGTCGATTCCTTTACCAATACAACGGAAGCGTGTTTTTAGGTGTCTGAAAGCATTTTTAACGACCCTGTGTGCTTTCGAAAGAGCATTATTGAAAGGCTGAGATTGAAAGGATATTGAAAGGTTTATCTCTGCAGCTTTGGTTAACATTGAAAGGATATGGCTTCATTAGTTTTTCACTGAATCCAGAGCAGAATCTCCTGAAAGAATAACCGCCACGTTTACGTCTGAAATTTCCTTTGACATTTCGTTGAGTAGAGGACAATTAAAAAGTGCTATGAGTCTTAGGCAATGAAAATTCGGATTCCCTACACTATTATAGTTGAAGTGGTATCTAAGAAGATAAATTAGTATACGAGGTATGTTCAAAGGACAAGGTGAAGGTTTTGCTCACTGTTTTCTTTGGTTACAATGGTGTGGTACATCATAAGTTCCTGCCAAAAGCTCACACATTTAAAAAGGAATACTACAAGGAAGTTAAGCATTGTTTACGTGAAGTAATGCGGCTCAAACGATCGGAATTGTGTTAAAATAAATCGTGGATTCTGCGTCACGATAATGCACCAGCTCACACATCAATGCTTATTCGTCATTTTTTGGCCAAACAACACCGTATTCGTCAGATTTGGCTTCCTGCGACTTTTTCCTATTCCCAAAACTAATGAAACCAATGAAAGGAAAGCGTTTTGCCACAATTGATGAGATCAAGCCAGAATCGAAGAAAGATATTGATTTTCAAAAAAATTTAAATTTCATCTTCTTCTTTGAACACATCTCGTTTATAGTAAAACATATTTTACTTGAAAGATAAAACGATACAAAGGCACCTTGTCTAAAGCCTGGTTTAGTATGGAACAGCTTGGAGAGGCCCTTACCAAATGAGCTTTAGGTGTTACTCAGAGTCTGTGAACGTAACCGTTTAAGTTTTTCGGTAAGTTCGGTAGAAGCAGCATAGGCCGGTATATCGAAAGCAGCTTTAAAATCATCGATCGATCCTTTCCTCACGGGTCTTATCCAAGATTTGGTGCATGCTGAATATCTAGTCAATTGTAGATTTTCTAGGTCTGAAGCCAATCAGTTCGTTGACGGTGATATTTAATTTCTCACACAATACGCTCTGTAGGATCTTATATGCGATATTGAGGAGGCTTATCCAAAGATAATTGATAGAGACAGTAGATTCCCTATTTTTGGGAGCTAGGGCAGATTTAGGTTTCGATAGTTGGGCACGCTTTCCTTCGACCATATTCTCAAAAGTAGCTAATGCATAAACCTTGTTAGGTCTTCACAGCCGTATTTGAAAAGTTCGGCCGGAAATCCATCGGCAACCGTCACTGTTCTTTAGACGTATAATTGCTATTTGAACTTTATCATAGTCGTATAATAGAACGTCTGTTCCATTGTCGTCGAATGGGAAATCCGGTTCGCCATCTCCTGGTATTTAAATTTTACTACCACTTCACAGCCTGGTGAAGTGCTCACTCCACAAATTCAGGTTGGCAAAGTATTTTTTCTTTCCAATGCTGTACGGCAATCCTCATCGCATGGACCCTTTTTTGAACTTTTTTTTTATATCGAACGAAAATAAATGTGAATGTATGTATGTATATCTTAATTATATTTGGAATATACAGTTCAAAATATATCACCCATAATGGTCTCGATTGTGATCATGCATTTTAAAAAGTGATAGAAATTGAAGAACCTTCCCACAACCGTATAAAATATCCTATTTTGTATAAAATTGGTTGACCCAAATCACTATAAAGGAAAATATAAATATGTAATTCCTTATCAAGAAGTATTCCAATTGTGGTGGCACTCTTTAATCATAAATCTTATAGCAAATGAAACTAGAATGACATCAATCCGTAAGGTCCCACGATTAATAGTTATTCTTTTACATGTCGATCGAATTAGTTTTTCTAAAATTTAAGTTTAAACAATAATAAAATTTTAATCTCTCAATCTATCGTAACTAGGTCCCTCCATTAACTACACACATCAGAACGCTATTGCCTTTCTCAAATACTCAACTCAATTTATGCTTTAAATATCATTTCATTTCAATATTTGTGCCGAACACTGTCGAGAGAAGTGTAACAAATGACCGTGATTTTATAGTTAAATAGATTTAATAGTTTTTAATTTTTAAATAGGTTCCTGGCTTAACTCAGTTGGTCAAGTCATTTAGTTTACTGTGCTTCCTAATGTGTCCTATTTTGTGGGAGTTTTTTATTTTTTCTACCAATACCTTACCGCCACCTTGCCGAGCTTTTGGAGATGATATCATTCAGTGGATGCCTAGTCAATATATCTACAACAATGATAAGAGCTCTTTTGCTTAAAGCTAGCAACGCCCAGGTCTGTTTGCAATATACGATGTCTCACAGTAATTCAGTTGTTTTTCTCTCATTGGAAGAATTCCATGATCTTAATTGTTTCCTATGTTTCTCTAGACTCGTTCGCCTTTTTACCATTACTATGCGTATGAACTCCATTCGCTTTCCAGCGAACGGCTGCTAGATTTATTGAAATGCATTGTTTGCCGCTTGGCTATTTAGTATAATCCTAAAAGAATTCCCTATTAAAGAGGATGTCCCTGTAGCTACATTCGGTTTTGACGTATCGTAAGATTTTGCTCCTCTGCCCACTTTCAATTTCGACCTATCATCTTAAATATTCATATAAATATCGTCACGGATACTTCTGCCGTGAGAAAAGAGAAATCCAGCAAAATTAATATCAAATGGATCCAAATTACTAGCTGAGTTGATTTGTTTATGTACACTTGTCTGTTTGTCCGTCCGTCTGTTTCAACGCAAACCAGTCCCTTGATATGCATATGTATTTTTATATTTGAATGATCATTTGTCGGAACTAGACAGATTGAACCATTATAAAATATAGCTCACATACAACCAATTCGTTCAGTTATGAGATTTTGGAAGAAAAATCCGTCTGGGAGCGTAAAATTTTGTATTCTACGTAAGTAAGTTCAAATAAATATTGGCACTGAAATCATCGAAATTTAATGCTCATGTGTGGTATAAAGGTATCGGCAAATCCGAGGACAGTATTTTTTCCTTTTTTATAGGGAGATTCTTAAAAATATTGGGACGAATAAATTATTCACCGGCTCCAAACGACCGTGGAATTTGTAATGGAAATACACTTGGACAAGTTGACAATCGCTGACGATGAGCAACCGTATTTAGAATTTTTTTAAATATAATTTTATATGCTTATCAGACCAAGACTCGAAATTGGCTCACGGCACATGGTTTTCGCACTACTACCCATTCGGTTAGCTCTGATTAGCTTCCCTCATAAAGAAATTAATTAAGCACCAAACAAAATAAACTTAAGCAAAATTCATTATCCCTTTAACATACTATAAGAAAAGAGGGGATTCCATTTCTGTTATATTTCGGCTGACACCATAATAATAACTCTTCTCAATTATATAAATCGTTTGGGCTTAATAGTCACTCAGAATAAAGCTGATTAATTGAAAGTTTTCCTTAACGCAATAATTAATCAATATCAGAATTTATAAACAGATACTACAACAACTGAACTAATGGGGAGACTTCAATAGCAGTCACTGAAGGAAATAGTACAACAATTAACAATTAATTTAATTTCAATTAGTTAAGTGGTACTATGTACGTGAAGGAGTGATTTCAGAGTCTTGATCGAATCGTTAATTTGCAATATGGGTATTTCAAAGGTATCATATTGACGATGAGAATTTGTGCAAATGGTTACATATTTAGCGCATCGAGTTTAGTGTCATCGCTTACACGGTGTGGTATTTTAAATATATTGATAAGTTGTGTTCATCCATCACATTACCCACGAAAAGTTCTGCGCTTTTAAATATTTAAAGAATTAACCAAGAAATAATTTAATAAACATCTAAAACTTTGTGGCACACGTCAGTGAACAGCGAATAATATAAAATCAATTCATTGTTTTGAGGATGGTAAACTATTAAAAGAACATTGAAATTTAAGTAAGAGGCGATGTGAATATGCGCCATATTATATAAAATATACAAATACTTGCAAAGAATATTTTCAATGAAAATGTTTAACAAAATGCCTCATTAAAATAATTTTAATTTATCCAGTAATTCAGAAGCAATTAAAAAATGATAATTCTCTTAAATAAAGGTAATTTAGTACACAAATGTATGAATTAAGGAGAAACATCGAATTATAACCAAAATATAATTTTGTTTCAGAAAGATGTATATTTATGGTTTGTTAATACCTGATTGTGATATTATGTTGCTTTCCAATTAAATGGTATTTAAAGCCACGCATAAATATTTTTTCTTATGCTCTTATGCATATATGTACATACATTGTTATATATATATCATTGTCTCTCTATTTATTGCACTGTTTTCTTGATTTGTACTTTCTAATAATGTGCCCTGTGTGTACCCACGTTTAAGCATAGTTAAACTGAGGTAAAAATATTACTAAAATAAAAAATAAAATTGTTTGTATACAATAGTAAACACCGTTAACTAATTTTATGACAGCTTTTTTCATACTGTGTTAGTATACTAAGAGGTTAATTTTTTGTTGTTGTCAAATTAAAACTTTTAAGTAAAATTGATTGGAAAGTAAGAAAGAATCAACGTCTTCAGATTCTTAACTGTAATTATATTCTTTATTAAATTTTGATTTTCGGTCGGGTTTCCTCTCCAATTCATGGTGTGCGTCTTGAAGTTTTTCCAACAAATAGATGGACCTACAATTTATTCTATCGCGCCAGAAATGTATTCGGAGGATTTGACATAACCTGCCGAGAGCGACCGAAATTATAATTCTTTTTTATAATTTTGGATGCTGGTCTGGCCAGAGCTCGAACACATGACCATCAATATGGTAGCTCAGACTGTGACCCACTTGTATTCGAAAAAGCGGTTTTATGGGAATTATATTATATAATCATTTCAAGTAAAGTTTAAAAGTATGAACATTAATATGAATGCTGAGTACCTTGGAGTAGTAACCATTCCAAGTCTCATATCCGAAGAATTGCCTGCATGCGACTTTTATGTTCTGGTCAGCTGATTTTGTTGGTTCTAAAAAATTATTTTTTAAAACGGGTGTAGCTGGAATGTTTAGAGACGATCGACCGCAATGAACAGCATGTGCAAGAGATTCGCAGGGCTTAAGCTAGGGAAAGAATTGCTTGAAATTTTACGAGAAAATTAAGGGAATTAGATATGACTTCAACATCGCAGCTTTTTTCTACATGAATTATAAGGGTGAGAACTGTGTTTGTTCAGAGCGTATCGAGCTTATGATTATAATGATGAAAAAATTAATTCATCCCCACCAAGTATGTAGTTAAATGATAAAAAGTTCTTTGCTAGGCTCACGCAATCTTCCGATCCCAATCAGAATGAGAACTTCCGGGTGATTGTTAACTCGAAAATTAATAGGGAAATTTTTAAAGTAAAGGATTTGATGCGATTACACTAGCCTTGTGCAAAATATTGGAAGTTATTAGTAAAAAGATTCTTTTCATGCCAAAGAAATGTGCTGAAGTCACAAGGTTAGGTTGTTTTGAACTGGTTCAACAGATACACTATATATATATACGATAAAGCTGTAATTGTAGTCGTGCAGCTTTTCTGCGCCAAGTAAACAAAGTCTTTGTCTGGCGAATGATGGACACTCACAGATTACTTGCTCCACTGTCTCCACACATCGCCTATATATCATGCACTTGTTATCTTCTACCAGAACTAGATTAAAGGCATTCGACACCAAAAGACAATGTCCCCTAAGAGTCTTATTGGAGCAGCCCCTTTTCCACTAGTAAAAACTTTGTGAGATTAGTATCGTAAAATTTGCAAGCTCTTAATTACGACGAATTATAAAATGACACCCCCTTTAGTCAGTTCATCAACCATCTCATTGCTTCGATGCCACACACACAATAAATATGAACCATTCTTTTCTCAGACAGTCTTTTAATTATCTCTTTATATAACACGGCAACAGCTGACTTCGTCCTGTATGAAAGTAAGGCCTTAATGGCCACTTGGATATCGACATATGTTTATATTTTATACCCTGCAATAGCTCTGCTGCCATTTTTATAGAAAATAATTCAGTTTGAAAAATACGGAAATGGTTTGGCAGCTTAAATGACTTTCTCGTCTCTAGTTGAGCACCGTAAACTGAAGTCCCACTAAGTCGTCCATTTTAGAACCATCTGTAAAAATATGCAGAGCTTTGTCTACAAACCAGTACTCATAAAAAACATGAAGGAAGTTTTAAATCCTAAATATATATCTGAAAAATCGGTTGTAAGGGGTTCATGTGATATGGTCTTCCGATTTGAATAGTTTTCAGTGTCAATATTAATTTGAATTTGGGCGTAGAATACAAAATTTAAAGTCCTAAGCTATTATCGCCGTTCTGATACCATCGGTATAAATTTTGGTTGGCCTCTCTCCCTTATTCCTTCCACTTCATTTTCATGAAAGGTATAATAATTGACTTAGTGCAAAATACTGAAAAGTAAGTATAATTATCTTCACTATGCTTTAGGTTTCACCACTCAGGTATACATTTATACAATATTTCAAGTTAATTTATTGAGTTAATTGGTATCATTTGAAATCATATGAGGAAATTCCGGCTTTGACCAATACTGCATGTATTTGTAAGCTTAACTCAAATTTCATAATTTAACAATCAATTACATGGAAGCCGCATTGTGATTATTCAATGCATCGATGAAAAACTGTATTTTATATTTAACTTAATTCAAATATATTTTAAATTAAGTTCAGTTTGCGCACTGATAAACATGTTTGCATCTCCAATTGTTCTCTTCTCCTGCTGCACAACAACTTTAATATCACTCCATGTTCATTAAATAAAAAGTTGAAGTACTTCAACTTTTCCAACAAAATGTACGTATCAGTTTTAATATTTCGTTACGTTTATATTATGCTCAAATCAAAAATCCGCTAATGATGGAAAATTTCATCCGTTAGCGAAAATTAATACAATTCAATTAATCTAAAATCCGAGCGTGAATTTTTGTGTACCGCCTAATTGTTTTATCATTATTAAAAAGAAGTTTTTGTTGTTATATCCAGCAGCGAATACTCTATTGATGCACTAAAAAACGGTTATAGAATCATTAGTTTTAAAACTGGTTTGAATATTTTTATCTGTTGTACATACTCTCTAGAGCTTAGTCACATAGAGTGGTTCGAAAAATTATATCAGAACTATGAGTTTATGGATTAAGTTAACCAAATAAACGCATATGTCACATGTGATATTTACTTGATAAGAAAATTGTGAATTTGCAACATCGTAATAAAAAATGAATATATTTCAAAAATAAATTTGAAAATAAGAAATAAATATGAAATAGCGACAAATTAAATTTGGTTATACTCGTATATTGTTTATCTAAATTTCATTTGTTAATGAACGCTGAGCAATTTTCTATTTACAAATATCTTTATATGTAAATATGCTTGAAATAATTAGTATCTGCTGGGTAAAAATATATAGTACTTTTTATATTGTGATAATTTTGACATTCAAGACTTGTCAAAAAAAAAAAGAGACTGCTAAAAATAGCATACATAAGAGCAATATTTGAAAAATATTCTAACTTGAATTATGTTTTTTAACTTCCACATACATTTGTTGAAACTTTTAATTTAATATATAATGTACAACGAATCGTTTAAATTTTAGCCAAACTGAGTCGAAATCGTCGTTTAGATATATTGAATACGAAATGAAAAATTATAACAATTTTTAACACCCGATTTCGACTGGTTACTGGTATCTGTGAAAGGTATATATTAGAGCTTTATATTTTGCTCAAACACTTTCGAGCAGTGCGAGTATTTGAGCACGGAGCACTCCCACACCTGGCCATTGCTCGTTTTCTCAAAACTTTTTTTTTATTAATTTTAAATTTATGTATGCAATGTCTAAAAATCATTGTAACGTCGAACAAATTTTGACAAACAAAATTAAAATGATTTTTTTCTGCTGAGTAGTTGAGCGAGTATCGAGCCAGCATCGACGAGCTTCTCGCAGTGCTCGACACCCGGTTATCTGGAGCTCTAGTATGTACTCGTTTTGTTGCACATAAATTTACCGATTATGAAAAGCCTCTATTTATTATAAAGTGGTAAGGCCCTTATTACATACAAATTGGAAATTTTGTGATTATACTTTAATAAAAAAATTCCAATTACGATATATTTAATGCATTGAGATTTAATACAGAGTTTACGTATTGACTTGAATATATCAAAAACGAGAAGAAGGAAAAAGTAAATTCATTACGTATCAAATAAGTAATCAAACAAACAAATATTTCAAAATATATATTAGTACATGTCGTCAATTGTTTTCACGGCCTTTCGCTTTGGAAATAAAAGGAAGTAATATAGTTTAGTAAACTCAAATTTTGTTAATGCTTTAGTTAAAATGCAATAAGCGGTTTCTCATTTTCCATTTATTGTATAGAAATAATGAATGTCATTGTGCTCTGTATGTTTTGAAGATTCCAGATTGATTGATTGCTGCTATATACAGTAGTTGAAGTTTAGTATTCGCTGTTTAAATCTGCAATCAGCTTTCTCAGCTAGGCTTCTGTTTTTGTAGCACCGCATAATAACAAAAATTCAGCTTCTATATTGATATCATTGGCTGAAGAACCCGTCCATGAGTTCTACTTTCTCCAGACTGGATAAGGAAGCGACGATCATAGGTCTGGTAGTGAAGTATCTCCTGCCATCATAGAACCAATCTTCGCATTCGCGACTTTGCTCCAACGTTACTGTTTATATTCATAATTTTGAAGTTGTTGATAATTTCCTCTAACTTGGAACCACCATTAACATTAACAACAATGTCAGCCTATAAGTCCAACGCAGAATCGCTCTTGCCCACAAAAGCTCTCGACAAACAAAGACCAAACTCTACAATTCACACATCATTCATGAATGATGACCACATCTGATGAGTCATCATTAGGAGTTTTCGAGAAAAAGATTTATGGTCCTTTACGAATTGCCAACAGCGTATACCGCCGCCGATCGAACGATGAGCTGCGGCAGCGGCTACGATGACTAAGTCAAGTGGTGCGTATGAATGAGAGCACTCTACCTTTGAAAGTTTTTGATACGGTACCCGCCGGTGGAAGCATAGGAAATCTCCACTTCGTTGGAAGGATCAGTGGGAGAGCGACCTGGCTGCACTTGGTATTGCCAAATAACACGTTATTATTAACTCGGCTATAATCGTATAAGTGGTGTTTACGTGAGTAGAGAAGAATAATTCGTAGATTGTTCTCTGATCTAAAAATGTAACCTCTCGTAGTTTTATCAAACCTAGTGTTTTGATCATGGTTCCATTAACTTGATTTAGATTTTAAATTATACGAAGCTTAAATAAGAGCGTTCAACTGAACTTTGTCTAAATGAAAAATGTTTCTTTGAATGTTTTGAAGATCCAAGTAAAGTGTATGAAGATGAAGATATACTGGTAAAACTGAAACTTCATTGATACTGTATATCAGAAATATTTGTATTTTCCCTTTTTTCGTTATTTCCAGTAGAACCGGAACTATATATGTATATGTACATAGTTTATGATGTTGACACGCAAAACGAATCGAAAAAATTAAATTTATCGGCAAAAAGCTAACGGTGGAGGTCTCGACATTTTCTGCCGAGAGGAGAACGCAACTAGAAAAGTTAATTGTCTATAATTTTGGATTTTGGTCGGACCATAACTCGAAACCTGGTCTTCTGAATGGTAATATGCTATGCTAGCCACTCGCTCGTTGCGGTGGCCATACTTCACTTAATGTAATTATACATGAAGAAGGATTATCAACGATTTTTGATTTCTGAAAACAGTATGCAAGGCCGTAAGCTACGAAAAAAATAAACACCAAACTTTAGGTTATCAAAAACTTAAAATCTTAAAATCGAGAAAAACAAGTGGGTTTTATATATCATTTTCTAAAATCGATATGTTATTTGAGGAGTCTTGTTAAAAAACGAAATATATATTTCATAGTAACAAAACATTGTTAAACAAATTTAAATCCTTTATTTTTAAGCATTTTATTATTGAAAACCATTATCTTTTATTTATTTAAAACATATGAAAAATATGAACCAAAAGTTGTATGCTATGAAGAAGCTGAAAAATCATGATTTAGTAAAGTTTATTGTAAGAATGAATAAAATTTAATTTTTTGGTAACTTTAATTGTCAATTTTGTATAGTTCAATAACATAAATAACCCATTAAAAATGACTGATTACTGGAAGATTCTCAAAAATCTTCATAGAAGTATTTACGAAATTAAGTTTACAATTATTATAAACTAGAAAGCAGATTGTACGCATTTAAGTAATTTAACCGAGGCCTAGTGTGTAGTCAATGCAATTTTGTGTTCTTTGTTTAGATAAATTATGTTTCCACAGCAAGCAGCAGGGTTCAGATAATACCGTCACGATCTATATCATGCCATTAACTGCTACTGTTAACAATCATGACAAAAAGTTGTGAACGATTTGGTCAGCCTTTTTTAGTAAAGCATGTTCTCCATGAATAAAACTCAATGCGGTTGTTCAGATATCTGAACAGTTCTTTACGGCTACTATTTTATATACAATATTTTTGTAAGCAATACATAAACAGATATTATAATATAAATATTTATGTATCTTATCGCCAAAATTTCCGGAGGTATTCTTAAGCATAAATATGTATTTATCAATTACCTATTCCCATCAACACTTGGAAATAATATTCAACTCCGGTATATTTAGTATAGACTATTTTATAACATAGAGAAAAAAATTTTTTTTTGGCATTCATTTTTTCATTCAACATAGTTCCCTTCAAGCATGATACCCTGATTATGGTGACCCTCCAATTTTTAGATACCATTTTGTTGTACGATTTGTCCTTTGATTCAAAATTGACCTCAGTTTCGGCGATATCCTCTTCATTTGGCGAAAATTTTTCCCATCTGGCAATCTTTTGAGATCTAAGAACAGCAAAGAGACACTGGGGTCAGATCTGAAGAATACGTTGGATGCAAAAGCTATTCGAGGCCCAATTCAGGGATTTTTGCCATTGATTTCACTGCCTTGTGACACGGTGTATTGCCTTGGTGAAACAGCACTTTCTTTTTCTTCAATTGCTGCTAGCATCCCAAAATACAGACGTGATAACCTTGCTAGTCGACGTGCGTTTTTCCACGCTTTGTAGCGGGTGCATCGTGTGCAGTACACTCGGATGACTGTCAATTAAATATAGCATTGTCTGCTGTATAAACAAAGGGGCTCTGAGTAACCTAAGCTGAGTGCAATTTTAACCTCCAAATCTTTAGTGTTTTAAATTTATCAGGAAGAGACCCCTAGTTATCGAAAGATTCACTGATGTGCGCGTTATAAGTAGCTAACCCGTAACTATAGTAATATGAGGGGGATTTGATAAGTAGTGACTTTTTGAATAAAATATATTTTTTCGACAAATAAGCGTTTTATTACTGAATATAGTCTTCTGTTAGCTCTATTACAGTTTGAAGTGTTTTATATTTTTTGGTATTTTTACGTGTACCCATGCACTGTCCTGATGAAATAGCGCTTTTTTTTTGCCAAATGGAGTCGTTTCTGCTTCAAATCAATATCGAATGTATCCCAAAGCTCTTAATAACAATATTCGCCGGTGATTGTTTTACCCTTTTTAAGGTAATCAATGTAAATGACACATCGTGCGTCCCAAGAAACTGTGGTCAGGACCTTTTTGGGAGGCAGACCCACCTTGGCCTTCTTTAGTGCACGTTTGATCGGAGAAACCTACTGTCTTGATTGTTCTTTGGCTTCGGGTGTAGTGTGGTGGATCCATGTTTCATCTATCTTAACGAAATGATGCAAAAATTCGTTTGTAGTGCGGTGAAACATCGCCAAACACTCCTTTGAAATAGTTATACGGTGTTATTTATTGTTCGTTTATGAGCAATCGAGGCATCCATTGCACGGGTTGCTTTTTCATGTCCAAATATTTATGTGAAATAAAATATAACCGCTCAGTTGAGATGCCTACAGCCTAAGCCAGTTCACGCACTTTTATTCGTTCGTGCAGTACAATTTCATGGATTTTATCGACGATTTCTGATAATGAACTGCATATTGATTCTGAATATCGTTGACATCGAATGACTATCTCCCATACACCGAAGACCATCAGGAGCGTGAAATTTAGTATTCCACACAAGTAAATAAAAATAAAAATTAGCACTAAAAATTGTCGAAATCATCGAAAATTATATCATGTCGTCCCGTACAATTTATTTGCTCAAATATGAGGTTTTATGTCAAAAATCCGTCATAAAATCATCTAGGAGCATGAAATTTGGTATTCTGCAGAGATAAATTCAAGTTGATATTGACACTGAGAATCATCGAAATCGAATTTTGCAATCTGAAATAAATTTTATATGTTCATGAAGACAGTCTTTCTTTCTTGTTTCCATTATCGTTGAAATTCAAGAGGTCATCCGCTTTAAATGGCCGCGGCACATTAAAAAACACACGTACTTTTCAAACAGACTAGCAAATGCTAATAAGATACTGCATGGATAACAGGTAGACTAAATGATAACATTAAGCCGCGAGTGGAGTTTACTTCGGAAAATGGCTCAATGAAGTACACAAGTAAAAATAAAACATACTTTCTTAAGCACAAAATAAAAGAGTGTAACCATAGCGATCTAAAATCATTAGTATTTATGGGCGATTAATGCCATTCCACTTTACACTTCATAAGTCTCATAAATATTTGACCCGTGACATTAGGAATATCAATTAGTAGCTATGGGCATCGTAATTTTTAATAAACTTAAACGGAGATTAGTACTTTTCTTCTAATTTTTTTGCTTATTTAATTTAAATAAAGATTTTTACTTTGGCAGTTATCCAAGAACTATTACAGTGATTTAAAATATCGACTTATGAATAAATAAGATTTCTTTTAAACTATCATACGCATCATTAAAGATTAAATTCAATGCATAAGTTGCTACGTTGCAGCTGGCTTATTTAATTTAACAAAAATAAGATTCAAGTATATGCTGAAGTATTTTTTCCATTAACAATTAAAATTAAATTATGTATGCACTTAACATATTTTCCTCTTTTCCATTGAGTTGATGTGCTTGTATATATGTGTGCAAATGTGAGTCTGTTATTTGACTTCTATGCTACTTAGTAATGGTAAACAAAATGCAAGTAAAATATGAATACCATAAGGCTAGGGGCTGTTATATAATTTCACAATAATAATAACAACAGTATGTAATAATAACATTTTGTACATATATAAAATATCTATATAAAACAGCATTATGTATTTTCTATATGTGAAATGCCAATTTTATTCCGGCGAAGAAAAATGAATTCGAGGGTTGAACTATAGCTATAACTTTGTGTGGGAAAGGTGTGAAAGGCTAATAGTTTCTTTTATAAAGAGATTATAAGATAAGTGTACGTGTATATTTATTTAGAAGGTGAATATGTGAATTACTTGACTCATATTTGATATTTTGCAGATGTACGAATGAATAATGTTAATTATATTTATTGCTATTATTATTATAAATCTTAAAGGGAATAAAAATATGTTTATTCACCCTGTATTACGCGATATTTTAATGAAAGTTTCTGATGCAAAAGGGATGGACATATAGGGGAATATGAATTGGCATAACTTTAATAAATAAAATTAAGTAAAAATAAAAACAAAATTATCTTGAAAATATAGATATAATAAGGGGCATAGATCAGTTTATTTATTCAACGAATGGAGCTGAGATAAAATTCGGTAACGATGTTTCCATTAAATTTTGATGATTTGTTATGAGTTATAAAGTAAACATGAAATCGACGAATAAAATTAAATGAACGTTAATGAATAAATCTGTGCAATATTTAAATTTTGTAGGTATATTTTGCAACTTATATTGAATAAAAAAATATTTAGATAATTAAAAAGAAATAATTTTAAATTTTTTAAAATTAGTCCTGAAGTTGATCTTCTCGAAAAATTGGATGTGGACTAAAAAAAGCTAAAAAAAGTAAGAAGTTATCAAGATAATAAAATGTTTATGCTACAGGACATATCCACTAGTGTACTGATTAACATATTCAAATTTCAGATCATTCGGATAAATCGCTTTTTTTACCTGCGCCTTGCAGAAAACAGCTGTTCTGAGAAAAACGAGTTTAAAGTTTAAATTGTATAAGGTCGAGCGGTGGGCCTATACCTGTAGAGCCGAAAATACTGTAGATATTATTATGAAATTTATTATTACACAGTATATTCTTAAAAGACTATACTTTCGAAGCATTAAAAATAAATAAATTTTTTGAAAATTATAGACCATCTGCCCTTAAATTTTGTTTGAAAAGGTATGAGAATAATTGCACAGGCAGCTAAAGGGAATGCGTATTGAACACTCGTAAGAAAAAAATTGTATGTGAAGCTGGTCGTATCATCTAAAGAACAGATGGATGGGAAATGCCTAAAGTTATACCACAATAAACGCTCTTCGCATAGGCAATAATTTTATCCTGAATAGACTTGTTTGCATTTATTTTATGCTACTTTTTAGCAGCTCTTGGAAAGAACAATATTTCTAATTAAAAATTTTTTTTTTTTAAACTTAAGCAATTTTTGCTGATTGCTCGCTTCTTGCAAGTAATAATGATATATGAATTTTTTTAGTTTCTTATTTGCGTTAAGGGGTTAGGTGATTTGAAAACTTAAAAAAATCGATTTTTTTCGTCTTATTAAATTGTATGTTTAAAATATTCTACTAAAATTTCAAATCGATTGGAGTAAAATTCTAAGAGATAGACCCTTTGGAAGTTCCGTCCATCAGGCCATGTCTGTGTCAATTTGAAACTTTAAACGCATTTATCTTAAAACTCTATTTTTTTAAGCAGGTGGACACGATTTCTCGAAAAGTTATAAAGCGATTTTGTTCAAATTTGGCGCACATCGGCACACATCTTTGTAATAACATTATCTAGTCATTGATCCAAAGATTTTTTGTTTTGTTTTTATTACAACTCATTTTTTTGAGCCAATGCATGCGAAAATTTGATTAAAAAAATGTATTTTTTTTTTGTTCAAAATCTGTCGAAAATTCAAATTCTAATTTCTTGTTTTTTTCTTCGTCAAATAACGAGATTTATCCATGTACTAATGAAACATTTTTGGTGTTTTTGAGTTTAGATGAAACAATAATGAGTTATGCTGCCCACGGCGAGAACATTTGCTTTTGAGACGTCAAGGGAGATTAGGTACCAACGGCTGAGATTTCGGAATTTTTGAATAACAATTTCACAAAATACTGTTTAAATATGTATCTTCGATGTGGTGAATTGTTTGAATAAAATATATGTTGTATATATAAAAAAATACTGAAAATTACTTTTTTTTTAACCTCTGAAACTCACCTAACACCGTAATATATTTAAAAGTGAATCAATTTATGTTTCGGTTCTTAATTGTGTTACTCTCACATCTGTTTTTTTTGTGGTTCGTTAAATGATTATTACTAGTAATTTTTTATTTTAAATAATTTATTTGTGAATTTAAAACAAAATAACATAAAACTTCGGAAATTCCATTTTATTTATTTTTAAGCTTTAAATCATTGATGGAAAAAGATATGCTAATTGCTTAGTTCAATTATTTTTTGTATATATGTGCATAATTGGATATATTATTCAATTTAATTAGTGATTTCAAATAAGCATGTTGTATATGATTTATATGTAAAGCCATGCATAGGTACCCCGCTGAAAAACGGGTAATATACAAGTATGTAGTCCTTTTTTCGAGCAAGAAGATATTAACAAATTTCCATGTACGAAAACATGCATGTGAATGTAAGCGAAGTAGTAATATGAACTACTCCGAAACATGCTTTGTGCCTTTATTAAAAACATCTTATAATTATTTTTATGCAGAAAAGGGTAGTGAAAAAGGTAATGATTCGCTCTCGATACATTACTTTCGTATGACATTTGTATTATCATATGTTACATTACCTTTTGCAAGTGGGTATCTAATCCATTAGGAAATTTCATATATGTGTATGTGCGGGAAAAATGGTATGAAATAAAAAATATATAAATTAAGTTTTCCGAAATTTTATTTCATCTTTGACTATAATATAATCAATATCAAATTTTAATTGCACGAACTTTTGCCATCACATGTTACGCATACGCCATGGTTGACAAATTCAGTGCCCAATGATTGGTATATTTATTTATTTATAAATGACTTTGATTCGATATAAAGGTGTGATCCAGATTATAATTTTACCTAGTAATTAAATATTATACAAGTATTAAGTATAAGTATTTAATATGAGAACAGGAAGCGGTAGATAGTTAGATTGTCAATATCAATTTTAATGTTTAATTATCATTATCAATAAGTTTTAGATTGGCTATAAAAAGCAATAAATTGTTGTTGTAATATAACTATACCCGATACAAAAATGTCTGTATTGTCAATTATAATTAAGAAAAGCGATTTAAATCTGAAATAAAGTAAATTATATTGAAAGATATTCAAATATATGAAGTGTTCCATTTAAGGTTTTAATATTTAAAAAATACCGATGCTTTAACTGAAATTAGTTAATTTAAAAATAAAGTTAAAAAAATATAAATATATCAGTTATGCCATATTGTTGAAGGTTAAGCTTATTTTTATTTTTGTTTAAGATTTTTACGTAATAGTTCTTTTAGGTTTTTATTTTAAAACTTATTAAGGCTGATTTATAAAACTGTTTCTTAATTGTCTTGTTATAAATTGTAAAGCATATCACTTAAATAATTTTTAAGGAGAAAAGGGTTCGTCATTCATTTACTTGGGGAGGAGATGGGATAAAATGCAAAACGGCAGCCTTGCCAGATCAATATCCTAAATTATAAAAAATGAATTTCTTCTCTAAGCGCTCAGAATATATTTCATAATAAATCATCAGTCTTTCGTAGGCAGCTTACTGTAGGTTCCCTCATTTATTTGAAAAATATCAAAACGCACAGCACAAATTGAAGGAAAATATCAGTCGAAAGTCGTTTCAATAAGTAAATTGATTTGGAACTTATTTTATTTATATGACCCGAAATACTTTAATGAAAAAATCGACATATTATAAAAATCTATTCTTTTTATTAAATTTTTTCTTCTTTTTTTATAACTTGTTGTTCTGTGAAGGAATTTTGAAAATAAATCCAATACATATTGTGCTCGAATGATATTAATATACGCATATATCTATTTACATAGGAAAACTCTTTATCTTTTCGTAAATACAATATATATTATGTATTGCATATGTGTATTTAACCTTTCGTATTTTTCGCCCTACAGGTAATTAAAAATTATTATGCAATTAGCCGCCCATTAAAAGTCATTCGGTGATTTTGTAAAATGCTTTTTTCGCTCTCAGAAAATTAACTTTTATTTTCATATAATATTTCATGTAAATAATACCGTCGTAATATATATATATATATACACAACATTTCAATTACTTACATATATCTGAAATTACACTGGTGTGCTTGCTTTGAGGCTTATATGCTTCAAAAATATATTTTTGAAAGACGCTTTCTTATATAAATCTTTTTCTTACTCATATACATATGTTACATGTTAAACTGCAATCTCTCCTTAAATAATCATTCACATTCTTTTCCTCGTGATTCTGCAAAGATTAACATATTTACATACCTACGAATGCATAAATTTGGCTAAAGTATTTTTTGGTCTACGGTGTATTTGATAACTTACAGACATTATCAAATATTCATAACATACAATTTTCTCCCAATTAGTTTGTCTGATGAAATTCTAAAATGTAAAACGAGTATCTATTTGCATTTTGTATTATATCACTCATATTTCTTTGCCAAATATTAATAGATGAAAGGAAGTGGAGTTTAGTAATCAAAGATGTGTTGGGAAAAATTTAAAGTTATAAACATATTAGTTTTACAGAAGCATGTATATACATAAATATTTAAAGTACAGATTATAAAATTCAATATAAAAAGAGCTGTGACAAGTGAATATGCTGTAAGTTCCCAGGCATTCAGTTGTTTTGATTGACGCATATTTAATATAAGCGAATTAAAAACAATATATGACTATTTTTTTTGTAGAGCCAAATAGCAATCATTTAAATAATAATGCACGGTAAACTTGTTGTTACACAGAATCCGGCATAGCTCTTTCGCCCGATACATAGAATTCAGTTATATAGTTATTATAACCAATAATTACACTGGAGCAAAGATTGTGGTTCCAAAAAAAATTTTATTTTTTATATTTGGGACCCTATACTAATTACAATAATAGTAAAAATATAATTTTCTTCCTCACAACATGTAATAAAATCTTATGACTAAACAAATTCATAAAACGCATTAGCAGGAATGGGTTTCTGGATTAACGGTGCTCTTTACGTGGCGGGTTTGACTTGTTGCTTAGAACAAGTTGTTAGGCAAAGGGCTCGGAAAATTGTGCAGCTCGGTTGTGTATTTTTGTGTTAAGATTTCAGTTTACTCCTTGATGGTGCGATTCTTTTTTATCTTTACGGTTGTTTTCATTACGACAGGGCGCCAGTTATAATTCTTAAAGTTTTAAATTGTATTAGGAGGGACGTTTGATAAGTCAGTGACTTTTTAATTTTGCTGCGCAGTTACTGTAAATACGAAACTGCTCCCGTCAATTATTATCGGTTAATAGACTGCTGTAAAATGTTGAGTAAGCTGCGCTATTTAGTTTATGTGTGACAGCCACTGAAAGCTGTCATTATTTTTAGTGTAAAATAACCATCACCGAAACCAAGGAAAGGATTTGATAAATACCATGGAGACTCTGCGCCATCAATTTCAATGGTTAAAAAGTGGTTTATTGAATTCCGTTGTGGTGATCTAAGTACAAGTGACCCCGAATGTTAAGGTCGCCCAAAAGAGGTCGTCACGCTAGAAATCATCGATAAAATTCATGAGTGGGTAAATCACATTTTACAGGAATATTTGGACATAAGAAGGCTACCCGCGCGATGGGTGCCGCGATTGCTCACGCACGAACAACAAGTGGATCCGTGTAACTACTTCAAAGGGGTGTTTGGCGAGGTTCCAAATGAATTTTTGCGACAAAGAAACTAAAAAACAACCAAGACAGGTTTCTCCGGGTGAACGTGTACCGAAGAAGGGCAAGGGATTCAAAGGGTGATTTCGTAGTTGTTAATTCCAAGCCTCCAGTAATATATTTGAGGAGTTTTAACTTTTACAGTGAATGGCCTGTTGGATAAGTAGGATTCAAGGTTATTGTAAAACGTATTAGGTAATGATTATTTAATTTTCCGAATAAGACCATCATGCCTCACCTTGTCAAATGCTTGATTCAGATCAAGAAACACCCCTGAACTGTTTGAATTCGAAAGTCTTTCGTTTAATTAATTATACGATTTATTTGTTCAATTTCGCCCTACTTTTCATGAAAATTAAATTGGAGAAAAGGAGAAATTTCAGATTTTTCGAGAAGTTTGGAAAGGCAAGGCAGCAAATTGATTGGTCTGTATGCTGACGGCATGGTTGCGTTTTTATCTGTTTTTTTTTATGACGACGAAGCCAGCGTTGCCCAACTTCCCGCCCAAACTACCGAGTGGCGCGCCTGATGGATACACGTAAAATCCAACCGGTGACCGAAAACCAGGTACAGCTACAGATAAATAATTCGCGATTAAGAAACTTTGAGAATAAAGAGATTATTTATAAGTTTAAAAGTCTCATTAAATATTTCTTTATACAAAAAAGTATGTCAGAATAATCAAAGCTGGCGTAATGAGAATTAAAGTCATTATACAAACATCTGAATGGGTTATGAATTTCAAATTTGTTTTGTATAAATACAAGAAAAGGGCCTAAAATATCTAGATTGTCTTAAATGGACACTAAAGTTAATCTCTCTAAGTAGGAAGGACCACTCTGGTCGACTATGGAGTGCAGGCAGATTAATAAGCTGTAATAGGCTCTTATAAGGAGGGATATTCTTATTCACATCCCAATGTAAATTCCTTAACGCGAATAATGGGAATTGTTTTTGGACAGATTCCAATTTATCACTATGCAATTGAGAGTGTGGACTCCATACAACGGAACGATATTCCAAAATGAGCCTAACGAGTGAAGTGTAAAGTAATTTGGTAATATATGGATATATATATGGATTAAACTCCTTAGGCAACCGTTTAATGAAAGCTAAGGCTCCTTTAACCTTATTAGGACAGGAATTTATATTATTTCTAAAATCTAGCTTAGGGTCCATTGTGACACCCAAGCCAATGAAGTTAGTAACTTGTTCAATATTGTGATTTTGAATCATAAAGGTAAAGGATTGCAAAGATTTTCTAGAATAGGACATATATTTACACTTGTTTAAATTTTACGACATACGGTTCATACCCATTACCACATTATATAGGTCAAGTTGCAAGAGTTCTATATCTTCTATAGAACAAACTGATTTAAAGAGCTTGACATCATCTGCGTACATACGTGCTTTAGAATGACGAGCCACATTTGCCAGAACATTGATGAATAAGAGGAATGGTAAGGGGACAAGATGACTGCCTTGAGGTACACCAGATGTTACTGATATTTCACGTGAAGTACTAGAGTTAACAATTACTCTTTGCTTTCTACCTGCCAAATATGATGAAATCCATTTGAGTAAGGATGGTGGGAACCCAAACATATCGAGTTTATAGCGAACTATTGATTGTGAGACCTTGTCAAAGGCTTTGCTGAAATCAGTATAAATAACAAAGGTTTGATAACCATTTTTAAAACAATATTGACATGGGTAGTGAATTCTAGTAGGTTCGATAAGGTGTACTTACTTTTACAAAATCAATACAATAATTCATGACAATGGGTGAGCTAGTTATTCAGTTATTATACTACCAAATTTATGTAGAGGTAAAATATATGGATCTTTCCATAACGAGGGAAATATATTTTGCTTGATTGAAGCATTGAATATGTTCGTTAATGGTAAATATTATAATTATCACCGATTTTTTTTAGTATGGCACTTTAAAGCTTTACAAGCAAAACGAGAGCAATCTTTGGCAGTTCTTTCAGCAACTTTTCTGTGACATGATCATGTCCAGAAGATTCAGGAGATTCGAGGATTTCAATAAACCTCTTTACATGAAATATATATGTTCCGACAGAAACAATATGATTGGAACATTATAATTACATTGTACGGAACATTTCTCTTAAGTGATTCTTCTACCGTAATTCTTCTATGTAAAAAATATTTTAAGCGGTTAATTGGGTAAGTTTTATTACTCTCAAACTGAACTGAGCCTGAGGATAGTAAAATTTTAAACATAACATAGGTCGCAGGAACTCGTTTATAATAATTATATTTACTACATAACATCGCAACCTTGCACTTCTAGAGCTGCTTTTACGTCATTTGAGTCTACTGAAGCTTCAATTCCCTTTATGATGACAAGGTCTTTTGCGCTCTTCACCTGGTAAGAGTAATTATTTTTTTGTGGTTATAAGTTAATGAGCTTAATTGAATATTTTGTTGTACAACAAAGAAAAATGGTAGAAGTGGCAGCTGTTTCGGAAATCACCACATCTCCTCATCAGACTTACAGGGACTGCCAGGGAACGAACCAACGAATCCTGAAATCATAGGCGAGTGTTCTAACACTGAGCCAACATCAGTCATGCAATCTGTTGTTGTAATTCAATTATTACCAACCTACAACAATTAGGTGCGCTAATATTTAGCTGATATTTTACTTAGGATTGAATGCACTAACCTACAGAAATATGTCCCTGTCCCCAGATATATATGAAACACTCATTCGTTTGCCTAGCGAATTTAAAATGGCGATTTCACAACTCGGTGCGATGTTGCATTACTTTGCGATAAGTTGGCATCAAGGGATTTATTCTCAGTTTGGTTTGGCAATTCATCATGAATAGACTCACGCCTGAACAACGCTTGCAAATAGTGCAATTTTATTTCGAAAATAATGGTTCTGTGCGGAAAACGTATCGCGCACTACGTTTGGAGTGAAGGTAATCCTCAAGTGTATGTTGAAACACCGTTACATCCAGAAAAACAGACTGTTTGGTGCGCTTTATGGGCTGGGAGAATCATTGGTCCGTACTTTTTCAAAAACGATGGTGGCCAGAACGTTACAGTCAATGGTGATCGGTTCTATGCCATGATTATTAACTTTTTCATTCCTGAATTGAATAACCATGATGTCCAGGAGATGTGGTTTCAACAAGACGGCGCAACATGTCACACAGCTCGTGCCACAGTATATTTATTGAAAGACACGTTTGGTGACCGCCTAATTTCACATTTTGGACCTGTGAATTGGCCTCCAAGATCTTGTGATTTAACACCGCTAGACTGCTTTCTCTGGGGCTATGTAAAGTCATTGGTCTATGCGGATAAGCCACAAACGCTTGACCATTTGATTTGGAAGACAACATTCGCCGTGTTATTGCCGATATACGGCCACAAATGTTGGAAAAGGTAATCGAAAAGTGGACGTCCAGATTGGACTACATCCGCGCCAGCCGTGGCGGTCATATGCCAGAAATCATATTTAAAATGTAATGCCTCAAGATTGTCTTTCGGATAAAAAAAATTCATGTCAATCGAATAATCCATCGTTGTTTTATTGCAACTTAAAGTTCTATATCTCTATAAAAAACACCCTTTATATTGCGAGAAAGGGTGGTGATTTTGGTAGCTCAGCTGACTTAGTGATTTCGTTAACTTGGTATGCAAGATCGATTTGTCTGATAAAAAGTAGCTTGTTATTCCAAATGATTTATCTATAACGTTCTTGAAAAAGTATAAAGTGTTTCATTCATTATTTTATTTATTTAAATAAATTTTAATAAAAAAATGTTTAGTCTTCTTGGTAAGAAATAACAATATAATAACTGATACATATATAATATTTATAGCACAAATATTTAAACCACAAATACCTTGCCTACTTGACAGTAACTTTTTACTTTTAAAGCTTAAAAACTGATCACTGATTGACTTTTCTATGCTGTTCTTGTACAGAACCAGCAGTTTCTCCAATTGAAATTGATTCTAAAAAGTTTTTTTACAATATACCTTGGTATGAATTTTGCGATTATTTCGCATTACTACATACCAATTGAGGCCGTAAAAATGGGTTTTTTTATACATAATATTTTTATAATTAAATTTTGATATTTATTATTTTATTTTATATTTTCCAGGGCGCGTCTAAATTTTTTTATCTTGAAAGTTTAGGATTTTTGTATCTTCGCAGGCGAAATTTTGTTTCGTTGATAAGCGCTTCACGATCATTAGGTAGTGAATCACCTAACAAATACTTAGTATACCAAAATTTGACCGTAAACGGTTAATGCTTGATACGCTGGTGTGGCAAATCGTTAATCTTCGGCTATTGCTTGACGCCGTCAGAACTACTGGGTAGCACTTGCCGTTCACCGGTGTTCATCTCTGATAAATATATATATATATATATAATTAGTTTACGATCGGTTTCAAAAATATACTATAGAGATGAAAAAAAAAATCAAAAAATAAAATAAAATAAATTAAATTAAGAATGAATCGCTACTATACGGCGCCTTTCATTAATTTTCCCCCACCAGAGGTAATAAATAAACAGTTCTGTCTGTTTTTTTTAGAAGTTCTCACACCCCACAGTATCGCTTATTTATTTTCCTCCATCAGTGGTAAAATATATATGATTCAGCCCTTTTATAGTCTCTTTTTGTGAACGAAAAGATCATATTATCAACAAATCTGAGATCAGTTACTAATGAAATTTGCTGAGTAAATATTTGGACTAACGTTAGGGGAATTGTAAATGAGTTGGAAAACGGCTAAAAAAAAAAAGGATCCAGAGGACAAATATATTTTCGATTCTGTGCTGTAGACTTTTAAGCACTAATGCCAAGATTGGCGAAAGAGAAAATATTGATCTCAAAAATGTTGAACAGATTTTTCGAAAGGCACAAAGACGGAAACTTTGACTGGCGGTTAGATTGGTGGACAACGCAGTGGTGACTATTCTTAATATTTGCATGTCGCTAGATGCTATTAGGCCGAAATTCTTACCAACATAAAAGCCAAATGACGTAGATAATCCGTTTCAGATCAAACAGTGTAACAAATAGATATATGAGTGGTGTAGACTTGTGTGACCAATTTTACCTTGTCGAGTTCAGACGACAATGTGCTATGATTTTTATGAGCTCATATGGAATATCACGTATGAGGTCCTACCTAATATTGGCAAAAATGTTTGGTAGTTAGTCAAATATTTGACAGAAATATCAATACCATAACCCTCAAGTTTTATCCTATATGGTATTTGTAAGCGCAATTATTCATTGGCCACTAAAGATGCCACCCAAAACCACCCCATTGTCTTTTTATTTAAAGTCTAGAATAAAGTTTGCTTCTATATTGTTAAAGATTATATGTTGACGTTTGGAATTAAGATTCGGAGGTAAGAGTTATTTTCAGAAATGAGTTAACTTCATATGGTCGCTCACCCACCTACGCTTAAGGCTTCCTCTATTCAATTTCGTAAAATTCTTTCAATCACTTTTTAAGCCAACTCACAAATATTTATATTATAGTAGCACAGATAAGGAGAAAGTAAGTTTATAAATTTTAAATATACAGGGTAGTCCATTTTGCGGTCCCCAAAATAAACGTAAGTAAAATGCCTTTAAAATACTTTTTGTCCTGAAATTCCTTTTTAAATAAAATGTTTTAACCTTAAAATTATATGTGAAAATTTAAATCATTGAAATGATCACCTCGTGAATTTTTTGCAAACTTCGATCCGTTTGAGGTAATTTCCGACCATAACTTGACTAATGTCGGTTTTCCGCCACTTATTGTCCCATTCGTATTCTTCAATTGCAGGACAAAAAAAATCGGTTATCATGCGATCATAACGCTTATTATAAAATAATAATAATCTTGCTTATTTATCCGAGTGAGGAATGTGCCTCGTCTCTGAAGAAAATTTCATTATTTGTTGTTCAAGCACCCAATCGGCGTAACTACTGAGTTGTGAATGGTCAGTTGTCGAGAAATAAACACATTCGGGTCTTCGGCAACACTTTTACTTGACTTTTACGATATTTGAGGTGGAACTAGTAAACCGATGATGCACAGACCTTCAAATTACTTTAGAATTTTACCAATTTTTTGAAGAGCGAGACGTGGCCACGTTTAAATCACCATTTTTGTTGTAGTATAGTAAATTTAATACTTTGTGCGGTTGTCAAGCAATCTATTTTCATAAGTGCCTGACTTTTAACTTAAACAAGACATATCTGGCTTGACAGTTTGAAACCACTAGATCGATAACGCTTTATAATGGTAATGTTATGTCATATACTAAAAAATTCCATTGTATGCTTTCTCGACTAAACTTCCGTTGACTATATTTCTATGAAATTTGGGAACATAATCTTCACTGTTTATTTAACAATTTAATAAAAAAGTTTGTTAAAATAACGATTTTTCTTAATAATCTAGCCAAGTTGGGTGTAAAAATGGTTATTGCGTTTGTTTGTAATATCAAACATCTAGTTTATTTATGAAGAATACCCGCAAATACATACAATTTTCCAGAGAGTAGAATATAAAGAATTTAATGGATTGTCTTTTAAAGACTGGAACTGTTATTATCAAATATGAAGTAAATCAATTTTTGTGAAAAATGAATTTGATGTATATTGCAAAAGATAAAAGTCCGGTTTTTTTTAATAATTAGAAATTTGTCACTAAACATATTAAAATAGCTAATTTAATAGTATTTGACTTGTAAGCTTGTTCGGAAGTTAAAACATTTTTGATTTCATTGCAACTTTTATAGTTATTTATTCTATAATAAAAGTTTATGTTTATCACATTATTATTCACAAAAAGTAGTTGAATTACGCCATTTTGACTTGCAATAGACAATTGGAGGTAAAGAAACTAAAAATTATTTTACTTAAGGATTAAGAAATGTAGTAGGAATTTATTTAACTGAATCTTATTAAAGTTAAATTAATTATATACTCAGATTTGTAAATATTGGCAAATTGCGTGAAAAATGATCACAAGTAAAACGAAGAACAATAAAGATTGTTTGGATATGTTCATGCTTCTATATCGATTAAAGCTTAGATTTTTTTTTTAACTTTGGTAATGACAAGGGTATATAAATCATCACTGTTGGCAGTCATGACTTTAACGTTTTATCTAGGGGCCAGAACTAACACCAATAACCAGCCTTGAAATCTAACACAAAATTACTCTTGCCAGCAGATACTACTTTGGATAGAGTAGGCAATTCAATAGTTTTCCTTTTTCGATCAACCACAAACAATCTCTACAAGTCGCTCATTGTTCCAATCCTTAACCGTGAATATTTTCAACGGTTTCCCATCTCCTATCTATCCGCACGAAGAGCGTAGTCATTACAAGCGATACACGATGAACAAACAATACAAAGGCACGTGAAATTCAAAATTCTCTTTACAGGTTTTCAGAAATAGAGGGGAAATTTTTTTAACGTTCCGAACAGAACTTTAAACGTGCTTTTAGAAAGATAAAGGTGACTACAATTTGAGCCTGTTATCATTTTAACCATAAAAGGTACACCAAGCACTACTTCACGATTGGCAAGGAAGATTAATACGTATTGATATATTTACTATGTTAGTAAAATAGAGAGTCCCAAATTTCTTAAAGCAAATAGAAAACTTTTTTTTATAAATATACTCCATCCTATAAGAGTAGATTCGATACCTCCGATTCGGTATGAGTAACATAAGGGATCAAATACCTTTGATTTTGCTCTATATCACAGCAATTTGAGGGATGAAGTTAAGAGTAAGGCCCATAGATAATTTGTCCAATTTGTAGTTATCTGTTGCGTGAGTAACTGTTCGTAAAGTTCCTCAAGGAAAAACTCATAATTTTCATTTTTTAAGGTTTGAGGGCATCAGATATATTTTACACGATTCAACCGTGCCGTTTAGATCTGTTAATGACAAGACACCTCCGATTACCCAAATTGTGTGATTTGGAAAGTTTTACACCATTAACATGCAAACTGAAATGGAATTTTCAAAAACTATTCTGTAATTTCGATCATACAGGTATGAATAGATCCATTTAAAAATGTTCCGATTCCACTTTCGTGATGTGGTATAATAAATTAATTTTCTTTCGTACAGATGAGAAAATATCTTCTTTTAGCTATTAATTGAATTAGTAGGCAAGTGTTTAAAAAAAATATATATGAGCCCAATTCAAAAGAAAAGAAAAGGTATTGGATCATATTAGCATGAAGTTTTTCAGGACTTTGGATAAATAAATTGATCTCAGGATGATATTTTAGGGCTATGGTCTAAGTTACTCGGCCCTAAAAAGTAGTCTTTTGCGCACATAACAAAAAAATGGGGCCATGTGTAAAGGTTCACGCAAGTGAGGAAAGCTTCTGACTGCCATTCACCTGGGAGTGGCCAGAAACGATTCTTTCACATATGGTTCAAACAGCTCACGACTTCCGGTTTTAGACGAAGTATCCTCTGGGTAGCCAACAAACATCCGTTTGGAGGCGAGCTAAAGTGAGAAGGCGAATCCCCTGCGGTTGTGCGTGGGGTTTGGAACCCACCACATGAACACTATACTCCAATGAATAATCAACAAATGCCTCGGATGAGAGACCCCCCTTTTGATGACGATCTCGCAAACGTTTAAAGGATCATGATTTGAGGACATGCACCTGAAATGGTGAGAAAGGCTCCGTCGCCGAGTCCTGGCTTTCACCCCGGTGGATGAACGTCTAGCCGCAATTCGCATCAAAGCGAAGTTCTTAAACTTATCGTTAATTTGCGCCCACGCCCCGATAGAAGAGATTGATGATGTGCCCAAAGATGTTTTATATGAGAGCCTAGAACGTACTTATGAGCGCTGCCTCCGCCACGCTCTCAACATTGTGCTAGGCGATTTCAACGTCAGGGTGGGCAAAGAAGGCATTTTTGGCGCAACAATCGGAAAATTCAGCCTCCACGACGAAACATCCCCAAACGAGCTGAGGCTGATTGACTTTGTCGGGGCCCGAAATATGGTTGTCTGTAGTACCAGATTCCTGCATACGAAAATTCGTCAAGCTACATGGCTGTCGCCAGATCGTAAAACACGCAACCAAATCGATCACGTTGTGATAGACGGAAGACATGTTTCCAGTGTTCTAGACGTGCGTACGTTCCGAGGGCCAAATATCGACTCGGATCATTATCTTGTAGCAGCAAAAATATGCACCCGCCTCTGTGTGGCAAAGAACGCCCGTCAACAAACACAAGGAAGGTTTGACGTTGAAAAGCTGCAATCACAGCAGGCAGCCAGCAAGATTTCTACTCGGCTTGCACACCTACTCTCTGGAAGCACTCATCAGCGACTCGATATAAGGGAGCCGTGGAGCGAAATATCAAACTCCTTGCGTACCGCTGGTTCGGAAACCATTGGTTTTCAACAATACTAGAAAACAGCTGGTACGATGAGGAATGTCGAACTGCATAAGAGAGAAAACTGACTGCCTACCTCCCAACTTTGCGATCGACTACAACACGTGCGGGGTGGGATAGATACCGAGAGCTTAAGAGGGAAGCGAGATGCATTTGCAGACGAAAAAAGAAAGAGACCGAAATGTAGTCTGAAGAGCTTGAGAAGCTGGCCGATAAGGGTAATGCTCGAAAATTCTATGAGAAGATGCGGCGACTTACAGAAGATTTCAAGACCGGAGAAAACTCATGTAGGGACCATGGAGGTAACCTGGTGGCAGATGTCCAGAGTATACTTAGTGTATGGAGGGAACACTTCTCCAACCTGCTCAATGGCAGTGAAAATGAAAACCCCGGAGATGGTGACGATGGTATAGAAGTGCCATCACCCGACTATGAAGAAGTTCGAATAGCGACTGCCTGCTTAAAAAATAACAAAGCGGCGGGAGCCGATGGCTTACCGGCAGAACTATTCAAATACGGCGGCGAAGAGCTGACAAGGAGCATGCATCAGCTGCTGTGCAGAATTTGGTCAGACGAAAGAATGCTTGACGAATGGAACCTAAGTGTGTGGTGAAGACACACACCACCTTTTCATCGATTTTAAAGCTGACTTCGACAGCACGATAAGGAAATGCCTCTACGCCCCTGTGTCTGAATTTGATATGCCCAGGAAACTTATACGGCTTTGTAAACTGACCCTGGATAATACCAGAAGCGCGGTCAGAATTGGGAAGGACCACTCCGAGCCATTCGATACCAAACGAGGTTTCAGACAAGGAGACTCTTTATCGTGTGATTTCTTTAATTTGACGGTGGAGAAAATAATACGAGCTGCAGAGCTAAACAGACCACGCAATTGTTGGCGTATGCCGATGATATTGATATAATTGGTCATAACACCCGCAATGTAAGTCCTGCGCTCTCCAGATTAGACAAAGAAGCGAAGCGAATGGGTCTGGTAGTGAACGAGGGCAAGACGAAATATCTCCTGTCATAAAATAAACGGTCATCGCATTCGCGACTTGGCTCCCACGTCACTGTTGACAGTCACAACTTCGAAGTCGTAGATAATTTCGTGTATCTGGGAACCAGCATTAACAGCACCAACAATGTCAGCCTTGAAATCCAACGCAGAATCACTCTTGCCAACAGGTGCTACTTTAGACTGAGTAGGCAATTGAAAAGTAATGTCCTCTCTCGACGAACTAAAACCAAACTCTACAAGTCGCTCATCATTCCCGTCTTGACATATGGTGCAGAAGCCTGGACGATGTCTGCACCCAATGAGTCGGCTTTAGGAGTTTTCGAGAGAAAAGTTTTGCGGAAGAATTATGGTCCTTTGCGCGTTGGCAACGGTGAATACCGCAGACGATGGAACGATGAGCTGTACGAGCTATACGACGACATTTACATACTTCAGCGAATCAAGATACAGCGGCTGCGCTGGCTAGGTCATGTCGTCCCAATGGATGAAAGCGCTCCAGCTTTGAAAGTATTCGATGGAGTACCCGCTGGTGGAAGCAGAGGAAGAGGGCGACATCCACTCCGTTGGAAAGATCAGGTGGAGAGCGACCTGGTAACACTTGGTATTTTTAACTGATGCCAAACAGCAAAAAGAAGAAACGAGTGGTGCGCTTTTGTTGATGAGGCTACAATCGCGTAAGCGGTGCCTACGCCAAAAAAGAAGAAGAAGAACATAAAAATTTTGAATTTTTATTGAAAATTGGAGAACTCATATATTAAATAAATTTGAATTAATAACGTATTTTAACGATTTTCTTAATTACCCTCGATGATTTCCCAAATCCTTCGAGCCCGATCTACTCGTCTGCTTGTGATAGCTGCTGCCGCTCACTCTGTCTAGAACACCCTGATAACTCGTCTACCTGTTGTAGCTGCCTTCGTTCTTTTTATCTGTCCTTTTTATAACAGGTCTAAAATATGAACTATATTGCATAATTACCTTGCATGCGGGAAGCCAACATTTTCTCGTTTTATATTAGATTTTTGTTATGTATATTTCTTCAAATATTTAATGCGGATTATACTTTTTTTGTAGAATAAAAATGTTCGAAAGAGAGCAAAAAAATTTTGTAATAATTTTTATGATTATTCTTGACAAAATAATTGTATCTTTTCAAAATGTTTTTGATTCAGCGGCCGCAATAGCCGAATGATTAGCATTGCGTACTACTATTCGGAAGGCTTGGGTTCCGAGTCCAGGCTTGACCAACATTCAAAATTATAGAAAAGTAATTTTTATAATTGTGGTCGCCCCACGGCAGGGAATGTCAAGCCCTCCGAGTTATTTCTGACATGAAATAAAAGCTCTTCATAAAAGTCCGTCAGCCGTTTGGAGGCAGCTTAGAATAAATTGTAGGTCCCTACAATTTGTTGGTAAAAACATCAAGACGCAAAACCAAGAATTTGAGGAAAATCATTTCAGCGGTTACAAAGCGACAAATATATATATATATATGTAAGAATACTTGTTGCTACACATCATTCACTGACATACGTAATTATTACGGGTTATAAAGTGTATTCACTTTGGGCCCTGCACACGTGAATACTTAAATATTTAGTTAAGGTTATGCTTCAATTTTTTTAAATTTGTTTTATACTACTTAAAAGCTTCATTCTGCATGTGTGGATTTTCCTTCAACAAAGATCCATTCAGCTGTTGTTTGCCAAAGTAGTTAATGAGGAGTTAAATATGTATGCAAAAAGGATATTTGAAAAGTCTGAACTTGCACATTCAACTGTCTAGGATTCATTGTTATTTTTTGTTATTAATAATATTTGCTTTTGGGTGCTATTATTTGTGCTATTATTTATGCTTTTATTTTGAGACAAATACATGTTCTTAGAAATATGCATATGAACGCATATGGGAGCATAGAACTCTTCATTTTCACCATGACAAGATCATATAAATAAACTTGAGTATTTTAAATTGGATATTAGTGAATTACTTGTTGTATATTAAGAATTAATAAAGAGGAAATTGAAAAGTTGTCTTTTTCATTTACCCTTTGTTGGTTCAATTAGCAGTCCACCCTAAAAAAAATTAAAGGCTCTTAAAGGCTAAATTCATTTAACACGGCATTCTGAGCAATTTTGCGGTCCTTATATAAGTATATACGTACATATATTTTTAAACATATATCTTTGAATGAGGGTAACTATCTATGCAAGGAACAATTGTAATGCTACTCTGATGCCTACATTAACTGACCTGAATTCACCTAATTTATTTTCTATCATTAGATTTGTTTTGTGTTATAATTTGATTTTGTTTTGAAATGTTTTGCAGCTCTTGTATGCATAGAAGCTTATTTGTAATTGAATAAATGAGGCAATCCATTTTTTGCTGTTACTATTCTAATTTTTTACTATAATGACGTTGGTGTATCCTTTGTTCGAGATTATTGAATATAAAAAGGAAGCTTAAGCACGTTTTAATGGTTGGAATTTACTTTTTTCATATGTTTGCTTGCCAGTTTGGGTATTTGTTATTAACCAAGTTTACTATTTTTTCATGGATTCCGAAGAAATGGAAAAGGAAACCGATACCGAAAATATGTTACTTTTCATTCATCAGGTTACTTCACATTTTCGAAATTAATGTTTCTCATCCATCTTTTTACCTTATCTAATGCTAATAATTCGGGTTCAAATTTGATATAAATATATTAGTTAGTTAGTTATACTCGAGAATGGCTAAACCAATTTGGTTGATTTTGATATCGAAATATTTGTGGAAGTACAGGTGTATACGGCTAGTAATATACAGGATGTAGGTTAGGGACCGACTTACTCGAAATAATCGTTTTTATGGTTCGAATCACTTCAAACTTTGTAAATCTAAAGGTAACAATCATTTTGAAAAGAATTGTTATAAAAATTATGTTTATGGTTCTAAATGGTTTAACTTTTGTAAGAAGATATCTTTCTGTTCAAGTAAATGAATATATCACTTTTATTGCCGGAAATAGAGGAAGTTTGCTTGGAATTTAGTACGTTGGTAGTTTTTTACCAGATCATCATATAGAATATTTTATATCCGGAAAAGCGAATATTTAACGTTATTGTGCGTAATTCTATGTTAAATCATTTCATTCACATTAATATTCTCCTGGAAGACTTTTAGTAATGAAAAAAGCGGCTGATCTCTGACTATATTTGACAGGCACCTTCATGAGTACTTAAAAAATAACTGAACTGCTGTAATATTTAAACAATGAGCTTTGAATACACTTGTGGACATACAAATATGTAGCTATATTAATATTATAATTGGAAATTTAATATTTTTCTTAGCTGATTTATAAGTATATAAGGTTTTTTCGTTTATAAACTTTAGTTTGAACAAAATATAGAAAATAACAAGATCGTGTGGCCGGGGTCTTTTAGTATAGATAGATTTTCATATAAGTGCTGAAATAATAGTTTTTATTCCCAATCGGCTCTCCTAATTTATAAAAACATAGTTTCAAAATTGTTTCCAAAATTCGTTGTACGCTGTAGCGCTTAGGAATTGCCCGCCTTAAGTGAGGAGAGCATGGATTCGGCTTCTAACCAGAATAACATCAAAAATTTAAAAAATTTGTTTTGTACTACACAATGTGCTCACTTCCGACAGGGATTATTTGATCCTGGTGGAAGTAGTTCGACAATTCTTTAAGCATAGCTGACTAATAAAAAAGTTTTAAAAAATTGCAATCTAAAGCTTAAGTATAATTATTCATACACATTTAAAGAAATATAATAATAATTATCTAGAATTCAACTAGTTTACATTTTACACCAACTAGTTCATCTCTCATCACCTTCTCTGATATTCATTTGTCCTACTTTGCATCAGAATCATTCTAGTTAAATAGTAGTACATTTATCTATACATACTGAATTTCTAATTTGCGCAAGTAAAATTAAAACAAAAGCAAGGAAGAACGACTGTCTTCGGCCATGCCGAAATCTTTATACCTTTCATGGATTAATCAAATTTATTTCAAATTGTAAAGTTCGATTTCGATAATTTTCAGTGTCAGTAAAAACTTAAATCCACGTCTAAAATTTCACGTTCTTAGATGCTTTTTTGGGGGATATTTAACCCAAAACCCCATATGAGGGCTATATCATAAGTAATCCGATTTTTATGACTCCGATCTTTAGACCTAAATTGGAGGAGGAGCTCGGCCGAAAATCGTTTCAGCGGTTACAAAGCATCAAATATTTATATATGGGTGTTTCCATGAAATGGTCCACCGTAACTTAAAAAATCAAAACGCTCGCAGAATTTTTATAGACGCAGAAAATAGAAGAAAACTGTTGATATTTTACTATGCAAAAAAAATTTTCAGCTCTTTATAATTTTAAATTCCAAAAAATTGTATGCAAAACTTATAACTCTTTTATTCACTTTAAAAGCTGTAGAATGTATTACTTTTAATTGCAGCTGACGAAATAAATATATATGTAATATCGCAGTTTGGTATATAAGTAATTGATACAACTACAAATGAATATAAAAATGAGAGAAGAGATCAAACTGTGCATCAATAACGGTATTTTTTCATTTCTATTTTGGCAACATTCGTATGCCACGTGCGTAATGCTAAAGAACTACATAGTGCCATAATTAGCGCAATATCAGTTTAAGTGTCTTATTATTTTGTTTGTTAAAAATGCAAAAAAATAAAATCGGTGGAGGGAGAGGCTTAAGCAAAATGAAAATAAGCTTAAAGAACATAGAAAAAAAACAAGCTGAAAGAATGCGTGAATATCGCAAGAGAAAGGCATGTGAGGCCAAAAATAATTCAAATATATTGAAAGAAAAAAGAATAGAGATTGCGTTCGACAAAAAAAGTGTAGAACAACCAAGAAAAATTCAAATACCCAATTCAAAAGTGGTTACAAGTGTAAACAAACACTATGCAAAGCTATAAAGAAAGTAGAGAGGGCGTTACCAAAGAACGCAATAAAGAGAGATGAAGTTCTACAAGCTTTGTATAAAAAGTATCCCAAACTTTCGAATAATGAAGCTGAGACACCAGTATGATCAAACGATAATATGTTGGAAAACATTAAAGCAGTCCACGAATTTTATATCCGAGATGACATAAGTGTTCAAGCTCCCGGCCGGAAGGATACTTTAATCTGCAATAGGCAAGTGGTTGCCAAGCGCTTTATGATTGTATCTGTATCAGAAGAAAATGTTCCAGGAATACAAAAAATGCATTGCTTTTCCTACCAAGATAACGAATATATAAATGTTGCTCGAACAGGATACTCACTTAAGGAAAAAATTAAGTTGGATTAATTTTGTGGTATCTTAATTTTTATTTTTTATTTTCCATTTTTGAATAAAAGTTTAATTTTTTTGTCAAAAACTTCTGAAAATTTATGTAAAATTACTAAAATATGTATGAAGGTAAAAAGTGTCACGTGCGTAATGTCACGTGAGTAATCAATGTTTTTTTTTTAGCCAACCCATTATCAGTTGTTTTCGAAGCAAACATGATTATGAAGCTCCATTATTAAACTTTATAAACAAAAATTTACCGGAATAAAAATCTCCTACAATTCGCTTACTTTCGCATTTTTTCTCTCGGTTCTAAAAGCAACTTCCATTTTTGTCACGTGCGTAAGTCAACTTTGATTGACTGGAACTTGGGTACCCAGTGCTCAAATTTCCAATACTTATACTTTTTGGAAAAAACTCATCACATGCAATGCAGCGATCCTAAAAGATGCGACTTCTTCCCATTATATTTCTATTTTTACAACATTCAAACGCAATTAAACGTGTACAAATGTCGCGTGCATAACCATGGAAACATCCATATATATAAATCTACCATCGGCAAGATATTCACCATGAGCCAATCTTGGAGTAAAGATTTGAGAAAAGCATCGATTCGATCATTCGATATCCTCTTCTATAATAGTGTACAACTGCTGTCGTACGCTGATGGTATTGATATTGTATGTAGGTTTCGAAAACTGTAAATGCTGTAGCCGATAGGACGATGAGCTGTAAGATATAAACGGCGATATTGATATAGTTCATCTAATTAAGAGACAGCGGCTACGGTGAATTAGGTCATGTAGGCCGGATAGATGAAAAATTTTGCTGCACTTTGTATTTCCAATTGGAGTCATACAACGAATAGAAGGAAGGAATGGCGCACTGTTGTTAAATCGGTTATAATCGCTTAAGCGATGTTTACGTCCATAAAGAGGAAGAAAAACAATATATATGTTATCATCAGCTAAAACAAAACAAACAAATTGGCATACAAATTTAACTTAAAAAAAATTAGAAACAAATACATATCCAAATATGAATTGAACAAAATAAATTGCTTACGATCTTTTCAGATGAAAATGCAGGTATCACAGACTTCATATCCTTAAGTCTCTGCGCAAGTTGCTTTGTTTCACGTACCGCTCTATCGCTTCTACGGGCTTTGCCCAGGTTTTCCAGTTTTTTCACAGTATTAAATCTTTTTTTAAAGTTGAAAGCTTATTAATTTTTACAGAAATTTGGCATATGATTTCAGTTAAACTCGAGCGCTTATGGAAGTAGAATACATGATGACGGTACTTTTTTTAGATGATACTCGTAAAGTGTCAATTTTCATGTAACCAACCCTTTAAACAATAAAATTATTTCGGTGGGTGTAAGTTTTTTCTAACCATCTGAAAAGTAAAAAATTAATCAAAGACATGCATTCATTTCTAAATTAAATCGAGTTTCAGAATTATAATACTTATATATCAATTTTATTTGATAAAAAGTACCGAAAATACGTATGAATATACATTAAAAGAGAGCAAAGCATAAATGTGTAAGTAGATTTCAATCCAGTACTTATATATGGTGAGCAGGGGAGATGTGATTTGCGAAAAAGTTATGGAGGAACCTATAGTTTATTCTAAGCTGCCTCCGAACGAGGAGCTTTTATTTCGTTCCAGAAATACACTAAAGATGCATATACTACCACAATATTCTCACCTTATATTTTATATTTAATTATTGCAACTTTGCGTAATGAAATCGTTGACTGGATTTAAACTTCAATAAAATGTCGAATAGCGTCCAACCAGATAATTGCTTTAGGAAAGAAAAACAAGTAAATATTTTGTTTACTATTGCGGTAGTTTATTTTAAAAATAATTTCAATATTTGCCCAACAAACGTATTAGAACTAAGTTAATCACACTACCTAGCCCACATAGAAACACACACAAATAAACGTGTATGCTGTTGTTTTAGCGGTTCGTGTATTTAAAATTGTCTCTTACGTCTTTTTCTTTCAGATCGAAAGTAAAAGTGAAGCTTTTGACTTGGAACTCAAAATAACTTACAAAGTTATCTCACATTCGAATTTCAAACAGATAAATAATAAGGTGGAAGACCATTCTTTAAGGCTCATGTTTATATTAAGAAAACTTTCGGATACGTCTGTATGTATAAATGGTAGTCTCTATATATTTATTCTTTATTGCTTACACTTTTGTAAAGAGTTTTCGGAAAACAGTGGAATGTAAAACTTTTTACTTTAAGTATGAGCAAATATTTGATTATACAGACATTTGTATATAATAAATACCTTAAACAACCAGTAGATTATTGAATGGTAGATAAATAATATGAGGCATATAAATACATATGTTATATTTTGTTACAAAAGTGTGCATTTTTTTCATCAGTGTGGTACAATAGTTGTAGTGCCTCCGTCGATGACAGCTTCGCTGCCTGAAAGACTCTACAATAAAATATATTTTATCCAACTTCAAAATTCGATTGAAATCGTACAAGCAGCAATATTGCGTGTCGAATGGATCACTAAGAAGTTAATGAAACCAGAAGAATCTCAACCAATCTCAAGTCTCAATTTGTCAGAAAAAAAAACAAGAATAATACTGATGACCATATCTCCGAGAATTAACTATGTTATTTTATAGTAAGCTAATTGAAGGATTTTTTTTGCATGGTTATAACGTTACCTTATTCATACTTAAATAAGAATATATAATAATTGCTATACACTCTTACATATAAGCTTTTTAAGTAAATTTAATTTTGTTTCAGGCATTTAGCTTATGTACATAATTAGATTTTCTAAATAAGTTCAAATAATTTTCATTACAAATGCCACTAGCAAGATTTGAGTTCTGCGGATAAGGTGCATTATGCTTTGTGTTAAATTTCCCTACCGATGGACTACCACAATTATAACAAGAGAGAACGGCTATCTTCGGCCATGCCAAATCTTTATACTTTTCATGATCTTATAAAATTTATTGCAAGTTGTAAAAATCGATTTCGATGATTTTCAGTGTCAATATAAATTTGAATTTACGTCTGTAGAGTACTAATTTTATGCTCTTAGATGCTTTTTTGCGGATTTTGCAGATTTTTAACTCAAAATCACATATCTGTACAAATCGATTGTGGGGGAGCTATATGATATAGTATTCCGATTTTGATGATTTTCACTACCAATATGCAAATCATAATATGTGTGCATAATACTAAATTCCCAGATGTATTTTTAGCGGATTTTTTGACCCAAAACCTCAGAACTGAACAAATCGACTGTATGGAGACTATATGATATAGTTTCCGATTTCGATGATTTGCAGTATCAATATGCAACTCATTATATTTGTCTAGACGCTACTAAATACTTTTTTGACTGAGTTTTGAACACCTCAGTTCCCATAAACCTCACATCTGAAAGTATCGGTGTATGGGAACTAAATGTTATAGCCATACGATTATTATTACTTTCGGGAGAAATATACAATTTATTATGTGTTTGTAGCATACCAAATTTAACGATCGTAGGTACTTTTTTGACGGATTTATGAACCAAAATATTAAATCTGAAAAATCGGACAAATAGCATAGTCCGATCTCGCCGGTTCCTAAAAATGATCGTTTAAGCGTATAGATACATCCGCCTACAAGTTTGGTTGGAATATCTAAAAAATTGAGACACTAGCTTGCATTCAAATAGACAGACGGACAAGCGAACATGGCTAAATCAATTCAGGTCGTGATTCTGCTACGACCAGTTTACATTTCGGTGGGCCTTTCTCTCCTCCTTCTGGTGTTTACATACTTCGGACCAAAGTTAATTTACCATTTCATGTACATGAAAGGTATACAAAATATAAAACATATCGATAGCAACGATAATACTGCATACTGAGGATATATAAAGTTTGTGCTGTTTATGAAAATGGTAGCTTTGTCAGATATTTTGTATTTCTCGCAGCAGCAGTTTTCACTGTAAGCAATGACATACGGCAACGGGTTAATGTTAAAAAATAATCACAATATTTATTGTACAATAATATAATGCTTTCGCAAACATATGCATTTGCGTTTTTTCAGTTTTTTGATTTCATATCAAGCCTTTTTGTCAAGTGTTGTATAGCTTCTTGCAAAGGAAGAAGCTGTTTAGGTGAATTTAAGTTAGGTTTGAATTAATTTTTTACTATTCTTGACGAAGACCCTCGAACTGAAGTTTAAATGATAGGAGCGCATATCACTTTCTCCACGGCTATAGTTGCCGTCTAAAATATTTTGAATATTTTTGAACCTTCTTAATTTTTTGTTTGTTTGGCTATTTCACTGGACATCTGAGTACGTGCATGAATGTATTCTGTGATTTAAGTCTTATGTTATTGTCTTTCCATAAAAAAGGTTGTTCCTTTACAAATGGTTGTTTTAGGGGGAATATACTATAACATTGATTAACTAGGTACATCGCATAATAGCCTTGGAACGTCAATAATTGCTTCAGTTATTATGTGCTTGTTTAATCACGATTTTATTACGAAAATTATTAGCGGTCAATATAGCTGTAGAAATAAAATAAATTACGACATGGTACATGTTAGCCATGCTGAAAATGATTCTTCGATTAATAATGTTGCAATAACAATACCTACAATGTTATATTCCATGCATTGCGCTTTTCGATTTTCAATGCCAAAATTTACATTTTGTTTGTAATTAAAAATTGTAGCAAACTTTTAATCCTGTTGTATTTCATTGTTCCTCTCCAGCGCATATCATGCCTACGAAAACTTCAACAACAGTATCGTTCGCTACATAGCCAAAACCGCTATGCAAGGTAATCCAGCTGAGAGCTTTGTAAATTCGGGGTGGAGATGCCATATTCGACTCTACAAGGCTATTACTGGGCTGGTCGCCCTGATGCTGTTGTCAAGTATGACAGTCGGCTGATGATATATGTAAATAAATCAATAATAAGCTGATATTTCGCCTTCAATACATACAGTGAATTTATGCAGTAAAATTATGTATACTATACTATGGGTAGATTCATACTCCTGTTTTTATATAATTCAGCTGCTTTACGTGATTCTTAGGTCGCTGATTTTTTGTATTTATTATTATTATTAACATTTATTTATTATATATATATATTACCTTTAAGAACCGTGTAAGTGAAAAGTTTGGTGCTTTTTAATTGCAGAAGAGATATCCCATTGTGCTCCTTGGGTGTACGTTTTGATGTTTTTCCAACAAATGGAAGTACCCTTAATACTACGACGCCTCCAAACGGTTGATGGATTTTTGGGGTTTTCATTTCACATCAATCATCACTGAAATACACTCGCAATTAAAAAAAATAAACTTTTATTTTCTAAATAAGTTTTCTGTAATTTTGGATGTAGGTGCGTCCAAGATTCGGGCTCATGATTTTCCGCATAGTAGTATACACGTGTAACCACTCGTCTACCACGGTGACCGAAACAACATTTTCTCTTCAAATGTGTTAGTACCTAATGGATCATAAGGAAGTTTAATGTAGATGTACATAAAATATAATAAAATAAAAGAAACAGAACTCAATACACACTTCTATTTTAATTTACAGCTTGAAATTATTACTTCTTCAATGAAAAGGTAAAATTAAATTAGAAGTATCTTATTAAAGAAAATTCCAAGGTCGGCAACATTTTTTATTTATTTATTTATTTATTTATTTAGTCTATGAGCAATAACAATGGTTTCTTACAGACTATTTACATAACTAATAACAAAATAATCAATAACTAAGAGAAATTAAAACTCCATATTTAAAATATGCGTAAATACAGCCTAGGAAATTTAAAAATCAATTTGAATACAACTCGAGATTAAATTAAATTCATTTAAGGCTCGATCAAGTGGAGCATTCCGCGAATACTCCGTATTACATTTAACTACATAAAGAGGCAAACACCTGCGAAGATTACGTAAGGGTAAATTAAAATTGTTTCTATTCAAAAGATAAGAGGAGTCAGGGTCTCCTCTGATGATTTGATAAACAAAAGGAAATGAAATTACCGATCTTCTTGCTTCTAGAGATTTTAAATTGATTAAAAATAAGCGAGATTCATAAGAGATAATAGGATTATCAAATCTCAATGATCGTAAAGCATACTTAAGAAATATTTTTTGCACCCTTTCAATCCTAACTATATGATTCTTATGACTTGGTCTCCAGATAAAAGTGTATAATAATTTTAGAGTATATGGGTTGGTAAATTTTAAGCTATTTCACTTTACAAACCCTAGTGCCGATTAGGCTTTCTAAATGATAAAGCTAATATGCCTTTTCAAAGAAAATTTACTAGAAAAAATCACACCAAAGCCCTTAACCTGGCCCAAACTTTCTAACAAATAGTGAGAAATGTAATAGGAGACAAGATATTCAGAATTTTCGTGTAAGTAACGTTAAAACACTTTTTGGTGTATAAATAGCCGAGAGTTAGCACACCAAAGTTGCAAGCTATCAATGCCTATTAGAAGCTTAATGGCATGATCAGGATTAGTAATATTTGAAAATGCTTTGATATCATCTGCATAAAGCATAAAATTCGGAAATTTAAACCAACTGCTTATATCTTATAATGGACCTAAAATACTACCTTGGGGAGCACCAGAAAAAGCAACAAAGGGTTCAGAGAAGGAACCATCTATTGTGACAACGCAAGTTCGTTGAGATAAATATGACTTAATCCAATCTAAAAGAGTTGAGGGATTTCACTCAACAAATAAGCCATCTTATATCTCATTCACAAACTGCGTGAAACTTTATCAAAAGCTTTTGAGAAATCAGTGTAGACGCAGGTCACTGGTTCGATACGCGGTATAAATCCATGCTGGTATGTCGAAATCAGGCTCTTAGTCGCAAAGTACGTTTTATTTTTAACAATACTTTCGAAGAGTTTCGAGACACTAGAAAACTTCTAAATGAGCCTGTAGTTACAAATATCACTTTTATTACCACCCTTGGGAATAGGGCTAATGGAAGTAACTTTCCAATCATCAATGAAAACACCTGACATCAAAGACAAGTTAAAAATTCTTTTTTCTTGGTAATAACATAAATAATATCCTCAGACGAAAAACTTAGAGAACCCAAAATCAAAGTAGATTTGCTGTTAGAGACAAGGTGGTTAAATGAAGGATTATTTTCATCAGCAACAAAATTGAACTAAAAAACTCGACAAATAAGTTTGCCACGTCGTTTTGAGTGATAGACTTAATAAAATGCCAAAAAGTTTTTGGATTCGATTTAATATTCTCCTACATTCCAAGGATATAATTTTATCAAAGAAATTTGTCTAAACAGTTGAAATCTTTTCAAAAGCGTCGATGTTTATATAGACAAATTTGGCTACCAGTTAATTGGTAATCGGTTTAAATTGTGGTTGTATTACGGAAGTTTATATGACCTTTTCTTAATAGCCGGAATTTTTTTTAAGCAAAACTCAAATATTAAAGATTTAAATATGCAGTAACACCTTTAAACGTCATTGGTGCGCAATAGATTATCCCATTTGAAATTCGTTAATAAAGAATTAATCTTATCGAGATCGCAAGCCACAAAGTTATTACACACTCTATCATCCGTTGCTGTCGAAGGAAAATCATAAAACTTCAAGTTGAAATTTAGAGGCACATGATGCTTATCGCAAGTAGTTATTGTTAAATATTATAATTCAAACTATCACTAATAAAGATAACGTCAACAATTTTATGCAACTTGTCAACTTAACTATTAATTTGTATTAAATAAAGACTTAAAAGACTATCGATCAAATATTATTTATGAGTTGCATTAACATTTAATGGAGTGAGACCCGAGTTCGAAATTAAATCCACCCAGAATACATATTTGGTTATCGCCAACTTATTTTCCACTAATAATGTTATATTGTTGCATGAAACTCGTAAAGAAAATGAATCTCCACTATTTGGTAAAAAACTGGAAAAAAAAACAAAGAACAACGCGCATACCTACTCTTCATACAAACGCATAGTTGATCGATTAGAGAATCGTTATTCTCAAGTAGGACTGAGTAAGAATTAAACTTACATTGAACGGCAATGAGAACACCACAATCTCTTGCAAGACCAGTTTTGGCCATATCTCAATCCTTCCGGGGAAACATTATATAGGTTAGAGTCAAAAAACTTTTCGTCAACGAAGTCAGAATTTAACCAAGTTTCCACAATAATAAAAATATTATAATTAAGTTGCGGGCTACATTTCGGACTTAGTTCGGATGCCAGGTGCATTTTGAAAATACATATTAATCCATTATATTATTATTAATTATGTGGGATTTTGTAATTTCTCTTCTTTTCGAAAGATACGATTGGCCAAAGATTAGCAATTTATCATAAAGGGCGACACAAACACCTAACTTAAAACTAACTTTCTTAGGCGAGATATATTGTTGAACTAATGCATAGCAAAATAGATATTTTTTACTCGATGATATTGTTAACGTACTCGATGATATTATCAGCAGAAACTGAAGTCATGAAAGATAACACATGTTGCCACTTCATGTGGTCAGCAACCTCGAAATCGGTATTCAAGTTCCAACCAACAATTTGTAATTGCTTACGACGCTTAGTATTTACAACTTTCCCCCATCCATCGTTATTCGGTGTAGGAGAGCTATGCGTAGATTAATCAACAGCAGTGCTAAAAGCGGCACAATATATGACTAGATACGAGACTCTATCAAAATGTGCTTACTACTTTCTCGACTACTTTCTTTGTGCTGGTGACAAAGCCTTCATTTGTCAGCTGATGCTTAACAAGCCACACTTAGTTAATAATGAAACGCTCCGCTTTTAATCAGAAAAACAATCTAGGTTGTCAACAAACTTTCTTTAAGCACAGTGAATGTATTAAAATTAAGAACAAATATTGTTTATATTTGTTGAAACCAAATATTTGCCAAACAAGGATGTAAATGTGGAAATCGTCATTAAAAAAAAGGCCATTAAAAAAAAGCCCAGAGATTCTCCTGAAATCCAAAAGGGCACTGTTGAAAAATGTTATAAAAATATGGATTTTTAGAGCGCTCTCAAGAGATAAAGAGTTCCGTATCTAGTCATATTTGGTAACATTTGAAACAGCAGCAGTATAAGAATATCGCGAAGAATATTCAGTTTTGTCACCAACATTTGTGCATAAATTTGATAAATGCGAGCAAGTATTTATATTAGATACACTAGTAGAGCACATATACTCGGCATTACCAATAATGTTTATTGCTTTGTCTGCCAGAGTATCAGGAGGCATCGGCAAAGTAATCTCCGATGGCGCAAGATCCAAGATTTCCAACAACAGCTGAACGACATAACAATGAAGATGAGAGAGCGTTCGGATTATCACATTCGCAGCGATATTAGCAGCAATAATAACAGGCTCAACCGAAGACGTCGTTTGCTCCAACAACTAATGCTTGAGCAGTAGAAGAGTTAGAATCATTCACTGTGCTATTGATCAGATTCAACAATAAAACTTTTAATGGGTTCCTCTTCTAAATTTTTTTGGAAAAATCGATTTTTATTTTATTTTAAAAATCGAAGGCTGAAAGTGCCTAGAATATGTTGGTAAAATGTTTTTTCGATCCGTGAATTAGTTCCGTCGCTACACGGATTTGAACGGATCTATGTTCTGAGCGTTGGCGGATCGGACATTTTCAATTTTTCAAATCTCACCTTAAATTCGTGGTTAGCGACCCCAAATATCCTTATATTCAAAGTTTCATTGATATTAATGAATATTTCACTCATTTAGTCCGCCATATTGGATCCATCATTCTGAATTTGTCAAATTTGACCTCAAATTTGTGTTCAGCGACCCGAAAAACCAATATAAACGAAGTTTCATTCAAATTGATAAATATTTTATTTTTTAAGTTCGACATATTGGATCCGACATTTTGAATTATCCAAATATAACCTCAAATTCGTGTTTAGTGACCGTAGAAATCTATAAGTTCACTTACTCTTAGACAAATAGATGGAGTAACTAAAATTGTTCACGCGTTCTGCTCATCTAAAAGAAGACAAAATTCTCCGGCGCTGTAACCTACAAAATCGCAATATTTTGATCAGTAATGATTTTTTACACCCGGCCGAAGTGGGAAAATCATGCGAAAAACCGATACTTAATTTTCAAGCAGTCGCCATTTTGTTTCTGTAACGAACCTTTTCATGTTTTTTAGGTTGGAATGCTTCTATGGAATGTAATCTTCAAGGTCGTTTCGGTTTCCTGCTTGTAGACGACGAATTGCGACCTGTATCATACCGCAGATGAGGTCGGTTTTCAAAACACCTTTTGCTGGAGCCGCCATTTTGGACGCCATTTTTGACACCTGATACTCAAAATTTTCGATTATATAAAGGAAACCTAAATAAACATTTTGTAGAACATTGCGCATGTCTAAGTTATTTTACTTCTTCAAAAAAAAATCAAACATTACGTAATTTTAGCACAATTATATAAGACCCCCTTAATTTATTGACTTCCTTGGTCAGACAAGCTATTGATGTCCACAAATTTGATGAATTATGTAGACAAAAATCACTATTGAACACATTGTTTAAATTAACAATTAGCAAATAGCACACAAATTTCTTGGCTATCACAGATTTTATGAATTTTATTTTTACAAACATGGCAAGAAATTCTTACAATTTATTACGATTGAATTTACAGATTATCGACTTATGGAATAATTATAACCAAAGAGCCGAGTATTTGGTGCTCTTTATGTGGTAAAAAGTGTGATTGTGGCCCTATGCTGAACAGTTATACATTAAAGATATTTGAATATATTTTCAAGTCGGTCGACTTAAGTCGATTTATAATTTTTTTTCTGTTAATAATATAATTTCTTATTCCGTTAAGAATTTGCATTAACTCATCTGAGTCTTTGTTCAATGTGTTACAAGCAAGCACCTATAAATACAATGTGCTTTGGAAGTTGCGAGTCTATTTTATGAAGGTAAAATTTAAGTTTTGTTTTAAACAAATTAATGATTTTTCTAATCTTGACTTCGTGAGGTAGTTTACTTTAGGACCTCCCTCAACATTCTTTCAGATCCAGGGGTTATTTTGAGAAATCTATGACACATATAAAATAACCTGAATTCAAAGCGCTATTTATTTACGGTACTCATTTAGCGAAATCAACTGTTCCAGTTTATTATTGAGACTGTCCAACTAGTTGGCTTTAATTTTCTCTGGTTATTATAAGGAATGCGAAAGTTATGTTATAAATGCAATTAAATCATACCAGAATTGGTTTTCCAAAATACCTTTTTATTTTTTTAAATGAAATTTATTAAATATATTAACACATTGTAATAAAATCGACATATGACATATGTCTCACCTCAGGAGTGTGATCGTCCAAGTTTTTAAAAATAAGTAATAATTTATAAAAAATAATAATAAGTAATTCTCAGTTAAATCTATTAAACCATATATTTGGATACACTATGTTCACTTTGAGTTCTGATTTTTTTTTCGATGGCCGTAGTCCATGCGAAAGCAGCATAGAATGTGCGGCTCTAAGTTAATTTCCCCTACATTCACATATACATATATATATATATATATATATATATATATATATATATATATATATATATATATATATCTGAGAGATACACTTATTCATACGGCTCATTGCTATACAAAACAATGAAATATAGGCATTATATAGGATATTGTTACCTTATTATAAGCCTTACATCAATGTTATTATATATTTACCATATTATAGGCCGATATTTTTACCATATTATAGGCCTTATAATTCTTATAAGATAAGGCATACCTACAGATTTAAAAAAAGACTTGAACTGTTGTTATCCACATAACGAAAAAGGGTTTTTATTTGTACATCTAAATACAATAATTTTATATTTATTGATTTCTTCTTCATTATAAAAAAATATAAATTTCTTAAAGTTGTTTTCATTGAAGATGTATGCAATTATTTTAAATACTATAATTTTTATATAAATTTCTTAATTTTTTTTATGTAAGATTACAAAATGATTTACGGGCTACTGTCTGTGATAGACTCATTTCCTTTTTTCTTCTCTATGTAACGTTTTTGGTCTAATATTTTCTTTCTTCTCGAATTAACGATTCTCACATTGTTTGTGTAATCTTGGTAAATGTTGTACATAAGACAAATGGCTTCTTAAAGATACATATTAATACAATAACATTAACAAAAGTAGCCAAAAATTTTCCGTATAGCGTAGTTGCGAAAAACTTGTAGATCTCACAATCAATTGCTAAGTTTTTGAAATTTTCTCCAAGCATATGGATTTTAACAATAGTTTCTGTAAATAAATAAAAATTAAAATAATTAATATATTACTCTTTTAATTTAATGATAATTTATGGATATAACTTACAATGTCTTTTTCGAAGATTTCTTCTCGTAAATTTGTTTCCATTAAGTTTAAATCCTTAAGGCATTTCAGTGGGAAATTGTATGTTGTAATTGTGGAAAATATTTTATTATATATTCGGTTTATTTTTGTGTTTTGCTGACTAATTACAGTAGTCTGCCGATCTAGTGCTTCTCTTAGTAAACAAATCATTTACTTAAGGTCTGAAATATACATTTTATAAATATACTTATGTAGTAATTGTTATAAGTTTAAGAATTATAATTGTTATTTTACGTTGAATTACTTTTAAATTCGCATATCATACGCTCATCTAAGCAAAAATTACGACTGTTGATGTCAGTGAATTGGGGGGAGAATTATTCATTTCGTCGGCTGGTTGCAGATTGAATTGTAGTTTAACTGAAATAAAGAATGAACAATGGGTTATAATTTTGATATAAATATATTTTCGAAATACCGAAGTGAATATAGCTGACGGTCTCAATATCAATATAAGTTGAACCTATTAGGGTTTGCATTGATAATGGAACATCTAATCCATTTGTTTTTAAAATTATTAACAATCGTTTATTGTATTATGCGATATATTTTCTTCTAAAGCCTAGACAGCTAGTGATTATTTTAAAGAAAATCCAGGCAATCTCAATGAACGAATCATCTTTATTGTTGTTTGTACTGTCCAAGAAGTTATGAATATTAATTCTCTCATATTTTACTATTTTACTATTTATATAACCACATAAAACTTAATAGATTTTCACCAAAACGTATTTAATTTAATAATTAAAAAAGCAAAAGAAGCACTTCACTCCGCGGACTCACAAATTTAAAATGACCAAGCCGATTCCGACTAAGTGGCGAGTTGGAGGAAACCATTATTTGAAGTGGCTACCCCTTTGAAATATTTTATGTGCCACAAAAAAAAAAAAATGAAGAAAAAATTAGAGCATTTTTAAAAGTTACGTTCATAAATGTACTTGTACATTTCGTTACCAGTTTTTTATAGTACCTTCTTATTATTGTATAATAATTAAGTGAATAGATTTCCTAAAACCATTTTATTATTTTTCAATATATTTAATCGATAATTATACTAGGATTTGTGAAATAAAAGTTCTTTAATTCAATAAAATCCTCTCATTAAGTTTTAAGAACATCAGTCTGGCAATCCGGTGCTAATATCCATAGCTGCTGTTCAGTGCGACCAAAAGCCATAAAAATTTTGATTTGCTGTTTTATGTTAACAAAGCAACGATTATGTACGTCATTATAATATTATAATAATATAATCGACTCCCACGACAGCCGGTTCTACGCATAGGGGTTGACCCGGATTTTATCCAGCCAAGGGCTGTCACCCTTTCGGCGACCTAACCCCGTTTAGGTCATCCGGTAATTTTAGTTTTAGTGCATCAATGGAGCAACACTTCGCAGCAGGCCTGCTCCAAATCCTTCTCATCAGGGCTGGCGTAGAAACCAACCCTGGTCCGACGGATTATTTCTGCTGCGTGTGCCAAAGACGACTTCACCATTCTTCCACCTCGGTTAGATGCAGACAGTGCAATGGTTGGAGTCATCTTAAGACCTGTTCAGGCCTTAAGACCCATAGGGAGTGGACCACGCGTTACGTGGCCCCATGATGCCAGCGCCCAGCTGCGTCTCATGTACATTGAAAGGTATAAAGGCTTCGCATGGCCAAGAAAGCCGTTCTCTCCTGTTGTTTGCATGAAAAACCCATGACCCAAGGAAATACTTGATAACTACTATTAGGAGTCTGCACCATCAATTTCAATGATTAATGAGTGGTTTATTGACTCCGTTGTGGTCGTCTTAGTACAAGTGGCGCATAACGTTCTGGTTGCGCAAAAAAGGTCGTCCGTCAGAAATCGTCGATAAATCTATGTAATGATATTGGACAATCGGAGGATAAAATCGTGTAAGGTGGCAGAGGTAGACATCTCAACCGAGCAGGTACATCACATTTTACATGAATATTTAGACATGGAAACGCTATCCGTGCGAGGTGCCGCGATTGCTCACACAAAGCCATAAACGCAGTCGTGTAACGACTCCAAAGAAGTGTTTGGCGATGTTCAACCGCTAACCACTCCTTCGTCAACGTAGCAAAAACTTGGATCCACTACACCACTCCAGATATCAAAGAACAATTCAGACAGTGTGTTTCTTCGTGGGGATGCACAATGTGTCATTCACATCGATTACTTTGAAAAGGCTAAACGAATTCCGGCGAATAATATCCGTAGCCTTTGGACAGATTTGATATTGAATTGAAGCAGAAGCAACCGAATTTTGCGAAGAAAAGTGTTCACCCATCAGGACAATGCACGAGTGAAGACGTGCGTAGTCACCATGGTAAAAATTCATAATTGCACAAGAATGTTCTCCATATTTATCCCCCTATTTCTTGCTTCCAAGCCTGAAGAAATAGTGGAGCGATAACAGATTCGGAATGAAAAAAAGGCAATCCCAGATACTAGCGCCCATTTCGAGGGACTTGAAAAAACTATTATTTGGAAGAAGAACCATAATTGGAAACTACGTTGAGAAATAAAACGCTAATTTGCAGAAAGTCACTGAATTATCAAACAGCCCTCGTATAATACAACTGAAAATCGCAAAGAAGCCGTTTTTTAAGCTTTGACCCTTTTTCTTTTAAAAAAGGTTGAATTTTGCAAAATTACTTATAATCTCAGCTTATCTCAAAATGTATATGAAAGCATAAATGTTGTGTCAAATTGGAAATACATATGTAAATATAAAAAATAAGCACTAAAAATGTATGAAGCAAAAATTTATTTCAACTTCATTTGTTAATGCATAGTTGGATATTTATTTATGCACATACGTTCGTCGAAAGTTAATTTGAGTTCTTCATAAAATGCACACGTGTCCACGCCATCTATGATATAGTGAAGGAGGAGTAATCAACTTCGGCTAACTTTCGATTGGTTTTTACTCAGAAATGGTAAATATTAGAGAAAAACTTAACTCGCTTAGTAAATCAGCATAAACAAAAGGATTTCACCAAAAGGCTTTTATTTGCGTCCTTTTTTTATAGATCTGAAGTAACTCCTTCTTTCATTATTTTAATAATTTTGATTAGTTAGTTAGTTCGATCACTTTACGACTGCTTAGCAGTTGTGTGTCGCCCTTATATACTAGTCGGCTGTTCGCAGCTAACCGCCTGGAATGATCGAATCGTTCTCGATAATGAATGTCTCCATTTACGCTCTAGAATATGCCATCTATCGGCTTCGCTCTTTAAGACACAATAACTCACAATAATTATTATTATTCTTTGAGATTTTAACTCGAATGATAATTATTATCAACTAATCAAATATATATAATATTCAATATATAATCATTAAATTGTGACTTATATTTTAAAACTTATAATGATTACTGCCCCTGATTTTTACCGTAAAAACAACAGTTTTGCCAAAAGTTAAAAAAAAAAACACATTTTTTCATTCATGGGATCTATGGGGACTTTTTAGGATATTATAATAGGAGATACCTTACGTGGTTGTAATTTTCCAGCATAGTGTGGATTAATGCAAAGGTCAAAGTCTCTTTTAAAGAGGCTACCTATATCCGATGTACTAAAGTCTCGGTCGTCGCCTCTTCATTTACTTTGACATCAATTACGGGAATATTATTAGACAAGGTAAGAAGGGTGCGTATAACTTCCCTGCTACGAGTAACAACAGTAAATACAATATATACGCGACTAGGTGGTTGTGATATAAATTTTCACAAGTTTTTTAATCCACGTTGGAAAAATTTTCGGTTTTTAAATGTAATAAACTGGCACAATTATTTTTTTAATAACCTGATCAGAATCAGAATTTTTACTAATCAAATGGGTTTTGAGGGAGAGAGGCAAGTGGCAAACAATTGAGCTTGTTTAGATTTAGAAGGTTTATCAAAAAGCGTATGCTCTGGGGTTGTTATGTGTGACATCACTCCTTTGTGAAAGGAAAAACAGTGCGTTACATCTCATACATAAAGAAGTTTTACTTCGTACCACTAAGTACACCATGTAATATAAATCTGAACTTGAAAATTTTGTGTTTAGTCTAGTCTTCGAGAAACTTGAGTTTATTGGTGGCTTAAAGGTGGTTCAACCCAACATTAGATAAAAAGTGAGAAGGGGAGTTCACGCAACATTACCAAAAACTCACTTAAAATTGTTTTTTTTTTCGCGAAACCATTTTCAATTCAATTCTACATCCTTTCTTTTTCAGTTTCAATTCCATCTTTATAATTTACCTTTTTCCATTTATTTATTTATTATTTTTGCTTAGAGAACAAAGGTACCTTATTAAAACTTATCTATGATAAAATTTCAGTAAAAAGCAAGTATTTTCCACCTCTCTTTTAGCGAAGAATATAATTGCTGTTTAACAGATGTAAATTTGTACTTATTTGATTACGCCAGTTTTGAGTTGTCATACCACCGCAGAGTTTAACGTGTAGATAGACATGAAATTGTCTGCTGAATAAAGAGAAATTACTTTATAAATGGTTCGAAATTTTTTTAAATTAACACAAAATTTAAGGAAATGACCTGCCAAATTCTTTTTAACTTTTGCTGCCTTCAAAGCTATTTCAGCAAACTTCTATCATGAAAAGTGTAGAATCTGTATAACTAAAACTATTATATATAATATAATAAATGAAAGTTAAATTTCTAAATATCTTTGTAAAAACTTATGTGTACACATATCTATTTAAATTTTAGCTTTGAGTGAAAAACTAATTTAAAAAAAATGCATCTAGTACGTAGTACAAAGGCAATCTTTGAATTTTCTACATAATTCGCATTTTACCTTTCCCTTGGAATAATAACAACCGTTGCCAAATTAAGTCACTTAGTCATTTTACATTGCTAATGATCACATACTTGTATGTCTGACAAAGAAATCAATCAACCAAAATACCTTATATTCTTCCCACTCACTTTCTTGAGTATCGTTAAGAAATCTGTGTTATTTTTACATTTTTTCTTACCTTTTTAAAGTTACTTCTACCTGTGAATCCTTTCAATCTCGTCAATTAAAAGAAAAATACTGAAAATATAGAGCTGCTGTAATTTGGCCCACTTAGTGAAAGGTGGCAACATAAAAATGTTTCAAAAGAATTTTTAAGTTTTGATTGGGCATTGAATGCGGTCGGTAAATTTAAAGGGTCTCAAAAAAATCTTGTTAAAAACCTTTAAAGCTAATTTGATCGTTCGTTTGTTTTAATACTGTATTTCATCGAATTCATTTCGGGTTTTTCCATTAGTACAATAAGATTCAACATTTTATCTATATTCTTATATTAATATACCAAAAATGTATATAAACGCATATGAAATATTAAATTAAACAGAAATAACATTGGTTTCAAAATTGATCATTGAGACTTTGTCAATTTGAACCAATTTTCCCACACTGGACTCTGCCTGCTAATTAAATTTTCATGAGGGACAGAGCTTTTTAAAATAAGTTAGCTTTGAAGAGAGCAATGTATGATCAACGCAGTCAAATGCTTTGGACATGCTTTGGTCCGGTAAGCACTGCAGGGCTAATTGACTTTGTAAATTTCAAATACTTTCTATAAAGAAGGTAAAACACTAATAAGACAATATTCACAGGGAGAACACTTATGCTTATTATTGGTGACAGGGTAAACTGAGGCAATCTTCTAAGGTTTGGGGAGCATGACGTGGTGATGCGGTGATTGATAATATGTGGGCAGAAATTTGATTTTTTTTTCAAAATACCCATTATTCAAACATTTAACGAATAAATTTTAGTGGCGTTTTGCTTTAGCCATACCAATAAAATTTGTTCAAATCAAAAATTGTTTTCTTTGAACAAGAAAGTCTTCTAAACTACTTAATTGGAGAAAATCCTTAAAAAGTTATTTATAAAATATTCAAGCAAATTACACGCGCATAATGCACACTCATGGTTCATTTTAATACACGAGTATCTTAGATTTGTTCGATAATACTTGTATGTAACGGCATAAAATAAGTGAGATGATTATGAACATTGCTAGTATATATCAAACTTAGTAGAATGGAAACGAATCAATTTTCCTTACTTTTCCTAAAATAAATATGTCAATTTATTTAAACACACTGATATTTCCGATACATTTTTCGGTTTAGTAAAGTTTAATTTTTACAACGTCACATATACTTGTATAAATGTATGCATTACCTGATATCAAAAATGCCCATGTGTAGAATTAATGTTTTTGGAAAAATTTTAGCGAAAAGGTATACAAGTACATACGCATATATTTTTATTCCAATTGCTATTTGATTGAAGTTTTCCAATTATATTTTGGTAAATTTCTCCAGACAAGAAATTTTGATTTAAAATTTTCCTTAAATATTAATTGTAATAATTAAAATATTAATTATAAAAATTAACATTGCTAGTAAGAATCCATTTATATTTATATGTACAAGTATTACACTAATACCAAAATTTTATTATTTCTTAAAACCTAAACTTTTAAGTAGCATCAAATGATGTGAATTTATTTAAATATTTTCTCCATCAAAAATATTTACTCGGCAATTTATTGCTGTCCGTATTAGAATTATGATAGTAGATATAACTAAAATGAATTTATAGATGCACATATAATAGAGTTTTACATTATTTGATAATTTAATTTAAATTTGACAATTAAATAGAGATTTTTAAATGGAAAATTGAACATTTATTATTATATATCGCAGAAAATTCGTATTCTCTTAGATTCTGATATAAATTCAAAGCAATATGCTTTCGGAAGATTAGGAATGGTAACCTGTATTGCCAGAAATTTCGTTCAGCCATATTTTTTGCTCAGAATGTGAATTCAGTGAAGAACTGAGGTGAGTAAAACAAATGCTAAATAATGTAAAGATAATGCCAGATGACATTGTCTCTAGCAAAGCAGTTCACTGTGTCCTTGAGATGGAGTCACGATTTCTTCATATTCGGATGGGATGGAGCTTTGAATGTCTTTAGCAATTGGCCATATGTTATGTTATATTATTATATCAAGTATTGGTCTAAAGGTACAAAAAATGGTTACAATTTCCAAATCATTGCAGGTTATTCTAGGCCGAAGTTTTTGTCATTGAGGAAACAGCTTCTGTAGAAGGCTTCCGAAGAGGGAATGGTGTAATCTGAGTTGAAATATTTGTAAACCTCGCCTTTCTAAGGCTTGAAAATTAAAACAAGAACATATATTTCAGCTGCATTGAATGCTACGTCACCTAAGTAGTACAACAATTATTTATTAATGATAACACAAAAGAACTTACGAGTATCTTAGACCGGTTTTGCGAGGTTAGCCATTACAGGTTAAAATATTTCTTCGCTGGTGGATACTGTTGATAAAGGCAATGACAATAAACGAAAACTTTTTTAACCTCTTAAAAAGCAATATTGTCGTCCTTCTGAATTCTGCTTTCAACTTACAGCCAACGATAGTAATAAGAGAAATCAGTTTAATATTTAATAATGATTTTAATGTTAAATTGATAATAAATATGTAATGATTTCGAAGTAGACAAATATATCAATATAAACTAGTGAAGATTTTTTCATATTCTCTTATGGTTAGCGTCGTCGACACAAAGTAAAACAATCGATATTGCCGTAGATTTTATGGATAACTATTTACAACTATTGACACATATTAGCTATTGCCAAATTTGCTGACGACTAATACAAAATTTTGAAAGTATTTTTTTTAAGACGATCCAATGAAATTTTTAAGTAGATATAGATAAACAGCTGAAGCACAAACGACAAATAACGTTTATTTTATCGATAAACTGGCGCAACGTCACGAGGTGATGTCCACTGAAAAATGACGACTACGTCAACCATAACAGAGGCGCTTATTTATTTAAAAAAAATCACTTATAATCACTTAGGGCCTCCTTTTTATTTCCATATACTTAACTACTTCCTGTAAGACGCTCTGAATCTATTTAAATATTTTTTGCTAAATTGTTTTGCATTTATAATGTACAAAATAAGTGAGCAGTCAATTTAATTCAATTTCATTAAAGTATTCGCTTCCTCCCTTGTCGACGTGGTAGTTTCAGTTTGCACTTGCATTTTGTTTTCTGAAAATGCTGTTACTTGTTACCGCAGTTCGCGGTTGCTTGTTGAAACGAAATAAATGAAATCAAAACAAAAGGAGCGGTTACTTCCACCCAATAAGTGGGCGGATAACGCGAGAAAATATTTCTTCAATGGAAAATAACAATAGAATAACAGAATGGCAACAGAAAATTGACAAATGGAATTGTAAAGCAATAAGTAAACAATTAATAAACAAAAATGTACATAAAATATTATATATCAATACGAGTATGTCTTAATACGCATATGGTACGCGGCATTGTTGTGGTTTCGAATTAACTTGGTTGTTATTTTCGCATGAGTTGTTTTAAAGTACTAACACTAAATTGATATCTAGAATTTCAGAATTTACAGGCGCACAACAAATCCAACAACCATACATACTTTATTTTTGCTTTTTTGAACTAAAATTGGTTTAAGCCTGGTTTAACAGTGTTTTTAAAAGTTTCACATATTTTGTTGAAGCCAGAAGCTTTCAATATTTAAGAACCACTGAAATTTTCCGCCATACTGAAGTGGAAAATTACAAATAATTTTTCATTAAATACAACTAATACGAAAGGGTTTTATTTCATGGCTATCTGTGAAAGTATTGTTAATTATAAAATTGCTACAAAATTATTAAAAATAATAATTTTTTGATTGTAAATTTTTGAGTGTTCAGTATTGTTTGCCATTTCATCATGGAAAGACTTACGCCTGAACAATGTTTACAATTCGCGTTGTGTAAAGAATGTGTTTCTCGCGCTTCGCTCAACTTATGGTCAACATAATCGGCCTACTGAGTATACTAAATGCAACACCATTACCCATCTTGAAACCCAACATTCATTATTGAATAATATTCGAATAGACCACGTCCTGCACGCAGTGAAGAAAATACAGCGGCCGTAGCTGAGAGTGTAAACGAAGACCGTGGAGAGTTAATTCGGCGCCGTTCGCAGCAACTCGGACTTACGTATGGAACGATTTGGCGCATTTTACGTCGGGATCTTAAATTGAAGGCGTACAAATACAGCTTGTGCAAGATCTGAAGCCGCTCGAACTTTTCAAGCGACATCGCTTCGCTCTATGTACTCTTTAAGATTTCAAAGGAGATCCGTCTTTTTAGAGCCAAATTTTGTTCAGCGATGAGACCCATTTCTGGCTCAATGGGTATGTAAACAAGGAAAATTGCCGCATTTGGGACGAAGAGCAATCTGAAGAGATTCAATAGCTGCTATTTCATCCAGAAAAAACAACGGTTTGGTGTGGCTTATGAGCCGGTGGAATCATCGGTCCATATTTCTTCAAAAAATTATGCCGGTGAGAACGTTACCGTCAATGGCGACCGTTATCGCGCCATTATAACCGACCATTTAATGCCTGAAATTGAAGCTCGTGATCTCCACGACATTTGGTTTCAACAAGGCGGCGCCATTTCCCACACATCGCATCAATCAATGGATTTATTGAGAAAACACTTCGGTGAGCAGATAATTTCACGTTTTGGGCTGGTCGATAGACCACCAAGATTTGTGGGGATATGTAAAGACTAAAGTCTATGCGGACAATCCCGATTTGATTCAGCCCTTGGAGTCATCGAAAATTGGACTCAATGGATGAACCATATGAGACGTAGCCGCTGCCAACATTTGAAAGAGATAATCTTCAAAAAATAAATGCCAAAGAATGTTCTGTCCAATGATAGTAAACATTCCCCATTAACTTTGAATTTTATGTATTTTTTTCCTTAAAAAGTAGAGAAATTTGAAATGGATCACCATTTATAAGACTAAAATACTAGTGCAAAAAAACTGCAATATTTTTGAAGACTATAGTGGATCGCATTAGCTGAATGTCTATTCGAATCCAGGCCAGACCAATATCCAAAATTATATCAACTTAATTTCAAAAAAGTTCACGTTAACAAAAATAAGAAAGAACGGCTATCTTCATGGTTATACCGGATTCTTTATACCTTTCATGAACATATCAAATTTATTGCAAATTGCAATATTCGATTTTGATAATTTTCATTGTCAATATGAACCAGAGTTTATGTCTTTTCGTCGGATTTAGGACGAAAAACCTTATATTTGAACAAGTCGGTTGTATGGGGGCTATATGATATCGAATTTCGATTTCTATGATTTTCTCTACCAATATTCAATTCACAATATGTGTGCAGCTCACCAAATTTCACGCTCCTGTATGTTTTATTAACGGATTTTCATATAAAACTTCATATCATAACAAATCGGTTATATGGGGCATATGATATAAAAGTCCGATTTCAATGATTTTCAGAACCAATATTCATAATATATATGGATTATACCAAATTTCATGCTCCTTAATACTTTTTTGAGTAAGTTTTGACAAACCTTACATCTGAAAATATCATTGTATTAGAGCTATATGTTATGTTCATCTGACTTCGATGATTTTAAGAACAGACCAAAGTTAATATACCATTTCATGTACAGGAAAGGTATAAAATGTAGTTAATCTATTATAATTATTATTAATATGTATATATATTTACATAATATAACTTTGTTCATTTCACTTTATATTTTTAATTTGTTAAAATTTTTAATTTTGTGTAAGATTTTTATATCTTGTTTGTGAAAATAATTTATCCATTCTTCAAGAAATTTTCAAACTGAAAACATTCTTTCAAAAAATTTGAAAATAAAAATTACATTTCCACATTTTTGGCGATGTTGCCACATCAATTTTTTTTTAATTTTTAACTAATTTAAGTTTTAACTAATTAAAGTATTAAGAGTAAAACATATTAAATCATATTATTGGAACAAAGGGTCCAGTTAATTTGAACGATATTCGCAATTTTATTAGTGTTTAATTAAACCACAGTATCATCACATGCAAATATATATAACCTAAATTAATACATATTGGACAATGACAAAAATTTCAATCAATTTATCTGCGTCATAGAGAAACTATAGCCATAAAATGAATTATTGAAAACAAAACCATCGTACAGATAAGAAAGTGATTAAAATATTTGGTCGGAATATTTTTATGCAAATTAAGCCATCATCATGAAATAGGCATTTAAGACTAATGGATTGGAACCTATTCATCGGTGTAAATATATTGAAAAATAATAGCATCAGTCATCAAACCAGGTTTTTATTAGTTTTTAAGTTATGTATTTACATATTTTAATAAATTAAACTTAATATATTAGAGTTGTGCTGTTTATAATCATAAAAGTCTAAAATTTGTAGGCACCCTTTTCAGAGAATTTTGCGTAAATTTTTTTATTATGTTTCATTCGCCTGATCACGACACGCATACACATGAACAAACAAACAGTTTAAATAATTCTCTTATTGATTTACAAAATAATGTTAATCAAGAAGAAGTAATTAATCCTTACTCGGTATATGACAATCGGTTTGGTAATGAAATTTTTTCTACTTCTATTAAACTTCCTCAGTTCTGGACAAGCTGTCCTGAAGCATGGTTCATACATGCTGAAATGCAATTTAACACAAAAAATATTACTCAGGAAACTAAAAAGTATGGGTACATTATGACTGCCCTTCCTCAGGAAGTAATTATGACTATTTTGGATTTTATTCAAAATCCACTTGAGAGTAATAAATTTTCTGCATTGAAGAAAGGTGCGGACGTGTTTCTATTTACTCCGCTTTATTCGTTCTAACTTGCTAATTTTGTGCTCATAATTTGCTTTATAATGACTAACTTTATTTTTCATAGAGATATTGTCTCTTAGTTTTCAAAAGAAATTTAACTTGCAATTTATAATACTTATAATAATGCCGTGTTTATGTGGACAAAGAGTTGATAGATTAAAAGATCAAAAAATACAGTGTGAAAAGTGCGCTGAAATTTTTCATTTGCATTGTGTTGGCTTGGAGCAAGCCGATGTGGATTATTTGCTTTCGGCTAGTAAATCTTTTTTCCGTAACAAATATTTCGCAGAACGTCGTTCATCTTTTCGCCCGCCACCATCCCCCGTTGCAACGGGTGCTCGTGCTGTCAAAAATTCGCCAGTAAATATAAGCAAAAACAAATACTTGGCAAGTGGAAGTACTGCAAGTGCTTCTCTTAGCATTTCTCACGATTCTGTTGGTCACTATGAAAAAATTAACCACTCTTGTGATAATAACAATGTCCATGCTTTTGATATGCATTCAGTGGTCAATAAACTTTATGCTGAGTGTGCTAATGTGTCTTCGTCTTTGTGCTCTGTTCGTGATGTCAACACTGAACTCTCGAAAAAGTGTGTTGATCTACAAGCTGAAATTAAGCTACTCTCTGCGAAACAACAAACTAGAGACCGGGTTTTAACTTCTCTTTCCGCCGAAGTAAGAGATTTGAAAAGTGTTGTTTCTGATTTGCGTGTGCTACTCTCAGTTTTTGGACCTAATTCTAATAAACTAATAGAGTTGAATAAAAGCGCTAATAGTTCTCCTACATGTTTATCCTCTGCTTTGGGCGCGCATGATGCTGTTGCTGCCGATGCCCCTGCCGCTGGTGCTAGTGACGTCTTTTCAAGTTCTACTGGTGCAGCTACGAATGTTGTTTATTCGAATATGACAACAAATGTTTTCCCTACTCCGATGCTGATACATGTTAGTGCTGCTAATGATAGTAATCAAGGTATGGCTAGTCTTCCAGTACCCTGTACGGATTGTGATACGAGATTAACATCCTCAGAGACCACAGCGCAGTCTAAGCAGAGTAATAATACTCTTAATACTCCCCCACCGATTGTGAATTGCCAACAACAATAACATCGACAGCAACAACAACTACAACGGGCTGTGAACAAAGAGCCTGGGTCTCGGTCTACTGTAAAAACTACCCGGAAAAATCTAAAGGATCCACTGGTTCTTGGTGTGAATAAAAATTCCGAACTTTGTGTAGCGGATGGTTTTAAATGGCTGCACGTCTCATCTTTCCACCCTAGTGTGTTCAAACATGATGTCCTAAGCTATGTTTCTAAACATACTGGCATCAGTACGATTTATATGAAATGCGTCATACTCGTTAGAAAAGGTACAAATCTAGCGGAACTAAGAAGAGTTACTTTCAAACTCGGTGTAACGGAGACTTACTATGACAAAGTGGTTGATGCGAATATTTGGCCTATGAATGTAATACTTCGGCCATTCCGTTTTTTTTCAAGGAGCGGTGCAATCCAGCAAGCCCCGTAGCAGTAGCTGCAAATGTAGTAGCCCACGAGGCTAGGGCGCTTAAAATATATTATGAAAATGCCTCTGGTCTTAGAAGTAAATCGAAGACTTTGCATGATTCTCATATGACTTATGATATTCTCGTTTTTGTTGAGACCTGGCTCAATGAAAATTTTTATGATGCTGAATTTTTTGATCCCAATATCTACAATGTCTACAAAGACCGGGATAGTACCAAAACTGGGTTAACTCGTGGGGGTGGTGTTCTTAATAGCTGTGCAGAAGAAATATAACACATCGCTTCTTTCGTTGCTGAATGGGGACACACTCCTGGATCAACCATGCCTTTGTATAAATGGATTATCGTTTTTGATTCTATGTACATCTTAGATTCTGCCGGGTAGCTTAGAGTGCTTTTATAAGGCTCACTCAGATAATCTTGTAGACTTAGTCTCTAAGAATTCTGAATCTAATTTTTGTATTTTAGGTGACTTTAATCTGGGAAATGTCCGTTGGGCGACTGTAGGTGAGAGCCTAGCTTTGTATCCCAACAATGTAATCAGTACTCCTGAAACTTATGTTGTTGACAGCTTACTGAGCGCTAACCTTTCCCAGATTAATGCAATTATAAATAAGTTATCTAGAATATTAGATCTCATTTTTATTAGTCATAATATGAGCTTTTTCCTTGAGGAATGTCTATACCCTCTGTCATGCCCAGGATTACATCATGTCCCTCTTGTCCTGCAGTTCGGGTTTTATTATTTTAAAAGTTTTGTCGGAGAATCGCACCCTGAAAATTATTGCTTCAAAAATTGCAATTTTGATGCTATTAATAATAGAATCGGCATGCTTGACTGGGAAAATATTTTTGCCGGGGCCAGCGTTAATGAGTGCTTTGATCTTTTCAAGAACAAAGTGAATCAAATTTTTTCCAATAAGATCCCTAGAGTGAAAAAGAAGAGTTATAAATAAATTATCGAACTTACCTTGTCATAAAGAAAAGTATTTTTTTTACTCCAGAGAGTTTAAGTCGCTTAATAAGGCACTTCACAGAAATTATGTCGCTAATTTTGAGCGTGATATTAAGCTAAACCCAAAGTCGTTTTGGCGCTACGTCAAGGCTAAAAAATTGTGCTCAAGCATCCCCTCTCAAGTTTTTTATAATGAGACATCTGCGCAATCTTTATCTGAGGCTGTCAACCTTTTTGCTGAATTTTTTAGTTCCAATTTTGAGTCTGAAGATATCATTTGTGAAGAGACGGCAACTAATGTTGATATCTCTGTCAATTTTGGCGAACTTTCTTTAACCATTGATGATATCACTCGAGGCATTTCCGTGATTAAGTCGTCAACACAAACGGACATTGATGGGTTTTGCTCTTTTTTGTTCAAAAATATCACTGTACTTGCCTACCCTATTCTACTTTTTTTCAATAAGTCTCTTATGTGTGGTGATTTTATAGACGCATGGAAGATAACTCCTATGGGGTGTTTTTTTTATAGAGGTATAGAACTTTAAGTTAACATTACTTTTCAAGATGGCGACCGATTTAACAGCTGTCAAGTTATTTATTCTCAGTTTGGTTTGGCAATTCATCATGAATAGACTCACGCCGGAACAACGCTTGCAAATAGTGCAATTTTATTTCGAAAGTAATGGTTCCGTGCGGAAAACGTATCGCCCACTACGTCCATTTTAGCGATGTAATCCTCAAGTGTATGTTGAAACACCGTTACATCCAGAAAAACTGACTGTTTGGTGCGCTTTATGGGCTGGTGGAATCATTGGTCCGTATCATTGGATTGCATTATTTTCGAAATAAAATTGCACTATTTGCAAGCGTTATTCAGGCGTGAGTCTATTCATGATGAATTGTCATACCAAACTGAGAATAAATCACTTCACAGCTGTTAAATCGGTCGCCATCTTGAAAAGTAATGCCAACTGAAAGTTCTATACCTCTATAAAAAACACCCTATGTTACCCCGATTTTCAAGAGTGGTAATAAAAGCTGCCAACTACCGTCCCATTGCCAAACTGTCCACTATATCTAAGCTGTTTGAAATAGTAGTTAAGGACAAGATATATTTTGTTGTAAAGAGTTTAATTTGTGCTAACCAGCATGGTTTTATGCCTGGAAGATCTACTGTAACAAATCTTGCGGTATTTTCGGAATTTTGTATTTCTTCACTTAATATGAAAGCACAAGTGGATACCATCTACACTGACTTTTCGAAAGCCTTCGACAAAGTGAACCATTCATTGTTGGTATCTAAGTTGGGGATTCTGGGATTTCACTCGGGAGGATGGTGCCTGCTCACGCCCTTTTATTGCAACGTCGGGCGTACCTCTGTTCTGGGACCGCTCTTATTTGTTATTTTTATCAATGACATAAGTCATTACTTTAGACACTCTAATTTTTTATTATACGCTGATGATTTGAAAATTTTTAATTTAGTCACAAGTCTCACTGATTCCGTTATGCTTCAATCCGATCTTGAAAATGTAATTGATTGGTGCAGTAAAAATCGTCTGTACCTAAATACCAGCAAAAGCTTTGCCATTCCTTTTTCGAAATCTCGAAATCTCTTTCCGGCCTCATACAGTATTGGTGAATCTATATTGAGAAATGTTGATGAAATATCTGATCTCGGGATAATCTTTGATTCTAAGTTCCTTTTTCATAGCCAAATAAACTATGTTATTGCGAAATCCTATTCCATGCTTGCGTTTATTTGCCGCTTCAGTACGGATTTCAGTGATCCTTATACTCTAAAATTACTTTTCTCATCTTTAGTGCGATCCAAGTTGGAATATGGAGTGTTCATCTGGAGGCCATACCATGCTTGTCATATTGGACGACTTAAGCGGATTCAAAAAACGTTTCTCAGATTTGCTGTTCGTTCGTTACATTTTGAGGATCCAGTCCCGGCATATAGTTCTAGGTGTCTGTTGATCAACCTAAGGTCTTTAAATAGTAGAAGGTCAATATTATCGCTGATATTTGTTTATGATATTATACAGGGGACGATTGACTCGCCATTTCTTTTGGATCGTATACACTTTAATATATCTGCTCGAGCACTACGAAATCATGACTATTTCGCTATTGATAGAGCTAGAACAACTTATGCATCCAACTCACCAATTGCAAGGGCTATGAGGGAAAATAACTTGCTTCCTAACTCGAGGGATATTGATTTTTCAATAAAAAAGTGTAGGTTTAAACTATTATTAATTGATTTTGTGTAATTATTTAGTAAGTAATTATTTAGTTTTGGCGTATTTAAGTTTTCAATCGGAAATAGTCTGTAAGGAGTTTGTATATCCTAGATTATACTGAATAAATAAATAAATAAATAAAATACTAATTGAAAGACATTCTTTAAGTGAGAATGCTAAATTAGATAAAGTTCTGTCCGTTTCTGAAATGGGTGTTCGTAAGCCTTCAGAATTTTATAGGTCTTTAGTACTACTTACTGGTTCTAATCTTAGCTAGGAAATTTTAAAGAAACTGTGGATGAGAAAGTTAACAAAAAATGTAAATGTCATTTTGACTAGTTCGAATTCAAATGATATAAACGATTTAACCAAATTAGCTCATAATAGTCCGGTCAATTTAAATATTCGAAACTACATAAATTCCCACCAAGCTGAAAATCGGTAAGATTGTTTGAAATACAATTAAAAATAAAATTTGAAAGTCCCCATCTTTCCCCTGTAAGGAAAAATTTTTATTCAAGGTCAAAGGTCTTGGAATGAGTTTTTTGCGATCGTGACCGTGGAATAGGCATACTGGGGAAAACACGTTAAAAAAACGCGCTAAGTACACTACCTCATAGGTTGCGTGTAAACGTGTGCATATTATGACGATTACAACTCTTATAACTTTTTGAATCGCTATATCTAAAAACGGTGGCTCGTAGGAAAATAAGTATTCATAAGTTTTTTGTAGATAATTTTATGTTCTACAATTTTTATCTGAGGTAATTTTGGGATAAAACTTACCGTTTTGCTGAAAATCGCGAAAAACTCATTTCTTGACTTTTGACCTTGAATAAAAATTTTTCCTTACAGGGGAAAGATGGGGAACTTTCAAATTTTATTTTTAATTGTATTTTAAACAGTTTTACCGATTTTCAGCTTGGTGGGAATTTATGTAGCTTTACTCTTAGTTTTTGTCTAATTTGACCGGACTATAATGTCTGAGAAGTTATCAGTCAAAATGAAATTGCTTCTGCAAATAATTATCAAATTTTTTTAACAAGTTAAAAATACAAAGTGAAATAAACAAGGTTATATTATATAAACATATATACTTTTTAATAATAATTATAATAGATTACCTACATTACTCCCCCTTCCAGAAATTTTGATTATTAATTTGAGTTTGAGGCGTGCAAAACCGATTATAGGTGCTGATTTTTTGTGTAAATATGGTCTTCTCATTGACATTAAGAACAAATGCCTAGTAGATCCATTAACAAGTCTGTCAGTAAATACAATTTCTTATTTTTGCAATGTCCCTCTTCCGAAAATTTTTACAGTAGATGATCAATATACAAGATTGTTAAAATAATTTCCTTGTCTTATTACGTAGCTAGATTATTCGAAACCAGTGAAACATACAACAGTTTACAGACTTGTAACTGAAGGCAATCTTCCATTTTCTAAGCCAAGGTGCTTGGATCCTATAAAATTTAAAGTAGCTAAAACAGAATTTAATTATTTAGTAAAAACTAGAATTTGTAGACCATCAAATTCCTCTGCAGCATCACCCCTTCATTTAGTGTGCGACTGTGTGGTTATTTTAGAAGACTTAATACTGTTACTGTTCCGGATCGTTATCATTTGCCTCATATTCAGGATTTTTATATAAATCTTAGAAACAAAAAGATATATTTAAAATTAGATTTAGTTCGAACGTATCATCAAATTCCTATGGCGGTATACTTGAGTTCACGCGAATGCCTTTCGGATTGAGGAACTCAGCACAAACGTTTCAAAGATTTATTAACGAGATAGTAGGAATTTTAGATTTTATGTATACATATATTGGTGATCTATTAGTTGCAAGTGAGAATGAAGAATGAAAAAATTATTTTCACAAACAAGAAATAAAAATCTTACTCAAAATCAAAATTTTTTAACAAATTGAAAGTTGAAGTGAAATGAACAAAGTTATATTACATAAACATATATACTTATTAATAATAATTATAATAGATTCCCTACAATGATAAAGGTTAAAGATGAAGCAAATAGAGAAAAATTTAAAAATCTTTAAACTTTATGAAATTCTACAAATCTGTGTATTTATTTTTTAATATCCACAACATGATTTGTGGTTTATTTTCTCAACTACACTTATTGACAAACTTTCAGTCTGGAAAACATCACCTTTACTGTTTACTTAAAAAGTTAACAAGAAGTTGGTTGTAGTAATGAATTCTGTGTAATAACCAACAAAGGTTGGTATCGAAAGAAAAAAAGGTCTACATTTATTTGTAGTTTAGACACAAATTACAGTTTAAATAAAATTTAACTTGGTTGTGAGATGATGTACATGCTCACACAAACAACTACGCGAGAATGATGTAAATGAAATTGAAATATTTGTTTCTTTATAATTCGTTTATTAAAAACAAAGCCTTTAAAACATGGCCAATTTATTGCACTAAATTTAGTGCTGTTAATATATATTCAAAAAAATGAGTGAATATAATGCTAAATTTTTCATCTGTGTGATAATACCAATATAATATTTATATTTTTTCTCCAAAAAATCATATTGCTCCACAAACACTGTATTCGCCCGATCTGGATCCGTTCGGCTTCTGGCTATTCAACAGCTCAAACGACCTGAGAAACCGTCATCTGCAAAATGAAGAGGGTTCGAGGAGCTCCATATATATCCTATCTAACTATTGCACTTACAATATCTTGGTTTTGTAAACAAACTGGAAATTTGTTAAATAATTAACTTTGGTAAATCGTACTGACCAATGGCAAGCGCGTGTTGTTCTATCATACCTCCCTGATAAGCAGTAAAAAATTAACAGAATAGAATTTATAACTGATGCCGCATACACCCTATAGCGGTGCCCAACAGTTCACTATCGTTGATTGGATAATTGAAAAAAATCTTCTTAAAGGTAAAACTTTCAAATTCGCTCAGGTTGTTTAAAAATTAGTTTAACCAGTTTTTCGGTTCTAAAGGCCAATGATTCTTCAACATACATAACCATCCAAGAAAATGGTTAATATGTTATTGAATGTTCAATATATAATAAGTAAATTTGGTTTAAAAGATATGAAAAAACAATGTTAATTGCCGAGTAATCAGTTGTTGTTGTGTCACGCTGCTCGGCTAAAAGTATTTAATATATTCTAACGGCAATGGTGTCTATAAAAACCTGTAATAATACCAAATAAGAAAAAATTAGAGCAATGCGGATATGACTAATAAATAAGAGGGTGCAACACCAGCGACAAGTTTGTATAAAAAATATAAAAATTACGTTTCAAAAGGACAAAGTAACAAGGGCAACTTGTTGGGATAGAATTCAATGATTGTCTCCTGATTGGCAGTCAAAAGCAGTGAAAGTAACACTTAGTCATTTCATTCCGCTTAAAATGACTGCTCCACATACTGCACGTAAAAAACATTTGCTTCATATGTCTTTATAAAAAATATTGAATAACAGAAGTCAACTTCAGGTACCATCGTTATCACACATACTGCCTTAACTTTCACTTTCTGCCTTGGGTCAATCCACACAAACTTGTATATACATTTCTATATATGCACTTATACACATGTGCTTATTATATACGTTTACTCGTATGCGTCTTTCAACGACATTGTGTATACCTGTATATTACCACCAAATAACCTTCGACCATGGAACATGTGGGGACTGAAAGCATTCGAACACATCCTTACCGCTTTATACAATTCTCACACTCACAACGAATAGGAATGAATTTTGTTAATAAGTGATGTGCTGGTATATAAATGTATGTACATAAGTCAACATATGGCGATGGAGCAAACAATCAGTCAAATGGACAAGTACTCAATTAAGTCACCAAGTGTCATGTATCTGCTACTTTCTGCTAAATCTTTGAGGCACTAAACAGTATTGACCTGTAAATGAATTTGTATTGTAGCACACAAAAGAATTATATCAGAGCATAAATATGTACGATTATATTGTATTTAATGTTGTGTAACTTCTACCTACAATAGAATAACTGTGTAATTTTGCTTTTGTTTTGTTGTTGTTATATATATTCTATTGTAGGTAGAAGTTACACAACATTAAATACAATATAATCGTACATATTTATGCTCAGATATAATTCTTTTGGCGTGTTGTAACCGTTGAAGCGATTTTTGGCCGAGCTCCTCCCCCAATATGTGGTTTTGAGTTTTGATGTTTATACAAACAGATGGAGCGACCTACAGAAGCTTTTTACATGTCAGAAATACACTCGGAGGGCTTGACATTCCCTGCCGAGTGCGACCGCAATTAGAAAATTTGATTTTTCTATAATTTTGGATATTGCTCAAATCTGGGCTCGAACCCAGCTCTTCCGAATGGCAGTACGCGTGTGCTAACCACTTGGCTATCGCAGCCAAGTATAACTATGGAGTTGGTAAATTTTAAGCTATTTCACCTTACAAACTCTAGTGCCGACTAAGCTTTCGAAATAATAAAGCTAATATGCCTATTAAAAAAGAATAATAGAATAAATTACGCCAAGGCCCTTAACCTGGTCCAAACTTTCTAACAAAGAGTGACAATAGGAGGCAAGATATTCATGTAAGTAACCTTAAAACACTTTTTGATGCTTAAAAATAGCCAAGAATTAGCTCATTGCAAGCTATCAACGTCCTTTTGAAGGCTAATGGCATCATTAGGATTAGAAATATTTGACAATACTTTGACATCATCTGCATAAATCAGAAATTCGCAAATTTCAAGCAACTATTTATATTATAAATGAGTAGAGTAACAAGTAATGTACCCTGTATACTACCTTGCGGAGGAGAAACCCTCAATTGTGACAACGCAAGCTTGAGATAAATAAGACTTAATCCAATCTAAAAAGTTGAATATTCAAATATAAATTAAAATACTAACAACCGTACCGCTATAAGATGCTGTTTCAATAACATAGACTATAAAATGATGATGAGGAGAAAAAAATGAAAAGCAAAAATATCATTATACTAAAGTTAGGATAATTTTAATTCTTAAGGTAACACCTGAGATTTCGAGACAATCGAAAGAAATTGGGTAACTACTGTGTGTTTGTTTAGAATATATGAGTTTTTGGAACACCATCCGACCTGTTAATAATAGTTTTCATGCTATTTTCTGATTTTCTTTAAAACTTGTACAAAGAAAATTTTAATCGAATACACTCTGGTGCAAAATGTGATCAATTATGAACTTTAATTCCTTGTATAAATTGTTTTCGTAATGATAGCGGTCTTTATGAGTTTTCTATTTACTTTACTTTTGCGGTTCTTTTGGAATAAGAAGAAATAAAAAAGCGTGAAGAAAATAGAAAATAAAATTTCAGCACTTTCTTCTACATTACAAATATGCATGAGTATTTTTGCTTACGCATATTTTTGTTGGCCCGGATACGACGTTGAATCTTGACTTATTATAATTCAACAACATACAAATTAGCAAATGACCTTAAAAAACACAACATCAACATAGCATTTAGAACATCGAACAACTTAGGACAGAAACTTAGAACCAATACCAATTCAGAAGACCCATTTGACAAACACGGAGTTTACAAACTTACCTGCGAATGTCAATACAGTTACATAGGTGAAACAGGACGAAAAATAAGAACAAGGTTCCGAGAACATATAACAGACTTCAATGAAAAGAAACAAATACCTACCGTTACACCAGAATCTAACTTTGCTAATCACATGGTCGAAAATAATTGTTCCCCAGCAAACATCAATAGAACTGTCAAAGTACTTCATATCCAGAAAAAAGGCCGACGCCTGAATGTGCTTGAAAACATGGAAATCTACAAACAGAAAACATTCGATGGAAGAATAATAAACGAGCAAACAAATACTAATTCGGACGAAATATTTGAACCTTTAAAACTGGTCTACAAAAAACAACACAAAGATTCAGGTACACCGAACAAAGCAGGAAGCATAACAATAAACAAACAGAACCAGCCAGGAAACAGCATAAAGCAATATACCAAAATTACCGACTTCTACCTGCCTCAAGGTACCACACCAGCCGTCAAACTATGAAGCCAAAAAACATCCGCAGGTATACACAAAAACAACCCTTATACACGAGAGCTAACACCACACACACATATACATGGATACTGCATAAAAACAGCAGGTACCTAATGTAATAACGGAAATTCACTATAAATACCAGACGAAGTATAATGACAGATCAGAACGATCAACGACACTGAAGATGGCAGAACGCTGAAACCGGTTTTTCTCCAAACCAAATTTGACAAGGGACGACGGGAACTCGTTCCAATATTCATCAATTATTATAATTCATTACCTGACCTCAATTGACCTTTTTTTATATTCTATTATAACATTGATATGTAACATAACTTAATTTCCTTTTGCACGTCAAAATATTTGTCTTTGTAGAAATGACGCACTTAAGCATTTTATTGCATTTGCTTACGTTGAGCGTACAGAACCATTATTTTCGAAATAAAATTGCAAGCGTTGTTCAGGCGTGAGCATTGTACAGGTCTACAAGTAACAAAACTCATAATTTTCACACATACATACTCAGTTTTTTACCTATACACGTTTAACAGAACGCTCTGTGAAGAACAGAAATTGCAATAAGAATATAATGGAATGAAAAAGCGAATTTGACGAATAGGCACCAAGCGCAGGCACGAGCCGCGGGTTGTCTATCAACTATTTTGCTAAATTTCCCTGAATTTTAAGCAAAACCGCTAGTTTTTAGTCGAGTGTGTTGCCGTGCTAAACATATCTTCGATAAAAGTTTTAAATTTGTTTACAGAGTTTACGCTAAGTTTTAGAAGATTAAAATAAACAAACGAATTTATTGATGGAAATGTAATGTATATATTCATTTTATTACTACGGCGGGTATAAATTAAATATTTGTGAACGATTTAGATATTTATATATGTATGACTTAGTAGTTTATGTAGAATGCATGTACCTGAATTATATGATATAATTCAAAATGGTTTGGTTTTTATTGAGTTTTTATACTTATTTAACTTTTTTGGTAATTGTTTTCGTTTTGTTATTTTTGAATCGGGCTATTTAGTTTAAGTTGTAAATTTATCATTCATTGCAGTCAAATTTATTACATCACTGAGTGAAAAAGTGGACTATTTCGATCAGGTGATCTCAGCTGTTTTTTGACCGTATGATACTTTATCTACTTGTAGGGCTGTACGATGGGCGTGAGTCTATTCATGATGAATTGCCAAACCAAACTGAGAATAAATCACTTGACAGCTGTTAAATCGGTCGCCATCTTGAAAAGTAATGCCAACTTAAAGTTCTATACCTCTATAAAAAACACCCTCGGCAGGGAATGTCAAGCCCTACGAATGTATTTCTGACACGAAATAAAAGCTTCTCAAAGAAACCATCGGCCATTCGAATAGTATAGCTTAGTATAAGTGTAGGCCCCTCTACGTGCTGGTAAAAAACTCCGTTAGAAGGATCAGGTGGAGAGCGACCTGGTATCACTTGATATTTCCAACTGGCGCCAAACAGCAGAGAGAAAAATAAGTGCCGCGCTATTTTTGATGCGGCTATAATCGCGTAAGCGGTGCCTACGCCAAAGAAGAAACAGAAGATGTATATATATATATTAATATCTAATTGAACTAATTTAAGTGTTCAGACTCCATTTAACAAATTTATGTATTGTACATTTGTTATCGTATTACCGAATATTATGACAATCAATTCATTTGAAATACAATATAATATAATTTCAATTGAAATATAATTTGTTTTGTTATTTAACCAATGATATTTACTGAACCTGAATACGCATATGCTTACGCAAAAATTTTGATGTTTGAATGGAATTTTATTAATCACTATTAGAAAAATGTAATTATGAATTTATGTGTTCATACAAAAATATTTTCATTAATTAAAGTCCCCAAATTGAAATGGTATGTGTTTATTAATGGAAGAGAAGGTAAGAGAGCGATGGCAATTAGTATCTCCATGAAATTTGTCGCCTTCTTTTTAAACACAGATATGTTATCATGGCACCTTATCATTTTCACTCTTTTGTTTTGCATTGTCATTTTCCTTTTGCTATTCTGATGTCCGGCTACGCTATCGGCTATTGCGGTGCTGCGCTATGCTTCTGTTGCTTTTAATTATGTTGCGTCACAGACCAACTTCTGCTTCACACTGGCCGAAAGTAATTTCAGCACACAGTGACTACGGTAGATGTGATATGTAAATTATTTATAAACGAATCATGATTTTGATAGCAGCGTATAATAGACTTTGAGTTATGTAGTTACGATTTTTGATTAAAAAATTTTTAATAATTATTTAGTTAATAAATATTTATAAACTAAATATTTATGAGGGCATACATCAAGTATCGGTCGTACTACAACAAAATATTTAATACTATTGCTATACATTATATTCTATGCCTTAGTTTTGAATTACAATAAATATTTATATAGTTAAGTGGATCAAGAAACCGATTACAATTATATGTTCTTAAATTTATCTATGTTTAAAATTTTTTCTAACGATGTAAGTAGTGTATAATATAACTGCCTTCTGTATCAGGTGCCGCTTTTCACTCATTTTTATATTATCGACACTCGTTTTCAGATTTTTTGGAATAGATACAGTAGATGACACAATAATTTTTATTATTTTATAATTATTTTATTTCATTTCATTTTATTATTGCCTTTTAGTTAATTTTTTTATGTAATTCTTTTTTTTTTTTTGTGTTTTGGTACACAGTGTGCGACATGTAAATAATGCTACGGCTAGTTGTTTAAAAATGATGGATAATTACAGGCGTATTATACCAGGCAAAGTACAAAAGAACTGAGGGAGATTAAATTTCTTTGAATTTGTCTCTTTTGCAGTGCAATTATTGTGAGATTAAGAATTTTGGTTTAGTTCCTGCGTAGTTCGGTTGTAAAGCATGACTCAACAAAAATAGCAAATACAGATAAATCAGATTTGTACAAGTAAGCCATTAGCTACACCATGGGTAATAAGCATATATTTGAAATAATTTTTTTTAAAATATGAACCAAAGGCTTATTGTCCGAAAGGGAAAAATTTGTGAGTATTGTTATAAAAACACTACATAAATGTTGAGGAAATAAGTAAAATTGTGAAAAAATGTATCTTATCTTAATTTATATATTATCTTATCATATCTAAAAAAATGTAAATTATGGCCCAACATAATACATTTTAAAGAAGAAAGAACTGCTGTATTCGGTCACGCCGCAGTTTTTATATATTATGAACATGTTAAATGTATTGTAGTTCATTTTATGCTATATTCCGATTCCGACGACTTTCAATACCAATATGCAATTCCTTATATTTGTGTAGAAAACTAAATTTCACGCTCTTGGATGCTTTTTTGATGGATTTTGACCCGAAATTACAAATCAGAAGAATTTGAAATAGTGGTCTGATCTGGCCGATTCTGACAAACGATCGTATAAATATAAAAGTGCATCTGCGTTCCAAGTTTAGTTTAAATATGTAAAAAACTGTAGGATTAGTTTGCTTTCAATTAGACGGACAAACGGACATGGCTAAATTAACTTATCTCGTCATTTTGATCCGATCGGTATGAATTTCGGTGGGTTTTTCTTTTCTCTCTGGTTATGGTTCTTTGCGAATTGGCACCGGCGAAGCGCACACGATGGTAAAGAGGAATCCGATTATTTTCAATAGAGAAAAGAAAATCTGTGCCCTTTTGAACTATATAAAAAATAACAGGTTTGTATTTAAATTAGAAGGTTAGACTGTGCTGTGGCTGTGTTAGAAGGTTATATCAGTTTACAATTGAAGGTTAGACTGTGCTGGTATTTCTAAGAATAGAATACCAATGCCGTTTGAAAAGTTATTTCTAAATAATTATTTTCTCACAAAAATAAGATTTTTCCTTAGCAACTGAAGTAGAAAGTATTAGTAGACTGTAAAAAACAGATTTAAATTGACCTTGGTAACGAATACTTGAAGAGTGATGAGGTAAGGACCTGCGTTACTTTGTCCAGAAAGTGGTTTTTAACATTTCCTATTACTCTTTTTTACAGAAAACAATGTTTCAAATAATACGAAATGCATAACTTATGTGGAAATGCTAAGCGGCAGATGATAACGTGTAAAGGACAAAGGACACGTGCAAGCAGACGCACAGCGCCTGCGCCTAACATCAACCGGCTTTTAGAGCATTTACTTGAAAAGCAACTGTTGCTAATATCGTAAATCTCATAAAGCTATTAATACACTTTTATATAAAAGCAAACATAAAATTTTCATAAGCCAGCAGTTTGAGTTTTGTATAAGATCAAGGCAAATAATTTGTTAAAAAATGTAAAATTAAAATATATTAATAAATTTTCCCTTTTCCCAAAAACAAAATATGGTCTGATCACAAAACTAATTAATGTTATTGAACAATGACCTGGAAGAGTATATAGGAAAGAGATTTTATCTTACAATAAAAAAGGCGTTGTCTTAGAATAGTTTTTAGTAGATTTTCATAAAAACAACTATATTACGACAGGGTTCTTCTTCCTCTTCTTTGGCGTAAGTATCGCGTACGAGATTATAGCCGCATCAACAATAGCGCGCCACTCGTTCCTTCTCTTCGCTGTTTGGCGCCAATCGGAAATACCAAGTGATACCAGGTCGCTCTGCATCTGATTCTTCAAACGGAGTGGAGGTCTTCCTTATCCACTGCTGTCACTAGCGGGTACTCCGGATGACATGACCTAGCCAGCGTTGTTGCTGTCTCTTGATTCGCTGAATTATGTCAATGGCGCCGTATAGCTCGTACAGCTCATCGTTCCATCGTCTGCAGTATTCGCCGTTGCCAACGCACAAAGGGCCAAAAATCTTCCACAAAACTTTTCTCTCGAAAACTCCGAAAGCCGACTCATCGGATGTAGACATCGTCCAGGCTTCTGCACCATATGTCAGGACGGGAATGATGAGCGACTTGTAGAGTCTGGTTTTGGTTCATCGAGAGAGGACTTCACTTTTCAATTGTTCAGTCCAAACTAACACCTGTTGGCAAGAGTGATTATGCGTAATTTCAAGGCTGACATTGTTGGTTTTGTTAATGATGTTTCCCAGATAGACGAAATTATCTACGGTGGGCTTTAATCTTTCACATAATACGGTAGATGGGACCTTATATGCAATGTTATGGAGGCCTATCCCACGATAATTGGCACAGATCGTGGGGTCTCCCTTTTTTTGGATTGGGTAGAGTCCACTTAGGTTCCATTCGTCGGGCATGCTTTTGTCTGATCATATTCTACAAAGAAACTGTTGCATACTCCTTGTCAGTTTTTCGCCGCCGTGTTTGAATAGCTCTGCCAGTAAGCCATTAGCTCCCGCCACTGTTATTTTTTAAGCGGGCAATTACTATTCGAACTTCTTTATAGTTCTGTGATGGTACGTCTATACCATCGCCAGCGATTGGGGTTTCGTGTTCGCCATCTCCGGAGTTTTCACTTTCACTGCCATTGAGCAGCGTGGAGAATTGTTACCTCCATACACTAAGTATGATCTAGACATCTCTCACCAGATTACCTCCTTGGTGCCTACATGAGTTTGATCCGGCCTTGAAACTTTCTATAAGCCGCATCTTCTCATAGAATTTTCGGGCATTACCCTTGTCGATCAGCTCCTCAAGCTTTTCATACTCACGCATTTCGGCCTTTTCCTTTTTTTCGTCTGCAGATTACCTCCTTGGCACCTACACGAGTTTGATCTGGTCTAGAAACCTTCTATAAGTCGCCGCATCTTCTTATAGAAATTTCGAGTATTACTCAAGATTCTCTCTTTCTTTTTTCGTCTGCAAATGCGTCTCGGGTTCCTCTTCAGCTCTTGGTATGTATCCCACCCCGCACGTATTGTAGTCGATCGAAAAGTTGGGAGGTAGGCAGTTTGCTTTCTCTTCACTGCAGTTCAACATAACATTCTTCATCGTACCAGCTATTTTTCTGGCATCTTTGGAAAATAATTGTTTCCGAAGTAGCGGTATGTAAGGAATTTACTATTTCGCTCCACAGCTTCCTTATATCGAGTAGATAATAGCTCCAAATAGCAGTTGCGCAAGCCGAGTAGAAACCTTGATGGTTGTCTTTTGTGATTGCAGCTTTTCGACGTCGAACCTTTCTTGTGGTTGTTGACATGTGTTCTTTGCTGCACAGTGCGTATCTTCGCTGATATAAGACAATGATCCGAGTTTGGATTTGACCCTGGGAACACTAGATACATGTCTTCCGTCTATCACAACCGATTTGGGTGCGTGTTTTACGATCTGGAGACAGCCAGTAGCTTGATGAATTTTCGTACACTACCTTCTTTACCTATCCTGGCGTTGAAAGCATGCCTAGCACAATTTTGACATCGTGGCAGGGGGGTCATAACTACGTTCTTGGTTCTCATAGAAAGCAACTATATGTTGAAGAACTTCGTTTTGCTGTGAATTTCGGCTAGACGTTCTTCCACCGGGGCGAATGCCGGGACAAGGCGACGGAGTCTCTATCCCACCAAAAACCCAACACCAAATTTGCGCTCCTTTAAATAGCCGCTATAGAAGATTTAACCAGGACCCACCTTCTTACGTCCTTGTCCCGTCCATCGCACTTCTTGGACGGCGGTGATGTCAGTCCTTAGTTTTACGAGGACATCAACCAGCTCGGCAGGGGCACCTTCCCTGCTAAGGGACCATACATTCCAGATGCATGCCCTCAAATCGTGAGCATTTAAACATTTGCAGGGGTCGTCGTCAAAAGGGGGTCTCTCATCCGAGGCACTAGTTGATTTTTCATTGGAATGTTATTTTCTTTGGGATCAATATTAGCAATTTTTATTTCTTTGTTAGATCTTATGTTTTCAAGTGTTTTACAAGAAGGTCTAAATCTAACTGTAGTACCAAAATCCAAATATCATGTTTGACTTTTACTCTACCAAATCTCAACATTCCTTTTATGCTTACATTTTCTAAGCTTCTTTGTGAAAAACCTCTTTCTATATTATACAAGTAGATAATAGCTTTTGTTTCAGCTTCAATATTTCCTTGTTTATTTTCACTTATTAAAACCACTTAAATTCTACCATTTTTATAATTCTCTCTAGAAAGTATGTATGTTGAAATTTTTTATATATATTGATTTTATTACCCACACAGAGGTATGTACACAGAGGATATTAATTTTGTCTAACAGTATAAATGTAGATGATGATGACCGTTTGTCGGTACGCACAACTCATGATATCGAAGTGTTGGCCACTCAATATTACCTAACTGTTTTCTGGTGTGAAACTATATCCGGACAACTTTTCACGTTCGTTTCATATTCTTTATGCTTCAATATCCATAAGGTCAGGTTGCCATTGCTTTATACGGAACAACGACCTTGGATAGCGGGATTAATGGCGGACTTGCTATGATAATAAGTTCTGCCGTAAGTAACCATTCCTTCCTATTTCTGTTTCTTTTATCTTCCAACCGAAATAACTTTTCTAAGAAGATATCCAAAAATCAGTTTGAGAAATTGAAAATATTAGTCGAATCATTGCAAAGAAATGTGAGTCATAGTAAATCGCGACTTTTTAGATTTACGTTCAAATTTCCTGACCCATGAAGGAAAAGTCGCTCCATGCTACTGACTCAAATCCTGTTTTTTCAAAATGATCCCATCTACTAAACTGTACACAGTAATAGAGTTAAATACAACACGAAAATAGAACTCAATACAGCGAATGACTTCGAGCCCACTCAATTTGTATCAGCCTATACATCATTGTGAAACTTCAACGATTATCTATCGCTATTTTAGTACCAGTTCAAACACAAGCTCATCACGAAAATAATGAGCGGTCCATGCAGTGATTGATAATTACCTTATACTTGGTACTTTTCAATGAATGTATAGGGTGTTTTTTATTGAGGTATAGAACTTTAAGTTGGCATTACTTTTCAAGATGGCGACCTATTTAACAGCTGTCAAGTGTTTTATTCTCAGTTTGGTTTGGCAATTCATCATGAATAGACTAACGCCTGAACAACGCTTGCAGATAGTGCAATTTTATTTCGAAAATAATGGTTCTGTGCGGAAAACGTATCGCGCACTACGTCCATTTTAGCGATGTTTAGCGATGAAGCGCACTCTGGTTGAATGGCTACGTCAACAAACAAAACTGCGGCATTTGGAGTGAAGGTAATCCTCAAGTGTATGTTGAAACACCGTTATATCCAGAAAAACTGACTGTTTAGTGCGCTTTATGGTTACTGCCGATTGCAGATTGGACTACATCCTCGCCAGCCGTGGCGGTCATATGCCAGAAATCATATTTAAAATGTAATGCCACAAGATTATCTTTCGGATAAATAAAATTCATGTCAATCGGATTATTGCAACTTAAAGTTCTATACCTCTATAAAAACACCCTTTACTAACTTTTGAGCAGCTTGTGTGGGTAGATAACGTCAGAAGGAATTGCATCATGTGACATGTGTGGTTTGTGTTCGTAAATTATTATTTGAGCTATGACATCACAATATATTATTGTCAATACAAGCTCATACTTCATGTATGTATTGATACTTTTCTATTTTTATTAACATAATTTGCATTGTCTGTAGAATTTAAAATTGAAGCAAATTCTTAATCGCACTGTCTGCTATTGAAACCGTATTTATCTCTACCAGCGAATTTTATGCCTATGAAAATTGTACCATCAACAACGCTCACTATAAATGATAAGAACTCAGTCAAATTTGCCCGTAACGCAGCCAAAACACTATTGGACGAGAATAAAATCTTAAACTGCCATTAAGAGGGCTTTTTGAAGTTTAGGGCATATGGGATTCTTGTATGAGGCTACGTACTATGTACCATCAATAATATTCAGTAGGATACAGCCAGTTTGCTTCTATGCTTATGTTGTTGTATTGACAAATGTAACCGTCGGCTGACGATGTGCATGAATAAATCAATGACATACTGATATTTAGCCTTCTCTGCACATCAATGTATGTCAGCCGCAGTGTGCATATTTAGAAGAATGCATATTTTGAGTGGAACTATAAGTTTTTCATATTGTGAAGTTTGTGTTTATTCTCGTAAATCGATCTTGCTCAAAGAGATGGTGCAGCTCACGTTGCCTATAAAAATTGTTACTGATAATATATGAGTTTGTGTGCAGGTATGTAGGATAGATAGGATAGAAGACCCATGTTAGAGTATAACATTTTGCAAAAAAAAAAAAAAAACGTCAGTAGAATTTAAAGGACCTTTGTTATTTTTACAAATGATTTAATGATATATAAATGAAGTTTTAATTATATGTGAAATAGTAAAGAAAAAAAGATAAATAAATCGTTATTAAGACCGATATTTAGTTCTTCAGTGCGATGGACTGCTATTCCTTTTAATAAGAAGTTACGCATTTATTAAAAATAAATAAATAAATAAATGTCATGTATGAGGTAGAATTGTGTACCATTTTACACTACATTTATAAAGGATACAAAATTGTCTTTAATAATTTGAAATGAGTACTGGTATCTCTATACATGCTTACTTCAATACTAAAAACAAATTCACGAATGCTTGGATACTGCTGTAAAAGTGAAATATCCAACATACTAAAATCCTGCTTAATATCACAGAGCACATCAAAAGAAACAACTGAAGATAGGAATTAAAGAAAGCAAATACCAATGATAAATATAACACAGATAATTTATGGAGAACGCTACCGAAGACTCAAGAGAACCGGCATCAAAGAGTTCATGCAATAGTCAAGATAACTATGATCTGCACAGATCCTCTGTTCGATTATTCTAAAACGTGTTAATTAAAAGGGGAAGTTGAGAGCCTGACCACAAGCGGTCGCACTTAAGCCATTGATTACGCTCTTTTTTTCTTCTTTTAAAAATTGTAGTAAATTCTTTATTTTCCCAACTGCAAAAATACTTAGAGCTTACGAAATTCTCTTCTGGACCAAAAAAATTTTCAAAATTTTGTTAATTTGTACAAAACATGATGGAATTTTGTCGGAGAAAACAATTATATTTATAATGTATAATTTTTACCATTTGAGCGATTTTCTTTGGAGTTCTTCCTCCGATTTGTGGTGTGTGTCTTGATAATTTTCCGACAAACGGAGAACAGTTGACATTCCTTACCCAGGAGCGACCGCAACAAAAAAAATTTTTTTTGATTATTTTTTATAATTTTTTTATATATAAATTTGGATGTTGCTCGAACCTGGAACCTTCCGAATTGTAGTACGTAATGGTAACCACTCCGCTATTGCGGCCGTCCTACATATATTACGAGTATTACATTTTATTGTCAAGTTTGTCCTTACCAATCCTATCCATTCATTTTGTTATCTATCCATCTATATATCTATCTATCTATCTATTCAGTTATATAATATGCATGCGTTTTGATATACCAAGCGCGACAATGTGGTGTTTGTGGTTAATGGCCAATATTTGCGGCTTTGATTGTTGCGTGAAGAGTAGCTAATGACCGAGATTTTATATTCTGGTAAATAAAGGCGTTTATAATCAATTTAATTTCAATTGATTGAAATGAAAGTGATGAAAATAGAAGCTTAATTTAATAATGTTAACACTGAGTTTAATAAGTCCTCTTAATCGCCATTTTGTATGTGGTATATTCCATTTTTCAGATGGATGCAGTTACAACAAAAGTTTTATGAATTTGTATTGTTGTATTTGTATGTATTGTAATTTGCTGTTTTACGAGAAACAAATATTTTAAATATAGATTAAATCTTTCTAAAGTTTTTTCGGGCTTTTATTTATTTTTGTAAAGAATTTCTTTTATACATTTCAAAATGCATTATTTAAGACGGGGTGATATTTCATCACATAATTTGGTTTTATAATAAAAATATCCATACAATAAAGTGAAAACATAAAACTATGAGCATTTTTTATGCCAAAAACCCTTATCTGGATTTAAAATATAGATTTGGAACCGTTTTTTTAAAAGAATAGCTTAATGAAATATACTTACATATGTAAAGGGTACTAAAATTAAATATTTACCTTCAATAAGAATTTTGCAAAGATGTAAGGAAAGTGTATGGTTGAGTTCAGCATAGCATTATATATCTGACTGTTTCACTTATAAATTTTACCAAAATAACCCAAGTATGGTTGAACGTGATTTGTTAATACTCTAGCCGACTGAGTTACCAATCGGGGTTTAATGTTCGATTGAGTCCATATTGACTAATTATAATATAATATTACTAATTTTTGCCCGAAACTTCGTTCGCATGGTATTTTAGAAGATTTTTAAAACTTTTTATTTGGGTTTTTACGTTATTTATTTTATGCATACAAATTATTGTGATTAAATGTTTGCAATAATTGTTTGAATACAGTATAACATTTTTTCTTAAATCCAAATATCAAGAAACAAATCCTTTTTTATCAGATATTTATGTCACACACAGAACGTTCCAACCAAATTTAAGATATATGATCAACGTTTTCGAAATATGAGTACTTGGCAACATCAATTCCTCGAAGGAAAAGCAAAAAATTATTCAAAAAGAACTAGAAATTTAGATTAAAAATTGGATCAGTCGTCGATAAACCAAAAAGCTATGGGAGGTGAACATCGAATCAAGGAAACTCTGCCAGAGAATTTTCAAATAATACTGACTTCGAGTCCGATTGCCGATTGGGAAAAAATGCAACTATTAAAAATTTCGCTCGCGTAAAATATCTCTTGTTGCACCAAGGGTTTGTCTATTATCTGCTCCATAAATAGATTTAAATAAATCTGAAATCGGTTTTTTAGAATGATACAGTATAATACTTGTTTACAACTGGGTTTAGGTGTTTTATTATTTTTATCCTTTTATAGAATTAAGAACAAAATTTCATTGATATCTTTACTGGAAGTACTTTTTGTTGAATTACTGTAGAGTAAGATGATGAAAAGACTGCTCACATCCTGCTAACTAGTCTGGGCTGACGTCCCCCACCTGGTGACCACTTCATTAATAATATCTTCACTACCACTTGACTTTTACATTCCGAACTTATAAAAATGTAATTGAGAAGCACAAGAAATGTGATAATCACCTTAAACTTAATAAATTATTATTCTCTGACCATTGGCGCCGCCAGTTTTTGCTAATTGCTATTACCATTCCAATTTTTTAATAAGATTATATGCGGGTAGTGATTAAATGTACTTAAGAAATGAGCTGATATATTTCAACTTTTAATTTGTTTCGTATAATTATTTATGTAATTTCTTAAATTTTAAGCTGAAAAAAGTGATTAAATATTTCAATCCAAATGTATCATTGTGTGAAACTATTATAAGTATATAAATGCTTCAAAATCTACGGCGACATTGATATTGTTCAGCAAATTAAAAGACAGTGGATATGCTGGTGAGGTAATGTGGCCCGGATGAATAAGAACACTCCAGCTTTGAAAGTTTTCGATGCAGTACCCGCACGTACAAGCAGAGGAAGATGAACTCCTGCACTCGCTAATCTTAACTCGGCTATAATCTTGTAAGCGGTGCTTACGCTGGTAAAGAAGAAGAAGAAGTTTAAAAATCTGGTCTTTAAATCATTAAATTAATTTTATTATTTTATGCAGCCAAGTATGTAAGTAGGTAAGTAATTTAACTTACCGTCCCTTATTTTTATTATTTCTACGTGAAACTTCAAAGCAAAATATATAACGAGAATTCTTCTTTATATGCAGATGCAGCCGGGCAATTACATGTAGATTTGGGATTACTGAAATTCCGATTTCTTATTCATGTTGGATTTATCTTAATTTTGTAATAATAACATGATGTTTGTGGGAATGACAAAACTTTTGTTATATTCAAACAATTTTCGTGGCCTATTTCTTTTTGAAAAAAAAAAAAACAATAATAAACTGTAGTCGTAGAGATACCGATGTTGCAGAATGCAATGAAGATATAAATGAGATGGTAGCACCAGAAAACCTCAAAAATATTAAAAAAAAAAAAAAATTTCCACAAAATAGTTTTGAATGATCGAAAAGGGAATTGATGACATAGTTGCCATTGTATGGATATCAAAAAAACGTGTTGGATTTATATACAAGCATTTAACTATGACTATATCTGTTTAGAGCGTGTGCCACGTGTGCTCACGAGATCGTGTTGATGATCCTGGGAAATGCTTGGTCATACAGGAATTTTTGAGTACCTCACTCTACTACGGAATCAAAAAGAATGTCGTCTGGGTGAACGATCCAATGGTGAACCTTGTCAGAAGCGCACAATCGGATAGAATGCAATATTCATCGACTGAATGAAAAATTCACCAAAAGTAAATATGATATAAAAAACACTTAAAAGCCAAAATTCCAAAAAAAAATTCTCATACGACAAAGAAAACAGTTTGGATTCATCAAGATAAGGCATGATGTTACAAGTCATCACCATAGCAAAACTATATGAATTGAGCTTCCAATTGCTCCCAGACCCCATGCGGCTGTTGGCATATTTTGATATACAGAAGTGGTAATGAAATCGCTTAAGCGATTATGAAACTCTTGAGAGATCACCTTGATGAATAAGGCCATTTTGCACAAAAATATGCGTTTTCTTTGAGACATTTTAGTCCAGGAGTTACTCCTTGCCCTTGTAACTTTAGGGAAGGCGAAATGATATGACAACATTGATGTGACTTTATAAAGTATCAAAACCGAAATAATCAATTTTCTATTGATCTGAAAATAACTTCGGAATCAAAATATATGAAATTTACGTATCCACTTCTTTATAATAAACCTGATTATTTTTAATCATTAGAATCATGCATAAAACATATTTTAAGTGATGTACATTTTCCTATAGTTTCTCTTTAACATTCTAACTAAATAAAAATAATTATATGAGTATATATTCGGCTGAACCTCTGATTGCATTAAGATAATGATATTATATCCCGGCACGTTAGGAAACAAAAAAATATGCAAAATATTGTTCTTAAAATATTGTTGAAGGTATGAATTTTTAATACTTTTGGTTTCATTTACACATTTCATTTGAAATATACTTAAGTAAATATACCTACATATGCATCATGTGCATGAAGATCACGCAAGTAAGAATCGGTTCCTGTTCTTTGGTAACTTACGGAGGCGAGCTAAAGTGTAAAGGCCAATCTCTTGAGCTTCGAACCCACTGCAAAAAGAGGTATCTCTCAACTGTCGAAAGCTTAACTTTCGCGATGAAGCTTTGGCAAATGTTCTGAAGCTTATCGACTTCACCGAATCCGTAAATGTAGTTGTTTGTAATGCCATATTCAAACTCAGAAACATACTTCAGTCTTCTTGACAGTGCTCGCACTGAAAACCTTGAAACTAAATGTGCTTTACTGTTTATTGCGGCCTGTAATTAATTTATAAGTTAAGGATCTTTATTTGAAAAGCCTGTTTTTTGTTTTGTATTGAATACTTTTGTTATACAACAAAGAAATATGGTAAAATTGACAGCAGTTTCGGAGATCACCACATCTCCTATCAGACTTCTTACGGCAGGGATTGAACAAACGGATCTTGAATTCAAAGTCACTTAATAGTGGGTTAGTGAGTTTTTTTGCAATATTATCTCTCACAATGTCATTTGTAGAGTTTTAGTAAATTGGTAGATATTTCGAAATATAATATTACGGCCTTGAAATAAATCTGTAAAATATGCGCCAAACCGCCTTTATGTGAAAAGTAACAATTTTCCTTATACATATTTGCGAATGTAACTAAAGGAGCACGGTAATTATCGTATTATCTGCAATTGAGTAGATTTGAGAATCACACAGTGGTTTTCAGACTTTAAGGACTTTTAGCTTCAACAATGACTATGTAATAGATGTTCTGATAGAGTTGGGTTTCAATAACAACGATGGCACAATTTCACCTCTGAGTTATTGATTAAAATCTTACAGTTTGTATTTATGTTAATTTAATTCCTAACTTATTTTTTGCTGTTTTTTCTTATGTTCAAAATATATTTAATACTTCTTCTAAAAATGAAAAATAAATTTTAACAGTCTTGAAGTCTTCAAGTGCCAAAGCATTATCTAGCTCTATTTAACATTGAAATATGTAAAAGATCAGTATTTCACTTTCCTTGTATTGGATTCCTGTAGATAAATACATTTAAAGAAACTATTAGTTATATATTTATACCCTTGCTTACATGGTTTAGATTAAATTTTCTACAGTTGTTACGTATTTTAGTTTCCTGAAAATATGTACATACTTTTTCTTTCTTTTTAAAGGTACGCATGTAAAAAGAATTTAACGTTTTCGCTAAAGATAACTATTCTATATTGGTGGCCCATGATTTGGCTTCTACGTATGTTAGTACATAGAAAATAATACATAGTTAAATACGACTGAAGAAGCTGGGTAGAATTATTGCACGTTTAGTTATTGACTTGGCTTCAGGCTGAAATAAACATCCCCGAGACATCAGAAAAAAGATTTTTCACTTTCTGACAGTTCATTTAATGTAAGCACACTTAACCTAGTTCCCACCTTATGTTTCATTAGTATGTTTTCACTTTGATTGATAATTTATAAACTTCTTCATAAAAGAAGCAACAATTTTGTCTTGATAAAAAAACTTCCTATTTTGGCATTTCAAAAGTTTTCAACTTGAATGAGGGAACAGCATATTTAAAAAAAATATTTCTCATTTCATATCAAAACAGGAGTTGATAAAAATAGATTTATTTTACTAAAATCTTTAATTCAAAATATTCTTTCCATCCATTGCCGATCTAATTTAACCCAGCCATCAGCTCATAGGTCACATCCAGTTTGAACTTATATAGGGTGTTTTTTATAGAGGTACTAAATCATTTCTTCAACAATGCCACTGAAAAAATTTGAGAAAAGAAAACTGTCACTAAATTTCAACAGCAATGAACTTCATAAACCTATACACCATCCAGAGCATGACAGACTTCACAAAATCCACGCTATAATCGAGCACCTCAATGATAGATATGCTACAGTACCAATGAATCAAAGATTTTTTGTGGATGAAAAGATGTGCTCCACAATGAGGTACATTGCCCAGAAGACGATAGCGTTGTTCAGGCGTGAGTCTATTTATTATGAATTGCCAAACCAAACTGAGAATAAATCACTTGACAGCTGTTAAATCGGTCGCCATCTTGAAAAGTAATGCCAACTTAAAGTTCTATACCTCTATAAAAAAACACCCTTTATATGTAAATCTGAATTTTTTAAACTCTGTTTTTTATTGGAATCAAAAACAGAACAAATTAACAATTTAGTCCAGTCAATTTAGGCATTCGAAGCTACATAAATTCGCACCAAGCTGAAAGTCGGTAAGATTGTTTAAAATACAATTAAAAATAAAATATGCAAGTTCCCCATCTTTCCCCATAAGGAAATTTTTTTATTCAAGGTCAAAAGCCAAAAAATGAGTATTTCACGACTTTCAGCAAAACGGTAAGTTTTATCAGAAAAATATTTCAGACAAAAACTGTAGATCATAAAATTATCTACAAAAAATTTGCGCTTTTTTTAACGTGCCTATTATTCCACGGGTCATTATTCCACGGGTCATTATGACAAACAACGAGTTTGGGATTTTATTATTTAAGTCTTCAAACAGGCGACCTGATGGAGGGTAGTTAAAATTATCAAACACTGCGGTTTGAATATCTTCGCGAATGATAGTTGCAGCTGCATCCAGGACTCTGAATCGTTTTTCTTCTTTTTTTTCGTACTAGGCTTGATTCAAAATATCATGATGATTATCTACTAAGGATATGAATGTAGATGCTCCCCATTCCTCAGTGATAATAAGTTTATCACCATACCTCAGTTTTAGTCGTAGCTTCATCATTCTGTTTCTAAAGTCGTAGTTTTGCAAATATTCTGTAATTCGTTTAAAGTGAACTGACAGTCATCGCTATTTTCAATGTAAGTAAATATTTTTCCCATTGCCCGAATCGTAGCTTCGTCTTTAGGACGGCCGATTTTAAGTCCAGTGGGAAGATTTCATTAAAGAATCATTGCAGTCATGATGATAGTTAGCTTCCGCAGCAACTAAATCATATTGAAATTCGAGTCGAGCAAGAACAGCTTTTGCTGTAGCATTGTCACGATTCCGAGCTATTTCCAGAATTGAATCTTCAAATTGAAGTGTTCTTACTTGACTGATTAGGCGGCGAATATCTAAGGGCTACCTTTTCTCATATCCTCATTCAATTCTAGGCCACAAAATATGCATTGTTTTTTAAAACAAAAAGCTGATTCACTGGAACGTAATCTAGTACGGGGATGACTTTTTGTGGATATAATGGCTTCTTGTTCTTCACGCTGTCTTTTATTGGCTGCAGCAATAGAAGACTTTCGAGTATAATTCTTACGACAATTTTCATGTATTGTCACAGATTTATGATTTTTTAGATATTCCGAAGATTCATCTGCTCTTTCGATGCTTCCATTAATTAATGTCTTCATACCACGTTCAATAGTAACAATCTAACTTTCAATCAAAAGTTTAGCACAAATAAAACAATATTCGGACATTTTTGTTATGAAACTCAAAGCAGCACGATAGAGGTTATGATGTTTTCACTACCATGTAATATCCATTATTTTGCAATAGTTTTCAAGGATCACAAGTGGAATAAGCCTACTGGCGAAACCACGTTAAAAAAACGCGCTAAGTACACTACCTCATAGGTAGCGTGGAAACGTGTGCATATTATGACGATTACAACTTTTACAACTTTTACAACTTTTTAAATTGTTATATCTCAAAAACGAGGGCTGGTAGGAAAATGAGAATTGATACATTTTATGATCTACAATTTTTGTCTGAAGTATTTTTAATCGCGGTTTATTTATTCATTAATAAGTGACCCATTTGTAATTATTGTTTGCTTCTTTTACTTCTGTGCTGTAAAAATATGTTACTATTTCTGTGTGAAAAAAGAGTTGTAAGCAATGTGTTAATTCCAAGCATAAAATTAAATTAAGATTTTTGCTTAAAGTATTTCGATTTATTAACAAACACACAAACTGTACCGCATACCCCGACATTTCATTTGATTACCCTTTAAGGACATTTTGAGTGACGAAATAGTTGATTTGATTGTAAAAATTGTCATCTGTAGCAGTGACACATGCACGAAGTGTAGGATAGTAGACGTGAGTGACCAGTCAGACGGTATGAGCTAACCTATTAGGAAAAAAATCTTAATTAACGGTTTTTGTAAAAAAAATTTATTAGGGCGTACCAAGATATAAACAAACGTTTCACTAGGAAGAGATGGATACAGAAGAATATTCTAGAACTTACCACAGAAGTAAAATTTTGGAAAATAATATTTTTAATAAAATTACTGCCTCATTATGAAAGCAGGCTTATTACAATTAAAGTAACTTAAAATTTTACATTATTCACATATATATATTTTAGATGAAGTTTGGGTAGAGATAACATTTTCTTATTATAATCCCATTTTTAAGCACAATGAAGTTGTCTTATATTTTTCAATAGGTGCTTTTGCCTTTTTCGCCTGTTTATTCATAAATAACAGTGATTTTCATAATTTCAGTTGAGCATTAAATCCGGCTCGATTGTACCAAAATGTTAACTCAATGTAGTGCCGTCAATTCCTTACGATTGGTGGGAGTGAGAAGTTTTTCATTCTCTAAAAACAAGCAGAACTGTTCATTTATTTCTTACCTCTTTTGGGCGACAATAATAGAAAGGCGCTGTCTCGTAGTGAGAACTAGTTCTAGAGGATAATCTTACTTAACCAATTATACGTGTATGCACGAGAAAGCATGTTAATATGTAAATCATGTCTTTAATGATAAACATGTATGCATTAATTACGCATGTCTTTGAACACTTAGAAATTATATTTCTTATATATTCTTTGCCATAGGTACCGTTTACGCAAGTATAGCCGCATTAACAATAGCGCGACACTCATTCCTTCTCTTCGCTGTTTGGCGCCAGTTGGAAATACCAAGTGAAACCAGGTCGCTATTCACCTGATCCTTCCAACGGAGTGGAGGTCTTCCTCTTCATCTACTTCTACCAGCGTAGTCGCTGCCTCTTAATTTGCTGAGTTATGTCAATGTCCCTAAAGGGTCCAGACCCTTTCGCTTCACTTCTTTGTCTAACCTGGAGAAAGCAGAACTTACAATGCGGTTAATATGCCAAAGATATCAATATCATCGGTATACGCCAGCAATTGTCAACTTTTATAAAATATTGTACCTGGTCTTTTTAGTTTTGCAGTTTGTGATAGAAGCTGATGCATGGATCTTGTCAGTTCCTCGCCGCCGTATTTAAATAATTCTGCTGGTAAGCCAGCGGCTCTCGTCGCTTTGCTACTTTTAAGCCGGCAACCACTATTCCAACTTCATCATAGTCGGGTGATGGAACGTTTATACCATCGTCATCGATCGGGGTTTCGATCTGATATTAAACTACTCGTGAGACAGAAGAGTTTTGTACAACTCTAAACATCTGTTAATATGTATGTACGTTAGCCTTTGCCTCGGAAAGCGTGTAAACTTGTATATATAATGTGTCTGTGCAATAAACGTGTCTGCGAAGAATAGAATAAATTTAATTTTAAAAGTAAAAAATATGTATATTCCAAAGGGCGATCCATTTCGAAGTTCCTTCATTTTTAATGAAAAAAACACAAAAAATTCAATTTTAATAAATAATGCTTATTATCATTTGAAAGAAGTAAGTCTTTCAACGATGATATGCCAAACAATACTGAACAAAAATAACATGACAGCTTGACACTACTGACGCGTCATCTGTCAAAGAAAGGTTATTGAAAATAGTACCTCTACTTGGATTACCCTTTACTGTGTGGTCACATTTATTGAGATCTCTCTCCCAAGCACATTTGTTGTTGATTATATGGGTAACATTTAAACACAGTTGGAAAGTTTTACTGCCCTTCGGCAATTCAGCTCTTATAAAATGTTAAACAAATTTAAAGTTTACGACTGCGTTCAGAGCTTATGTGGTATTGTTTTCTAAAACTGTTAAAAATGAAATGTTCTATGAAAAAATAAGAAAAAGTAAAATAAAAATAACAAAAACTTATGCTTCATGAACAAAACTCTTGCAAGTGAAGTATGACGTATGATTGATTGGCGTATTAAATCAAAACGTAAGGGAGTAGTTAGTACCACTGCGAAATGATAAGGAAATATAGGCGTTAATATTTTTAATGGTCATATGTATTTCAAAGCCAAAAAGCTTATCCTAAAATAAAGGGCATTATTTCATATTCCATCAGAAGAAAAATGTATGCGAAATATTCCACGCAGAAGAAAGGAGGAATGTAAAAAAGTAGTGATTTGTTTTTATGGAATATTTTACATGAAATTCACGTTAAGGTGAAAGGGAGGCCAACACCACAAGTCTCGTTAATAAAGGGAATGGGAATAATATGCGGAACGACTGCAGGAAAATGACAAAAAATTACGATAATAGAGTGAAGAATTTTTTTTCGCGCATCTTAAAAATTATGGATTAATTACACATGTTCTAAAGAAGAAAACACAGGTGCCAAATTTTATGAAATTTGACAGCACCAAATAGAGCTATCTTGCTGAACAACATTAGAGAAATATTAGTTTTGGAAAGGAACGAGATTTCAGACATTCTCCTTCAAGAGCATAAAATTTCTGACATTTGTCGATGATGTGACAGACCAAGAGACCAAATTATGTCTTATAGGGTACTTGTAAGCAAATTAAGAGCGTGGTTACGGCCAGCGGATACGTATATCCTGTTGTAGGCTATGTTGTTCAAATGAAGAAACCCTCTTATTTCGGGTCTCTCCAATTAGCAATGTTAAATAAAAAAAAATTAATAAAACATGTTTACAAATAAGAACCTTGGTTTCTAAATCTTCCCTTCCCTTCCCCTGTCATTCGTTTTTGATAGGTTAAGTTGACCGAGCTTTTAAAACTTTAAATTATTTAAAAATTACTCTTATATACTTATAAGATCTTAAATTCGATAATCTTCAAGTTAATCGATTCGTCCCGTCATTTCGAGAATTTTATTCTTTAGGTAAATTTATATAGTAGATATAATTGTGACGTTACAGGGAACCGTTAGACGAACAATAATGCTATTTGGTTTTTCCTTATCTATAGATTTTTACATGATGTAAATTATATTCTTTCTTAATTAGCAGACTTATGTATATAATACATTCCCCATAGACCAAATTATTAATTATTCTATGAACTTATTCATATTCGAGTAAGTAATAGTAATGATTAAACTTGAATAAATTTTTTTTTTAATTTTTACTTGTAATACGGCAACATCTCGCTTCTATATTGGTTTAATTTTTAATAATATGTATGTACGTACGGATATGTCTGACTTTTGCTTATGTAATAAATAAATTTCCTTTGTAGCGATACCCTAAATACTCAATTGTTTTTTATATTGAAAGTCTAATATTCTTCTTGGCAAGTATGGGAGAAACGTACATTATGTCAGTAGCCACTTGTTTGTTTCCATCGTAAGTTATTGAAAAAGTTTTGGCTTTATTTTAACTTTCAGCAAATAAATGGTTTGTCTTAATATAAATATAAAAGAGTATATCGACTTTCCTCTTAAATGCAACAACGATTATATTTTATACCTTAGCTCTTTTTAAATATTTAATACTCTTATCTAAAGTTCAATGAACTTCATATGCCGACGAAGATATTTTGCACTCTTCATTGTATACGAATAACGTAGAGACTTTATCAAATATTTAGAATGTAAAATTTTCTGCCAATTGGTCTGTCTGATTGAATATAATAATGCATATTCAACAAAATTTGTATATATGTATTACTGTATTATTTATTTGTAAATTTAGGAAACGGTACGTGTATAAGTAGATATCGTTTTACATACATATTCACGTATTTTTTGGAAGTCACGCAAAAATAATAAAACATATACAAATATATTGAAAACGCTTTCCATTTTATTTGAAAACAGGTTATATTGTTATTTGACTCGTAGCAAAAAGAAGGAAAACTGAAAAAAGTTTTCGTATAACGTTCAGCTTTACATTAAAAAAATCATTGTCGTTTTCTGGGAGCGTTAACTTCGAGAATAAGGCATGAAAGCTAGCTCTTTTTTGTGTAAAATTGTATTAAAATTTTTATAAATACACTACAAGTGTAATCTGTTCGAAAATAAAATATCATGTAGCTGGGTACAGATCCTTTTAAATTTTCATAATTATGAATTACTCATTCATCATCCATAACAGAGACACACAAATTCAAGTCAATTTCTGAAACCGAGAAAGTAAGAACTATTCTTAATATATTTAATCCCGTTGGTAATATTGCTTATAGTAGCCGAGTTCTCATGTGATGGCAACATTGTGCTGTCATTTTAAATAAATAATTTTTAATGACAGTGACTGTTTCAAGGTTGATTAAAAGTGTTTTGTTACGTTTGTGGATGTTATATGCTAAAATAAAATGGAAAAATAATAGTATATTCACTCAAAGATTGATATCTGTACTACTTTGGTTTGTATGGTTTATATTTAATTCTACTTTTATTGTTGTAGCTGTGTTTTAGTGACTTTATTTATTTATTTTATTTCAGTCAAATGAACAAAAAATTCTTACTGTTTAACGTTAGGGTTCTAAATAGTAAACATAAAAAGAATTACGTGCCTTAGATTTCGACTGGGGATTTGATTCGTTATTAAAATTGCTCAAACAAAATGGAAATATCTTCACAAGTTATTAAGTACAGAAACAGATATCAGTCACTTTGGCCGTTCTTTAAAACAGAAGCAAACATAAGTTTCTTTGATGACAACAATAGTATATTTAATGCAATACACTGTACTATCGAAATGGATAACGTTTGTTCTTTTTTGGTTCCAAATAGAGTCTGAAAGCTGCTCTTCTCCACAATCGAAATAAAAAAGCATCTATTCCGATTGCTTCTGCAATATAAACGAAGGCATGCTACGAGATGATTATAAGGTTCGAACATTAATCGTAATTAAATTGAAAGCACTAATAGATTCGTATATCATTTTCATTTGTAACTGTTCTCTTGTTCTCTTTGTTATGCTTGTGAGACAGTCACACAAAACATTTTTAATATGAGCCTGAATAACAACAACATATTTTGTTTTACATCTCTTCACATTAACCTGGACCTAATCAAGAACTTCGACAAACTGTTTCCAAAATTGGTGAAAACCAAAGAATGAATATTTTTTGTGTCTGATATTAGAAAAGTAATGGGGGACAGAAACTTTACATAATGTTTAACGAACAGCAGCATAGGAATATTAAAAAAAAAATTTTCACCATTTTCTTGTTAACCATAAATCCGCGAATTTAAAGTAAATTATTGTCAATTTGTCTAAAGGTTATCGAAAGATTGAAGCTATAATGTCTCTAAAGAAGCATTTACTTTTCGATTTTTTGCGAAAACTTGGGCAACGAACAAAGATCCCACGCAATACAAAATCCCCTGCTCCACGTCTTTTTATTTTTATTTTGTTTTGTTAGTTTTATTAAAATGACCATTGTAAAAAATCGTTAAAAATTAAATTATTGACTATATCGAAAACTAGAGTCAATTTTAAAAAACGGAGCGAAGATTCGGTTACGCTAGATCCGATCATCGAAACCACTTTTGTTTGCCCAGGTCCAAAACTCTGTATGCTTGTGTAATTAGATATTATGAAATCATGTAATATTATATTTTCTTTGCATACTATTAACGCGTCAATTCTTTCGTCATGAATTGTTTTTGCACCATGAAAACCATCGGCCGAAAATCGCTTCAGTGGTTACTAACCGCTAGTTATATATATACGAGTATATATATATAAATGTTATATATATATATATCTATATCTATATCTTTTGGAGCTACTTCTCCGAAATTTTGCACTTCACTCCTTAAGATATTATTTAAAATTTTAAATTACTATTTTACCAGAGTAAGCAATGCACATATATATATATAATTAAATTTTAAATAATTTCTTAAAGAGTGAAGTGCAAAATTTCGGAAAAGCAGCTCAAAAGATCAATTGAGGTTATATTCACATACGAGTGTTGCTTTTTCATTCATTTTTGTAGAATCTTCCTTATTTTCTACGTTTCCTTATACACTCAGCCCCACTCATTTTGTTTTCACTAGTGTAAACATTTATTTGTTTGGTTCAGTACATGCGTATACCAGCAAGGCAAATAAAATCAAAATAAATACAACGGTTATGTCAAGGGCCCTGGAAATAAGAATGTGCAAAATACGAAGTTACTTATATATTTCATCATTGGGAAAACTCTTAAACAACAGACAGTAGAAAAATTAAATTGCGAAACATTAAGTAAACCTACATTGCATAAATAACATACACATGTAAGTATGTATGTGCACAATTAAATGTTAAATAAGGACGTGTTGTTATTTTCAAATTCACTCACATGTTCCTTAATCTATGAACACATTTATTAAGTCTAAATATTTTAGGTTCATTGACTTCGCCATTACAAGAAAATTGATCAAGACAATTGTGTTTGTCCTGTTCTAGTAATCAAATTTGTCAAACTGCGATAGAAACCAAAGGCGTTTGATTTTTTCCGTAAAACTGACTCAGCTGATAGCTCGCGGATGAAATGAAAACTGCATATACTGAGTTTCTCCGTAAAGCTAACATACACTGAACTACATCAAAAGTAATTATCGGAAAGGACCCCACGGAGCTGTTACGTATACGATTTTATATATATTACAAACAAAAGTCATGTAAAGCAATGTCTTAATTCGTCTTTTACCAGTTGAAGTTCGGTGATGAAGCGATGTTTCTAGTAGATTAAGTGCAAAATATTCGTATGAACAGATTTACTTTGGCGTAAAATTTGAAGCGCAGTTGGATGGCCCCTTCCGGACACATAATTGTCTGTTTTTCTAAACCACCCAAGAATTTATAAGAACCATCCGTATAATTATATAAACATATAAAGTTTTTTGTAATTTCGCTTCTTTTATATTTAAAAATTTATTAATAAAAAGTCTTTTCCGCTTTATTGAATTGATAATAAAAATTCTTGTGGTAATACTGGTTATGACCTGCCAAATTCGCTGAGACCGGAATAATGGGACAACGATCGGAGCCACCTAATTTTCGTTTCGTGCAAAACAATAACTCACAGAAGCTTACTAATTTTGCAGTAGAGATTTACTCTCGTAGTCACGGTAATTAGCTTTAAATGGAGCTCTAATTTAAACATGCCTATACGCAAATTTTCATTCAATGTGAGTTTAGAAGCAAAACATTCATTTATTAAGCTAATAAATACTTCCTCTGATGTCAAAAGTGTCACACAGAATTTATAACGGCGCCGGTGATACTGAACAGCATTTAAAATAAAAAATATGTAAATGCTGATAGTAAGCAGCTTCAAGTTCTTCAATGATAAGCCCATTGAAGAAATTGTTTGTACTGAATTTAAAGGAAATGGATATCGCCACTGTAGAAATTGCTTGGGCCTATCACAAAATAGAGGAAAACCAAAGCTTTTTTTCAAAAGATTGTGCATCGATATTAATCCATTGCTATTTGTCGTTAATTTTCATATCGTAAAGGTAGCCGATTTGTTGCTGATAAGCTTTCTAAGTTTAGACCAAAGCTTTGAAAGCCTTTTACACCAAAAAGCTTAGCAATGGAAACACTCTGTATCCTATTAATCAGAGCTTTAAGCTCATGAAGGGGATATGCATTCAAGAATTTTCTTAGCAGCTATCAAACGGTAGATGGAGCAACATTATATTTCAATTAATTTATAGGTACATTAAGACACAAGGTCTTTTCATTCAAGTTATAAGGCATTGAGTGGTCATGAAACAGATATAAAAAAACATAATTTTATTGACAGAATGGAAAAGTGCGATAAGGATAGGTAAAAAGAGTGGATTTCAAAATTATGTATGTAAGTACACAAACCGTAACTATCATTTTAAATATCTAATAGATTTTAATCATTTTTATGAAACAAAAAAATCTAGGGGTCGTCAAGGATTTGTATTTTGGGACAACAATACTGTGAGTATGAGATGATTGCACAAACTTCATTTTGATATCCAGGCTGATGGTTTCTAATAATTTTAAATAAATATACTAAACTGCGAACCTTGAGATAATTATCATGAGTGAACCCAAGAATCTTTTTCGAATACAAGGAAATATGGTGAGACTTTCTTTTGCAGTAAATGTGTATGTGATCCTCGCAAGTTAGACGGGAATTCACTTCGTACCAAAGATTATTCACAACCTATTCAAATTTTAATTTCACCACGTTCAAAACAATTGGTGTTAGACTGCTATGATAAAGAGAATTACTTTTAATTAGAAGTATCTTCGTTTTTTAAGCACTAAGAAATAGATAATTTACGTCAATTTTTCTTTAATTCTTATTAGATCCTCGTTTAAGCTAGCTATTAAATCTTCTTCAGCAGTGAATAATTTCATTAATAAATAAACTGAAAAGTATTGGGCCCAAAATTGGAGCCTTGGCAAACTCCAGAGGTAATTTCTCTGCAATGTGAAATTACATCCCCACACTGAACTATTCTGTTCTGTTCGATAAGTAGCTTCTCATAAGCTTAATTGCTATTGTATTTAATAAAGAAGAAAAAGAAATCTAAAAGTACTAAGATGGTAAGTAAGTTATTATCGAAAGTAGGATGGATGTCATCCATGATTTTCAACACGGCTGTGGAACAACTGTGATTGGATCTCTACCCAGACTGGAATTCACTCAACATATTAGTAGACGCAAGTGGGACACTATTTGAACGAAAATAAGTATTTCAAAACAGACAATGCTGGTAAAATGCTGACGGGCCTAAATTCTTTGGAAGAGCTATAAGAGTTGCCTTTAACTACCGAGGTGATGTTGGCAGACTTCCATTGATTTGAAAAATTAGAGGAGTTTCTTGCATGATTAAAAATGTGGGTGAGCATAGGAAGCACGTTCGGCAGTATTAGTTTTAAAAAACGCAAACTCAAATATATACATTTTCCAAAGAGGTAATTAATTAGCGTGGTAAAACTCCAATTAAGTTAACAAAAACAATAAAATATGCATGGTATAAATAAGAAAATACAAATATATTTCCAGAGAGCAGCTGAAATGTGATCTACGCTCGTATGATACAGTACTTTTGTTGCTTCGCTGTGATGATGCTTTCTAATATATAAAAGTTTTGCATTTAATAATTTCGAAAATGCAGGGTTGTATTTTGATATCTGTCAAGCTTAACTGTCAAATCAAACATGTTTTGTGTAAGTTAAAAATCAGCCTTTATGAAAATGGATCACTTAACAACTGCTTAACGCGTTAAAATTGTTGAAACCCACTACTACAGAAATGTTGATTCAAATGTGGCCACGATTCGTGCTTTAAGGTGAAATTATGGTACATATTACCATCGAACTATTCAAGCAACTTGTGAAATTTTAAAGAAATTTGAAGATACTGGATCGGTTACAGATATTGAAAGGCATCATCGTTTTTCTCGTTCCTTTAACTCTTGAGCACTTGAAACCCAACATTCGTTAAGTTATGGCTGAGGTACAGGTATCTCAAGCAGATCGAAGTTTGCAAACAAGAAAAGGAAATTTAAGATAAAAATTATTTTAAATTCACTATTTACGTTTATGTTGGAAACCTCAAAGTGTATAACCTTGTACTTGGCCACGAATAGAAAACACTCGCCAAATGTTTTTTTCGCTTAAGTTGCAATATATATATATATATATATGTGCATATATGAATAAAAAAACTAAATTCAAATAATAGTTCAGCGTATTTATGTTTGGGCTAAACAAAAGAAAAATATATATAAAGACCTTTAAAAATCTGCGCTAAAATTTTTAAATAAATATAAATATAAATTTTTTTGGTCTTTTAATGAATGAAATAATTGATTCTCCAACATGCATAATTCAAACTTATTTAGATTTATTAAGGTAAAGGTGCAGTCGGCTTCGAGCTTGTACTAACTATCAAACTTCATAATTATTAATGGAGCAAAAATAAGAGAATTGGTAGAAGTGACAGCAGAATCGAACCGACGAATTCTGGCATCACAGGCGAGTGCTCTAACAACTGAGCCAACGTCTGCCATGTAATCTGTTGTTGTATTATTCAATTTTTTTACTAACCAACAACTATTAAGTTACTTAATGTTGGGTTAGCGAGTTTTTGCAATTCATTCAGACATTAATAGTTTGAGAAATGTATATAAGTAGGATTGTTTGTCGGACTCGACTTATATATTATGAATTGTTTAAAGCGGCCTGAAATTGTTTGTATTTATTCAAAGGCCTAGTTTGTTAAAATTTTTTGAAAATTTTGTTATCACCAAAAAAAAAAATGGTAGAAGTGACGGCTGTTTCGGAGATTACCACATCTCCTCATTAGACTTCTTTTGTTGTAATACAAAATATTCAATTCAAAAAATTCTAACATAATTCATTTAAGTTTGAGAGACATAACAGCTGAAGTTTCTGTGTCTCACAAATACTTTTTCCATTATTTCAAATTAATGTTTCTGGGTATGACCTGGAAACGGGAGCAACTTCGTTGCAAGATGCGGTAACCAACTCCTGTGAAACCTTATTCGGTTCAAGGGTTCACTGTTCACGAGGTTGTGCACTGAGTTTGGGACACGCCGTGTAGAAACCAGCTCCAAAGAAAAAGATACAACCGATCTCTTTATTGGGAGGATGCCGCCGCCTAGCTGATTGATATCCTCGTCAAGACTAATATCACCGACGCCCAAAAACTACGATATACAGGACAAGGACGGAAACGAATAGGTTATTGTGACATATAATACGGCGGTCATATAAAAGAGCACAAATTTGGTGTCGGATTCGTGGTCGGAGAAAAACTTAAACGTCGAGCCCTGGCATTGACCCGGTGGCGAGAAATTCACAATCCGGATTAAACCGAAGTTCTGCAACCTATCGCTCATATGCGCCCATTCGACTGAGTCCTGATCGAAAAACTCGCAATCAAATCGATCATGTTGTGATAGACGGACGACATGTATTCAGTGTTCTTGAAATTCCGCGCTTCGAGGACATAACATTGACACGGACCACTATCTTGTTGTAGCAAAGTACTACCATCAACAAACACAAAGAAGGTTCGACGTTGAAAAGCTGCAACCATAACAGACAGGCGAACGGTTTTCTAACCGACTTGAACTCACACTGTCAGAGAGCACCCATTAGCAACTCGAGATAAGGAAACTGCGGAATGGCATTTCAAACATCCTACGTACAGTTACAAACGCAACTATCGGTTTTCGGGAAGGTTAAAAGAACAATTGGTACGATGAGGATTACCATGAAGTAGTGGAGAGTAAACGGACTTCCTACCTGGCAATGTTGCGATCGATCATAACACATGGAATATATATGGAGTAGACAATTGAAAAGTAAAGTGCTCTCTCGATGAACAAAGGCCAAACACTACACGACACTTATCATTCCCGCCCTGCTATAAGATGCGGAGGCACGGACGATGATAACATCCGAAGAGTCGGTGTTAGGAGTCTGCGAGGAAAGGTTTTGCGCAGCATTTATGGCCCTTTACGTATTGGCAACGGCGAATATCGCAGCCGATGGAACGATGAGCTGTAGGAGATATGAGATGATAAGTTTTTGATGCAGTACCCGAGGGTGGAAGCAAAGGAAAATCGAGACCTCCGTTGATAAGATCAGGTGGAGAAGGAAATATCTGCTGGAAGTAATGGCGCCGTTGTTAATTCTGCTATAACCGCATAGCCGATTGCTGGCATAGATAGCAAAGAAGAAACTTTTTTCCGCCAATAGAAAATAATTCTAGAAAATGCGTTCAATAAATGATTGGATTATTGGATTGATGGTATTATTCGTAGGCATAAGTATGTTATATTATTTCAGAAGGGGCCTACTTTAAAGACGATATAACAAATTTCAATGAATAATAAATATTTTGTGTTTTAAAACTCGGGGATGGAGCTATGTCTCTCACAGTCAGGACTTGAAATTTGTGCTCTAAACATAAAGCCGCAAGAAACTCAAGTATGACACATGAGTAAAAATTTGAAGGTCCCATTTGAGGGGCGCGCTTTAAAATTATTTCTGCCCTAAAATGGCCGTTGTGGTAGCTCTGGCTTCGAATTCAATAAAAAACAATCATCTTCTATGTGAGCGTCCAACACCTTTAAATAATCGTCACAGGACTCTTGCAAATTATTAGCTACGAATTCTGGAATGACTGTCCGCATATTGAATAGAAGTAGATCCAGGAATTTGACTTGGAAATGGACGAGGGGAAAAAACGAACATTAGCGAACTAGAAATGGTTTTTTAGCAGACTGATCGCGCTAACATATTAACCCATTACATTTTAACTCATAATTTTTCATGCTAATCTTTAAATAAATTAAAAGATACAAATAGTGACAGGACAGTATCTGACAAAGCTTAAACAAATTTAAAAGCATAAAATTGTGCGAAAATATATTTTTAAAATAGTTAAACAAAAAGACTTTTGTAAAAAATATTCCAATTTAATAATAAATATTTTTTTTAATGTAAAACGAGACCAAATGTTTTAAACTGAATTTTTGAAAGGAGGCAGAATGGTGATAAAATAAATTAATGATACATAATATATATATATATATATATTCAAAACATACTTTATTTAGCTGTTATTATCATTTTCCGCACTATTGCTGTATTTACATGTAGAGATCTAGAATATAATTTTTCCTTTAGCTTACAACTGAGGCATCATTAATTCCTTCTTTAATTTCATTTTGAATAGCAATGCAAAACATATTTCTTTGCCATTGGAGTTAAACTTAGTTTTTGGAGTGGTCTTCTAACCTTTGGTTGGTTACCAGCCAGATTGTAAATACTAATTTTATTTCAATATGAATTTAAATTAATTCATTATAAATGTCCAACATTATGACGATGAGTTATTTGGATGAAGAATTGGCTGAGTTTAATGATAGAAGCAAAGGCGCACATTATTAGCGTGGAAAATTGCTCAAAAGCCATATACAAAACAACATACGCTGCGCGGGATAAAAGCAAACAAAATGACCAGCATTTGATTAATTAAAATAGGCTTTGAAAATAGTTCACGCATAAATCGCTAATAGCATGAAAAAATTACCACCACTTGAACTGATTTTATGTATATTCGAATGGATAAAACATTTTACTTATATGCACTGTGCTTATGTTTGAATGGATGGATGTATGTATAAATAAATATACGTTCATATCTACGTCAATAAATGAGAGCTGAGGTAAGAAGAACTTTTTTATAATAAAATGAATAGAAGAGTAAAAATGTTTATTAAAAAAAACCTGCGTACTAACACACGTGCACAATGAGTACACATGAACAAGCGGATTTTATAAATTTTCCAACGTTATACTCGTATAATTGAATAAAAATATAAAGTATAGTGAATAGTATAGCGAAATAGCTTTTATATAGTATTTGAAAACATAATTGATATATGTTTCAAGCGCAATATTCACATTTACAATCAAACTATATAAATGTAGATATATGTGACTATATGTATTAATATGTACGCGATAGTGATTGCCTTAAAAGCGCTTTTGGCGACATTGGCAATCAAAAATGCAAGTTGCATTTAGAAATCACAAGTCAAACTGATTTTAAAGCCTTTAGCTAAAATTTCAATTCTGTGGCAAAGTGTGTAGAGTGTGAGTATGAATAGTGTCATGTCACACAAAAATTGCGTGTCAATCAAACACACAAATACATTTTACCTTAAGGGGGTTGTGCGACGTATTTTCGAGCTTATACATACCGATAAATCGCTCTTTAGGTCCGCAGCAGTGGTATTGATTATCTCAGATTTTACGATTTCTACATAAAAATAATATATAATATATATACATAAAAAATTTAAAATCAAATCAAATCGAAACAGTTTTTGTAATAAAGTCCAAAGGACGATAAGTATAGTGAATAGGTCCCAGAAAGGTATCGGCTTATAATTTCACGAAATATTGGTTCCATAAGATACTTCGATCCTGCATATTTAAGATCTCTATTTATAACCATATATAACCGATTGAAAAATTGTCCGGATGTGCAAGATTATCCTTAGAAATTTGATTGATTTTCTATGTTGTTAGATAAATAAATAAATATATTTGTAAATATCTCCAAATTAAAAATATCCGTATTGTTATTGTTTTTTTCCAGATATGTTATTGATTTTGACCAGATGAGAGTTTCACAAAAATATTCCGAAAAATATAAATTTATTAAAAATTTCCAAAATAATTGCTATGGTTAATTATGTTTACTTACGAAAGCCACAATAGTTGAGTGGTTGGCAGTGCATTGAAAAGGCCAATTGCGGTTGCCCCTCGGCAGAGAGTGTATTTCAAACATGAAAAGTTCCTTAGAAAAATTATTATTTTATTTTTATAACTTTGGTCCCAAGTATGTAAGTACCAGAAAGAGAAGAGATAGGCCCTCCGAAATTTATCCCGATCGTATCAGAAGGATGAGCTGAGTTGATTTAGCCATGCCCGTCCGTCCGTTCTGTCTGTTTGAGCAAAAACTAGTCCCACAATTTTGCGACTATTGACATCCGACGACTATAACATATAACTCCCATATATCGATTTCTTCAGAGGTGAGGTTTTGGTCAAAACTCTGTTAAAAAACACACACACATAATGCACTGAATATTGATAATGAAAATTATCGAAATCGGACTACTTTATCATATAGCTTCTATGCAACCGATTTTTTCAAATATAAGTATTTGCGTAAAAAATCCACCACTAAAGCATCTAGAAATTTTAAATTTGGCATTGTACACATACATAAAGAATTTACATTCCACACAACCGATTTGTTCAAATATAAGATTTTACGTCCTAAACCCGCCGAAAAGTAATCTAAAAGCATGAAATTTGGTATTCTACACACGTAAATTCAAGTTCATATTGACACCGAAAAGGTATAAGACTTCGGCATGGCCGAAGACATCCATTTCTTCTTGTTTTAAATTAGGTTTATGTATTTTTGGTTCCTTTTTCTGGCCAAGAGTCGAACCCACGACCTTCCGTATGGTTACTGTGGCCACCGAATTTGGTTATAATCTGTTCATAGAATTTAGTTGAGAGTCGACAAAATTGTTTTCTTGATACGATAAAACGAGTCCCATATATATAAGTAAATTGTGCTAGAATAAGAGATGAAATCAGAACACAAACAATGCTAGCGCTCGCGAAATTGAAAATTTAGTTTACATATTTTCAGAAACAGGCGACAAAAATACTTTGAAGTTTTGAACGAAATATTAAATTAAATTTTAGAAAGATGAGGTGATTGAAAATTTAACCTACTAGTATTTTAACCATGAACATTACACAAAATTTGCATATATCTACGACTGTGGTGGGAAGGTGAACGACTAGTAAGGATAAAGATCATATTCAATGTTCCAATGTAAGTTTCTTGAAACGAAAAGTATAAACTGTTTTTGAATGGATTCTGTCTTTTCAGTGTAGATTTGATACTTCGTGTTCCAAATTATCAAGCCATATTCCACATATGCCCTACTAATGTGGCCTTGCTGAGAGTTACATCAATGTGAACGGTGAAGTTAAGTTTAGAGCCCATGGTGATACTCAGGTCTATAAAACGGTGAACCTGTTACAATTTATATTTCTAAATTTTGGGTCTTTGGGAGAAACTTATAACCATACATTTTTTAAGATGTAGATTTATTTTACAATACTCAGCTGCTGTTTTGGTATGATTGTGGTATATTTATAAGGCTTTATATCATCTCCAGAAATATCATTTATAAATAAAGAAAACAGAATTTTGCCTAGGTTTGATATATACTTTTTAAATACTACCATTTGATACAGATATGGAGACTTGTTGCGAAAATTTTGGTTGGAAACCCAATAAATCAAGTTTCTTTACAACGAGTGACACACTCTGTCAAAAGTGTTGTCGAGGTATATATTACCTTAACGCTTGTGTTTTCCATGAACTCATTGATGGCATAAGAAGGGAACTTAAGTAAACTGTTAGTTCTAGATTTTTCTACTCCAAAAAATTTTGATGGCATAAGAAGGGAACTTAAGTAAATTGTTAGATCTAGATTTTTCTACTCCAAAAAATTTTTTGCAATGTACTGTAATAGAGGAGATTGATTCAGTGACCTATGATAAATTATTTAAATTATTTCCAATTACAGAGAGTTTAGTTACATCAGAAGATCTATTTTAATTTTTTATCAAGCCTAAAAGTTTGAATGTCTCATGAATTTTCTCATGTCAGTGACTTTATCGAAAATAATTTTGTTATAATAGATCTCTCTGACATCCATTTTTTGAATCACAGCCCAGTCTAAGCTCATTGGAAAACACATGAGTAACTATGTAAAATAAAGGTATTCTTGCGAAAATAAGTTACGACTTCGTTTAGCCAACGGGTTGATCGTTTGCTCTTTTTGTACAAGAATATTTGCGGTAAACTTATGAAATAAACTACAATAAAACAATAATAAAACTTTCGTTCATGAAATTAAAAAAATTCCAAATTTCATAATTGTCTCTCTTGCTATAATAATTAATCCAAATTCGAAATTTCTAAGCCTAAGTAGTGAATAACTTTGCCTCACACTTGTTAAGGAAATTCAAATGTTTTTATTTATTTAATGTGAAGTACAATCGATACAATTAAGTTCCGAAAATAACATCATTCAAATGGCCTAAATGACTTCTTTTGCAGGAAGGAATTCGATGAACCCAATTTTTGAGCACTTTTTCCACTAAATCAAGTCGTATGTCATTCAATATTGACTTTTACAGCTTGAAGAGAGTCAGGTTTATTGCTAAAGACCAATGACAATAACCCCACAAGAAGTAGTCTAATGGAACCAGATGTTGTTAAGATCAACTTCTTCCAATTGTGGCCATAAAAAGTTGGTTATCATCGATCTATACCGCTCTCAATTGACAGTAACGGTGCTACCAGCTTCATTTCGAAAGAAGTACGAACCGATGATTCCACCAGACCAAAAACCACACCAAACTGTCAATTTAGCTGAATGTAATGGTTGTTCATGAATAATTTGCGGATTTTATTTATTTACCGCACCACTCAGATGAAAGTGAGCCTCATCGCAGATGATTTTTTTTTTTAAAGTCGTTATCGTTTCCAAGTTGTTCCAGGGCAAAATCAGCAAGTTGTTGCGTATATCTTGCCATTGTAAAATTCAGAAATTGAACATTACTCACTACAATGAAAAAAGAAAAAGAAAAAAAAATACAGATCATGGCATACTAAAAATGACCAAAACTACACTTAGAAATCATATGATCCCTTTTGGAAAACCCTTTACAATATATAAAGTAAATGAAGGTTTAAGAAAATTATTTGTAATAAAATAATGAATAACTAAAAATAAATGCTTTTTTCATTTGACTATTCAGTTTTAAAAGTTCAACTCGCATTTATCTACCCTCTTTAGTGTGAACTTGTACAACTCGAGTGTTATATTTGTACAAATTTATACCCCTTTATGTATGTTATGGATATTAAGATGGTATATGCGGAATCTATCAAAAGTTCTAATATTGTGAAGCACATGTTAATGGGAGAATTATAAAACGGGTCGTAAAATTTCCCGATGAGGTTAGCTTTCTTTCTATAAAATATTTCGTTTTTAAATAGTGAACAGATAGTAGTTAAAAATAAAATACTTCAAATTTTAAGAAAAGAGTAAAAAATAAAAAATTAATTTTATAATATATTGCAATATAAAAGTTAATCCCCACTATATTTAAAACAGAAAATTTTAAGGAAATTTTAAGTATGGCTGTTTTCTACTGCAAAAAATTAATTACGAAAAAAAAAGAAACAAATCAATAAAATTTGCTTTTAAATAGTATTGTCAACTTCTCCATATGATGCTAAGATCTAATAATAATATGTGATTTTTTCATTGAAGAAATTCGCCGTTGTCTCAAGATAAAATACTTCTTTTTCTTTATAACTTTAAAGCTATAAACTTACTAAGTTGAAGAATTTTAATTACAATCCAGATATTCTTAGAACGGTGTCGGAAGAAGATTGATCCACCCTAAGATGTGTATTCGCCTTAAGTTTTTTATGTTGATAAACGCATTGAGACGCTTTCTATGTACGTATTTGAAATCGATGCTTAGCCCGAAGCAAATTTTCTTGATTTTTGAATTGACACCATCAAGGAAGGGTTCGCTGTCGCTGACGGAATGTAGCAATCGTTCTATGTTCATTGTACAACAACAAATGCCCGCTAGTTAGAATGACATTTTCTACGTGTTCAAGACGAATCTCTTCACCTTTTTTACAAGTAGTTATATATGTATTTATATTAAGCGCTATGTACCGGCGTGTTATATGTATTTGTTCATGTATATATATATATTAGTATGTGTGAGCGCGTGTTACTTTTACATTTGCAGATAATTTGCGGAAATTTGTCGTTCAAGGCGTGCAAAACTGAAATTTTCTATATAAATATGTATGTACGTACATGTTCCTGTATTTCAGTGAGATCCCCCTCTTCGTCGATTTTAAGCTTAAAGGAGTAGCACTCACTAGTGTAACTCGGTGTCAGTACGTTTCTTGCAACCCCTTCAAATGCAGTGAATTTGAAAATTAGGTCATATAAGCAACAATTTCCTTGAGAAATCCAAACATGCTTTCTCACTCACAAACTCATATATAAATGGAAATATGTATTAAAATAAAAAATAAAAAAAAGTATTATTTGCAAAAAAGTAAATGCTGCTGCAATTTGAATATCAAAAGCTGCATTCGGCAATATGTATATACTCGAATGGTGATGAACGAACGACTGGGTTAGGACTATTGAGTGATAGTTGTGTGCGTTGAAATATTTATACTTGCTAACCAAAGGAAAGTAAAAATGCCATAGTCAACAACAACGGTTGCGAAAAGCAATTATAGATAAGAGATCTTGTCACTTTTCACGCCCCAAATCGTAGGCGCAATAGGTGTGCTAATACACTGCAACCTTAAGTGGAAGCGGAGGGAGGGAAGTTGAAGCTTTTCTATGCAAATCTCTGCCTGTGTAACTTGCAACAGATTACTGCTGTATACATGTGTGTAACTATTGTGTTATGAAAGCATGAAAAAATACATTAAATTTTGAATCAGTAACCCGTTACACGGTATTTTTTTATTTCGTTTGAGCGATATAACTTTTCGGGCGAAGAAACAAATGTAACTGTTGCTTATAAACTCTGGCCATTTATGTTGGTTGCAACAGCGTGGATATTTATATGCATGTGCAATACTCTTAAGAAGCCCTGTAGATAAGATCAGTTATTTTTCCTTTCATACCTTGCCAGGCTTTGACTTTTCATTTGCATTTTAAAGCTTAAAGCGCTCAATACTTTCTGTTACCCAGTGACATCATTAGATTAAAATGATAAGAACTCAAGGAAATAATTTTCCACTGCACTGTTTGACTTTATAAACATATCTGCTTAGAAAAAAATAAATTCTCAATGCAAGGAAAACTGTGGTATTCATAGATTGTGGTGAAATATTCATATGTTTAACAAAATGCTGCTGAACCTTTCTTTCAGATTTTTTCCATAGAAACAGCTCAATCTCTCACACAATACGCTAGATAAGACATATAACCAAAGAACCATTCGATGGCCGTAATATCCGATATAAAGTGAGAAGGTGCTATGAATTGCTCTGGTCGATAGTAAGGTCTACAATTTAATCGGACTGATACTGTTTGAATGTAACATTTTTACTGACGATATTAAATATTCATTTAAGGTCGAAATTTTTCAAAATTAATTTCATGGTAGGCGTCTTGATGTTTTTCCAACAAATGGATGGTCCTACAGCTTATTCTAAGCAGCCTTCAAAGGGCCGCCTCCGTATGGCATTACACATTGCTCAATACTCATCTAGTCCGGATACAATGTAGGTATCTGTATTATCATTATAAAATAAGAGATAAAAGAATAAAAAAATATTTATTTACAGTTGCGTAACAAAACTTATTTATTTATCTAAACTACATTCACTCGTAAGCACTGTTCAGATTTCTTTTTCCCGCTTTAGTATGCTTTTGCTTATGGAAAGCATCTGGAAGGTCTTTCTGAACCGTGCAATAATAGTCTGCCATCGTTGAGATGCTCCATCTTCCCTGGTATCTATTATTATACATTAAACCGTGGCCCTTGGAACATACACATTTCTATAACACTTTAGACATGTCTTTCACTTATCACAATATGATCGATTTGGTTGCGCGTTTTTCCATATGGAGACAACCCTGCAGTTTGTGCCTGAATCTGTTACTACAGATATCCATATTTCGGCTTCAGGCGATGTCGATCAGCCTCAGCCTTTTTGGGCATGTTTCGTCATTGAGGCTGCATTTTTCTGGTGTTGAAATATGCAAGCACGATTTTGACATCTTGGCGAGGGCAGTGCTTATAGGTATGTTCTATGTGTAGTAGACTTCATCCATCACACTTCTTGTATGGCGGTGATGTCAGCTTTTAGTCGTACGAGGACATCAACCAGCTGCAGCGGCACTTTCTCAAATAAGGAACCGGTCATTCAAACGTTGCAGGAGTTGTCATCAAAAGAGGGTCTCTCATCCGATGCATTTTTTGATTTTTCAATGGGCAAGATTTTTATGTGGCGGGTAACAAGCTCCACGCACAACCGCAGGGGATTCAGCTTCTCACTTTAGCTCGCCTCCAAGCGGATGTTGTGAGCTGCTTGAACCATTTGTAAAAGAATTTTATTCTGGCCAATTCCAGGAGAAGAGAATTCAAAAACTTTCAAAACTTTCACAAAAAAATGGGGTGTGGCTGCGTTATTGCTACGGTCGTTTGTTCCCATGAATATGTCTCATAAGGGGTAAAAGTTGTGTCATAGTCATAATAAATCTTCCGGGTATACATGTTTTCTGATGACATTTGTTTAATTTAATGGGTTCAAGAAATAAATCAACTCGTACACTAACTGCTGCCAAATGCATCTTCATAAACGACGATCGTACACAGTCGATGTCCAAACAGCTCGATGTCGATATAGATGCAATTTCAACATCCATCTGCATAATTTCAACCGTACTAGCTGCAGATGTATGGACACGGTCGTTGATCCGCTCGGCCGCATTCAAACACTAAACTGTATTACCTAATTTTGCATTCATTTTTTAATTACGCTCCAATTGAAGCAATTTCAAAGACGTTTTCACGTCATTATTCTCGTCCTGTTATAAGGTACAGAAGCCGGGACGATGCGACATGCGATGAGTCAACACTTGGAGTTTCGGGAGACAGGTTTAGCGGAAGATTTATAGCTCGAATTAATGAAATAACTCCAGTTTTGAAAGTATAGAAGCAGAGGAAGAAGAAAAACTCCATCGCGTTGGTTGGATCAGGAGTCCCACCTGGTTGAAGTTAATATTTCCAATCGGCCCCAGATAGCGAAAAGAAGGAACAAATGGCGCCTTATTTTCGACTCGACTATAATCGCGTAAACGTGAGCGTGAATAAGAAGAAACTTTTATATTCGTGAATTTCTATTATATTAAATTTTGTAATTAGAAAAAATCTTGCCTCCTGATTTTGTTTTGTAAGTCAATATAAGATCATAATAATCAGGAAATTATTAATAACAAGATATTTGTTTTTAGATGATAATTCGTCCTCAAATTGAAATAACATCAGAAGTAGAAAATATTTTTCATATACTGTTTACACTGCTTTTAAGTTTCAGTTTCCTAAAACCGTTTGGAACATATTTTATTGCAAGAAGAGTACTTATAAATACACACATTTACATACACACTTACATGTACAAATAGTTTGCAAAAGTTGCAAAGAGTCTTAATTTACTTGCGCCCGCCTCCCACGTGTAATGCATACATAGTGTTCATTTTAAATGTAATTATCATAAAATAAAGTAAATGAAATGCAACAAAGCAAAAAGTACACTGCACTGCATATTCTTTTTCGGTGGAAATAATATATTCCAGTGGTATGTGGCATAAAAGTAGCATTATGAGCATGCACATACTTGTGTTCACACACAAATAAAAAAACCAGCAAACACTTGGAAATGAAAGAGTATGCATTAATGCATGCAACAATTCAATATTCGTGGCCAACAAAAAAGTTGAAACTTCTGTTGTGATGGGAAGGCGGTGGTAAAACGTAGTGAAGCTCAATGAAAATGTGCAGTAAACTTTAAGATGTGTTCGAAGTTGAGAGGATCAGCGGAAGTAGTGGGAAGTACTTGCAGTAAGTAGTAGGAAGTAAAAGTTATTCCACTCAGCAGCAGCGCAACATGCTGATGAGGCTAATTTACAGCGTGTGCCAAGGATCAAAAGAAACTCAAGGGATACATACATATATGTATGCATGCATTCGTTTCTATAATAAGAAGCAGAGCAAAAGATATTGAACATTCCGTTTCTTTTTGGATATATGCGACAAAATAACGAACTGAAATTTAGTAGTTATGCTTTTAATAGCATGGAGTTGATCTAACTTTGACTTTTACAAATATTGACTTCGCATTTCTGCATACATAAAGGATAACGTGACTTTTGTCAAAACTTCACATGCTCTATGAGAAAATGCGTTAACTAATTTGAATCTTTGTGCCTACAATACACAATTTAACTGAGCAAGCAAAATTACATTTTATTTATTTTTCAATTTCTAAAGTAAATTATGTTTTAGGTTTCTGTCACATATCAGTACGTTCTAATATTTATAAATTATAAATGTATTTTGCACCCAACCCATAAATGGATACAAAACAATTTGGAAATATTATATATTCTTCAAATAGGAAAGGCTCACACTAACGGATGAAATCTAATAAAAACGTTAAACTTTCCCAATTTTTTTTTATAATGATTAATTTTTGAAATATACGACTTACGCCATACCTTTCGGTAAATCCTTAAAAGATGAAACCAATGGCTTTTTGTTAAAAAGAAATTGGATGCTAGTGAAAAAATCGGCTGAAAGAAAAAATGATTTTACCTTAGATAATGAACTTTTCATAATTAAACTAACTTGATTAAACACAAAACTCCAATGAAATTATATTTCATTTAATAAATATAACACTGATTTAATAGTATTCAAATTGTAAAGACATTGTTCCTGTTTGTCATTTAAAACTATTTTTATACCTTTCATGTACATGAAATGGATATTAACTTAGGTTCGAAGTATGTAAGTACTAGAATTAGAAGAGATAGACCCACCAAAATGTATACCGACCGTGTCAGAATGACGAGCTGAGTTGATTTAGCCATGTTCGCGTCTGTTTGAATGCAAACTAGCCGAAGGCAGCCTAGGGAATTTCAAGCCCTCCGAGTGAATTTATGACATGAAATAAAAGCATCATCATGAAAATACATGAGCCATTCGGAGAGGGCTTAGTTAAGTCGTATTTGTCCATTTGTTGGGAAAACATCAACAAACATACCACAAATTGGAGGAGGAGATCGGCCTAAAATCGCTTGGGCGATTACAAAGCGTAAATTGTCTATTGTATCATTATTAGCATATTTGATTATTTCACTTTCGAAAGGACAAAAATTTGGTGCAATGGAAGAAATTCTACGAAGTTTATGTTCTGTGTTCGTTTTCCTTTTGGTTATTTTAATGTGCGCGATGCACCATATACTAATCGTCCAACTACTACTGATGAAAGCTAAACCAAGTCGTCAACTACCCTTTGTATTAATATACTGGCCGGACAATCGCAAAATCGTGATTTTTTTTTACAAAATAAGGCTCAACATCCCGTGTAAAATTAACAGAGCTCATTTTATTATTATCGTTCGTTTCAAACTAAAGGGTGTTTTTATAGAGGTATAGAACTTTAAGTTGGCATTACTTTTCAACATGGCGACCGATTTAACAGCTGTCAAGTGATTTATTCTCAGTTTGGTTTGGCAATTAATCATGAATAGACTAACGCCTGAACAACGCTTGCAAATAGTGCAATTTTGTTTCGGAAATAATGGTTCTGTGCGGAAAACGTATCGTCCACTACGTCCATTTTAGCGATGTTTAGCGATGAAGCGCACTTCTGGTTGAATGGCTGCGTCAACAAACAAAACTGCCGCATTTGGAGTGAAGGTAATCCTCAAGTGTATATTAAAACACCGTTACATCCAGAAAAACTGACTGTTTGGTGCGCTTTATGGGCTGGTGGAATCATTGGTCCGTATCATTAGTTATGTATATAGTCTATACGGGTATGTATGGGCTATACTATATACGGGTTCGATGATTTTCTGCACCAATATCCTTCTAAATGCTTTTTTTGACTGAGTTTTTTACAAAACCTCACTTCTGAAAATATCGGTGTATGGGAGTTTTATGTCCTATTCGTCCGATTTTGGTAATTTTCAGAGCCAATATACAATTCATTATGTATGTGTAGTGCACCAATGCTACAGTGATCCGATCCGGTTCTGACAAATGATCGTTTAAACGTATAGGTGAATAATCCTACCAAGTTTGGTTGAATTATCTCAAAAATTGAGGGACTAGTTTGCATTCAAACAGACAGACGGGCCGACTGACTCGGCTAAATCAATTCAGCTCGTGATTCTGATACGATCGCCATAGATTTCGGTGGGTCTAGCTCAACTCCTTCTGGTACTTACATAGCTCGGACCAAAGTTAATATACCATTTCATGTACATGAAAGGTATAAAGAGAAATATTTAATTAGATTTTATTTTAGATTTTTTCGTCCTCGTTCAGAATTCCTCAACAACATTGCGCCACTAGTTCTTTCTCTTCGTTGTTTGGCGCCAGTTGGAAACATCAAGTGAAACTAGGTCGATCACCATCTGATACTTCCAACGGAGTGGAGGTCCTCCTCTTCCTCTGTTTCTACCAGCATGTACTCAATCAAATACTTTCAAAGCTGGGGTATTCATCCGAACTACATGACTTACCACTGCGGTATTTGCCGTTGCCAACGTGCAAAGAACCATAAATCTTCCGCAACTCGAAAACTCCTAAAGCCGACATATCGGATGTCGCATCGTCTACGCTTCTGCACCATACACTCTCTCTTGTAGTATACGCTCTATTTGCTTAACGCAAGTATGGTGAGGTGATATTTTTTAAATTCAATGCTTTTTCTACTACGGTCATAGGGCAAAAGTCAATTTTTTGTACTTTCAAAAATTCGGGGTGCTTCTAGCGGATTGCTTTGCGTTAATTGCACACAACTTGGAGGTTATATTATTTATTGGCCGCACAACCCTTTGGCACAACGCTTGTGCAATCGAATAAAACTGTATCACGATACTTTTCGAGCAAACATCATATTTTGAAGCTCAAAATTGGAATTTGAAATAGAATGTTACTAAGACATATTTATAAAGATAATAAAAGGAGAAGAAAAACAATAATTACCGTGTATTTATTTTTGCTTTCTCGTGGCTTATGCCAAAATCATGCAATATTCATTGGCTTTTAAAAATGCACCAACTCACAATTTAACTTTTTTCAGCACGAACCACAATCACATAATCATAATATCAAAGCTTTCCCATTTTATAAGTAGGAAATCAAATTAGCTTCAATCAAACAAAACGTAAAATGTTTACGTTTAATCAATGAAAGAACTTGGGATCGCAGCCATAGTAACTTAACCATGTTAAATTAGCCTCGAGTGTAACGGAATTGCGATTTCTTTATCGCAAAAGCTCTAGTGATTCCCTTAAGTTCCATTAATACATTGGGATGTAGACTAGTTCATAAAAATATGAAGATTTCATTTTGTACGGTTTTTATCCTTTCAGAATTTTAGGTATTTATGATATGATATTACATTTGTATCCCTAAGGGTGTGTAAGAAGTATAAAATTGTGTTGATTTAGTTATTTTTTTCCAAACTGTATATATAAATTGTCCCATTCACCGCTTCCATATTCATTATATACAAAACTAACCACAATGTGGGTTAATATAAAAACTATGTGGCTATGTGTGATTTCACCCCACTCAAATATCGAACTGTTTTAGTGTGAGTGCAATTTTAATGAAGTGATTCTAATTACTTATCCTGTGAATGTAAATATACTCTTTAACTATTAAAAAGGATTTTTATTTTATTTCTAGTAAATAAAAAAAAATTAATGCAATGGGGGAATACAAAGATATTATTTTTCATATTGAATATGCATGTGCGCATTTGAGTTTATACATACTTAAAACGATAAAATCATACTTAATTATATCACTGGAAAAGGGACATACATATTTTTCCTTTAAGTCAACAATTTCAAGTAAGGGAAGGGAAGAGAAATTTCCCTGCTCAAGAAAAAAAATTTTCATCGCGATAAAAAAAATCAGATTCATGTGATTGACAGGAATATTTTGATGAATTTCATATGTTATATTTCCATTTCTAATTACTAAAATTCTAGTAACCATAATAAAATCAGCTGTGAATGATGAAAACATCTTATGCTTGTAAGACACCGGCCGGCCACACTTGAGCTAATCAAATCCCCAATCCTCTTGATCTAATAAACGCTCAAAATTTATTTTACCCCTAAAATCAATCTTCTAAGGCTGGTAGTTGGGGCATTGCTTGTGCTATTAAGTAAAGACCTTACACTATCACATATAGAGATGGTAGAAGCTGAGTCACTTTGTATTTTAGAAATACCAGCGTGAACCTGAATTCTATCTTCAAATCACTGCCTCGTTATCCGCTCTCCTTAAGCCCTCACTTTTTGTATATGTTATACAGTGTAATATTCAGTAAAATTTTTGTTCCGTCGTGTTCATGAAAAACACTCGTGATGTAAATACGTTCACATGTATGCATTCAAATTAAGGGAACCATGTCCCTATGAACAATAAGGTGAAAAAAATTATTTGTAAAAAGTCTGTGTCAGTGCTCTCGTGATGTGAGGTGTTGTCACAAAGCGGAACTAAACAGCCTGCCCAAAGACTTTGAGCATCTGCAGGCGCATATGTGGCGGCGGTGGTGTCTATGTTAACTCCTTGGCTCGCTGCCTCTCAGCATCACCTCTCCTCATCCTTTTAGTTGCACTAGCGTTTGAAGTGCTTTTTCATTGCTATTGTTTTTATCGTTTTGCGAAAGTATTGAAAAAAAGTCAAATATTCAGATATAATTTTCGTTTTTTTTATTTGTTTCTTTTGTTAAGTGAACGGGCGCGGTGTGAGTGGCTCAGCTACAACTGTCACAAAAGCTCATGTTTTGCTTGCGAATGAACATCATTATAAGTTGGTTGGGCAGGTGAATAACATAAAATTTAACCGTAACAAGTATGGAAGGGCTTAAGTATGGATAAAACTGAATTATGTATACCGTTGCAGTTTAAGGAGAAAAAGTTTTATGGAATTTAATGGCTGTTCTTCTAAACTAGTGATGCCCACGACCACAACTAAGTAATACTCGTAATGAACCAATTTTTTATGTTTAAAAAACTTTATATCTAGAAAAGGTGCTTTGCAGCTTTGTAAAAAAGGCAATTCAAAGAAGTCAGCCAAGAAACATCTCGAATCGTTCTTTTTTTTCAAATTCAATGCAATTTATACAAAACTCCTTTCTGATGAGATCTGATTGGCAGGAGGAAAGAAGTTTGTGATATAGCTATTGCTTATGATAACAACATCACCGCAGCATGTGGATCAAAGTTCACAAATTTTAGGCGCAGAACTTACGTAGTAGTATCACCTTTTACTAAAACAAATATAAGAAGGAACTGGTTCGTCACTTTTATATGGAGTCCATCTGAACAAAATCTAAGATTCTAAGCATGATTCCTCAATTCGGTCAAACTTCTGCCAAAGGTAATGCAAATTTTCAATCATCCCATGTACCAACAAGAGGGCTATTAATGAAAGTAACCCATTACAATTGTCCTCGAAGTCCTTCCAACTTGTTCTAGGAGCAAAATTAGTAGAATGAGCAATGTTAGGAATATCTAGAAGTCGTTGATAGTTACGAAACTTTTATGGGAAGTTGAGGAACTGATTACAAGCGGCTGAGTGCTTATACCGGTCACCATCTTGAAAAGTAATGCCAACTTAAAGTTCCATACCCCTATAAAAAACACCCTTCATATATTTGAGAACAAGGCGCTCGACTTTATGAACTGTCTTAATTTATTTCAACTGTGCTTTCCCGTGATAGTGTATTAATTGCGACTTTACATGTCCTCATAAAATGGGACTTTATGTTTGCAAATATAATCGTCTAATAGATATCCCCAATGAAAATGCTGCCCATTTGGCACCTTCAGTTATACGATCAACCCAAATTGGAGGACAAAAGTGAGCTTGAATTTACCTAGGGTTTTAGATCCCGGCATTTAAACCCATCATTATAAATGCTGGGAAAGGAGCAGCAGACTTGCACCCGGCTGAAGATTTTGTTGTTAGAACTTTCTCTATAAGGCCAAGTCCTTCCCGTTTCCAGGGCTGTATTAAGCAGTTAGTTTTAGCGTAAAGACCATTTTGCAGATGCTCCAAACTCGGAGCGCTTGTTTTCAAAATGTGCTATGAACAATGTGCTAGAAGAAACCACTTGCTGTTCGGGGTGTCTATGCAATGGAGAGAATATAATAATAATCTTCAATTAATATTACTTCTGTTGTGTCATTTTCGTAGTGTTAATGTTAAAACAATAACGTACGATCACCTAGATTTATCACATTCAGATGAAGTACTTGATTTAACATTTTCTGCTGCCCATGAACCATCAACCTAAAAAACCTATAGTAAAGTGTATAGCGATAGTGAAACCTTTTACCAAAGCAGAATTAAGCTATTTAAAAAGGATCTTGAACTACCGAAAGAATGGCAACAAAATGGATACACCAAAAACCCTGTGGGATAGCCTCGTCATGCAGCAACACTGGACAAAAAGATATTGACTTCTACGTGAGATGTTGGAAATAGAAAATGATAATTTAACAAGCCTACATTTGGTTACAAGAGATAAAATTATATTGCCTCCTTTGCACATTTAACTGGGTTTAATTCAACGATTTGTGAAAACGTTAGATAAAAATGGGAAATGTTTTATTTTTATACATATAAGTATGTACGAGTCTGTAGCATAGAAGAGATAAAAGCCAGTTTTTTGATGGCCCACGGATGAGAATATTGACAAGTGATACTGATTTCTCAAGTCCAATGATCAGTTTTATATTTTTGCTGTTAATGTAATCAGTGTAGGGTCTCAAATTAAAACATATTACAGCTTCTTGGCACCAAAACCACTGTTGTTGTGTCATTGAAGTTTGAAATTTTTCAAATAACACGAATATCAACGTAGCCATACATTGTACTGGGAATATTATTTTATGTGATCAATCTTAGAATACATTCCAAAAGGTGCGCTGGGTACATATATATAAAACCTCAACCTACGATGAGATTCAATAAAAGCTGATGCAGGTGCACGCGCCAAGTAGCAACAACAGCAACAGCAACTGCAAAAGCGAAAACGTAAAAATAAAAATAAAAGCAACCACAACAACAAAAATAAATTCGTCAAAGACATCACCAAGAACATTTTGAAGTCTCATATGTCAAATAGACGCCTACGGCAACCACGAGGCGGATCCACACAAGACAAGCCGTTTGGACGCATGTCTACCAGTACGACAATGCTTACTTATTAGTGCCTCGAGAATTTCCAGCATCTTCCAGGTTATGGTTTAGCTGCAGCACCTGCCAGTGCCATTGTCCCACTCGAGGGGTTTTTGCACATACAGTCATGTCCCTCGTGCTAAGTAACGCTCGTTCTATATTTATATGCAGCTACTGATGTAGCGTGTAGATGGAAAATATCGTCAGGTATTGCCGCGGTGCACACGATACTCGTTGGTATCGGCGAACTTTTTGTAAATTTTCCCCAGCATTTTTCAACATTGCCTTTTGATATTTTGACATATCCTTTTATTTTTGTTTCTTAGTTGTTGTTGTTGTTGTTGTCGTTGGCTTCATTATAATTTTCTGCTTGTTTTTACTTTTATCTGATAACAGTTTTATTTTTATTGTGATTATTTTTATTTTTGACATTTTGTTTGTCATGTAATATTTACACCCCAACAACAAGGCGCTTGCATTTGCCGGAGTTTGAAGGGCGCGCCTTTGCATTCGTTTTGCGGCATTCGTTATGCTGCATCGTTATGTGGTGGTGTGTTGCATACACAGCGAAGGTGCGGAAGTGGCAAACAAATCAAAAAATTCAAGTGCATTTTCACTCTGTACTCTTAAAGGTGCATTCACATTTCCCACTGAGCGCACCGGGACATTGATGACAGTATGTATAGAGAAATGCATATGTGAATGTGCAGGTGGCGGCTATAAGCTTTACAAATATATACTACATACAAGTATATACGAGTACATACCTATGCGGTGGGACTTACAGTCGAACAGAACAACATTTTTTGGGACAGGTGACTAATGAAAATTCTATTTTATTAAACAATACTTTTGCGAATTAGAGGTCTTCCTATTTCTAATCTTGTTGTTGTGGAGTTTCTGTAAATTAGAAATAATATAGAGCAAAAATTGGAAGGGGCAAACAAGCAAACAATATTAAAAATTTCGTGTTGTAAAAGCACTAAGTCATATGTTGCAATAGATTTGTTTTTCCTTTTCATAAAAAATTTTATAAATCTGAATTAAGTAATTTCATTTCGTTTTCCAACCTCCATAACTTAATTTTTAATTTTGTGGAACTTGGCGGTATCTGAAACGTCAAGTCATTCTCAACTAAGTCTCATCAGGCCGTCCAGAGTAAGGCTCGTCTAACAATAAAAAAATGACTGTATATTGGAGACAACTTGGTGTTTCGATACGCATATCTGAGTTAAATGTAAATCGGACCAGCTCTAAATAAAAAAAAAATGAAAATTTTCTTAAAAAAAAAAAAGAATTTAATAAAATGGCATAGATCAGAATGAAAAATTATTCTGTCAAACGAGATATTATCCAAACCAATTTTAAGTTAGAAAGCAAGATTCAGATGTTCAGAATTGATGTACAAATGTGGAAAAATATGGAATTATGCCGCACTGACAAAATGACATATATATTTACATACTTTAGATTCTTAGATTCTGTTTTGGAATCAAAATATATATTAACTCAGATTTTTCTAACACACTGTTCTTATTAATTGTTATAGCTTTTGTACTCCGCGCTGCAATGCATCGCAACGCCGCTGATTACGGTAACTGCCACACGTTGCTTAACATTGAGGCAGGGAGTGATTGTTGCAATAGCAGCAGCCGCAGCAGCGATGCAATTTGTCGTTGTTTTTAGCGCGCTGGTGTCGGGCATCTTACAGTTACACAAGGCATTAAAGTTTTGTTCTATATTTCTTTTCTTCCATTTCTTACATATTTTATTTTTGTACACTTGTTTTGGTTTTCGGTTGTTATTTTTATTTATTTATTTTGTTGCATTTACGTTCTTTGGCTGGCGGTTGATTATTGCTGTTGCAGTGCTTCGCTGCTCATTTGCACCGTAAACGGAATGCGGCAAAGGCAGTATGTGTGCGTTGTGGGTGAAAACTTTTTATTGCATCGCATGGCAAAAGAAAGAGGAAACAAACACAAAAACGAAAACATAAACAATTTGTATGTTTTGTGCATTTAACGTTAAGTGAATTTGTGCAATGTTGCACATTTGTGCAATTTACGCTGAAAAACTGCACTCTTGCGGTAAATAGATGCGCTTGCATTGGCAACTCATGAAATTACACACACAAAAAAAACGAATAGTAACAGCAAAAAACAAGAACTTAAATAATGAACTTTACGAAAACACCAAGGAAGTGGCTTACACACGAAACAAACTAAAATCAAAAGTAAATAAATAAATTAATAACAAAAAAAACTTGACACCACCATTCCATGTACACAAAACCGCTCTCATATACATATGTCTGTTTCGTACGAGTAGTAAATATGTTAAGTAGCAATGTAAATAAATTCTACTTTCACAGACCGCATTGCATTCTTGTGTTGTGGCGCACTAAAATTATGCCCCGTTAACTGCCAACCAGTTGTCTCGTCTTCTCGTCGTTCCATCACATCCCATTGGCACAGAATTTTTCCACTCCTCGCCACAATTATTGTACGCAATAACGCAGGAAACATTAGGCAGTCATAAAGCATTACGTTACATTAAATACAATTGCCGAGACTCTATGTGTTTCTGTATGCGTGTGTGTGTGTGCTGGGAGACAAGCCTGTCTCGCCAGCGACCTTATGCAGTTAAGTCACAAAATATCCTTTGCTTTCTTACTTTTTTTACTGTCTTTTACAGTTATATTGCTAGGGTACATAAATAAAAATATTGTCGACTACAATTTTCATTTCCTTAAGAGTATCATTATCTTTAGGATATTTTTCATCGTGGGCTGTTGTGACAATTGCCGAAAAACGAGTCTGCCCAAAAAGCTTTGACTAACATTTTGATATGAATGTATATGTGTATATCCATACAAAAAGTCATGTGTGGCGCAAAGAAAGATTGTAAAATCCGGACCCTTTTCTTTCATCTTTGATTTGTTACCGCCTGAAATTTTATGAGCTTTCCCTTCACACACATATGTGTCCTTAAAAATTTTAGTTCATCCGAAGTACTCTTTGGATATATACCCATAAATGTTAATGATATTTTTGGATGTATTTAAATAACATGTAATATATTTATATACTATAAATTTACGTTCAGTCATGTTCCACAATTTCCCTCAACTGTACATCTCTTCGACTAGGATATCAATGAATTCATTTTATATAAATTATTATGCAGCTCTAAAGCATGACTTAGAAAAGCTTCTTTGCATATTTTTGAAAATGCTGCCAACTGATGTCAATACAAACAAGAAATAAGTTCAGTCTTCGGCCTTTATACCTTTCATGTGGAAATATCTCCAAAACTTAGGGAGTTTTTTCTTAAACATACAAACAGTCAGTCATGGCTTATTGAACTTAGCTCTTCGTACTGATATGGTCGGTATACATTTTGGTGAGTCTGTCCTATTCTCCTTCTGGTACATCAGGACCAAAGTTTCCATTTCCTATATATAAAAGGTATACAAATATTTGGATATTGGACTTCATATGTCTTTGTTTTTTTTTTACATTTTTGAACAAAATTCTTTTGTTGCAAGGTCCGAAACACAACACGTTTTCTATGCATTGATTAATTCTGGATGCTTTTTTTAAGAGCTTGCTTGCTGACAATAGAATTGATCGTTTCGCCAGATTGTAGTAGCTCTTAATGGACAATTCCCTTCCAATACCATCGTACACTCAGCTGCACTTTGTTCATTATACATTATTCATTCAGGTTTTGAAGTCGGTTGTGATGGGTCATCAGCCATTGACCATAGCTTTTTCCTTTTACGTTCTCGTTTTTAATCAATTTTTATCGCATTGGCTCGATTTTGTCGAATTTCAGAAGTATTTTACTGGGTGTGATACAATTTATTAAATTTTTATGCGTTTATCTGTTAAAACGAACTGTGTAACAATTTTTGCAGCTTAGCTTAGTGAACATCTCTCGTAAAGACGGTAAACAAAAGAATTGGAACCTAAGTGATTGACTCATATAATAAATATTATTTATTCTTTTTGTTGGTGATTAAAAAGTTTCATTATCGATCTGATACTTATCTTCTGCCAACGCCATAAAATTTTCAGGTTGAAAACAGTTGATTTATAAATTCAGGCACATTTTGAAATTAATATATCCTAAAAATACTGTAGAAAAAACCCCATATCTATATTGGGGCGAGAAGTGCTTACGAAGCGGGTAGGGGTGTAAAAGTCTATTTCGGGAAACATGAGTTTAGCTTTGTAATTTAAAATTCTTGAGTAGAGAAAGGAAATTATGTGAAATAAAACTTTTTAAACAATATAGTATATGTGCCAGGTAGGATTGTTTATGAATTAATTTTTATGTGTCAGGATAAAATAATAAAACGAATATAATGGTGCAATTATTGTGAAACGACTCTTCTCACCGAATTTGTCGCGTTCACTCTTCGTTAGCAGGCGCTGATATCTCGTGTTGTACGGTGGGCGTTTCCATATAAGTTGACAAATGTATTTTGAACACTTAGGATACGGCAACAACTGTCCACAAACAACAACGGAAGCATTTTGAGAACGATGGCTGACATATCACACTGTTGTTGCTGCCAGAGCTAGTTTCCTTTACTTAAAACACACTTTCAGAATAATATTTTTTGTAGTAAAATTACATAATTTAACTTATGCAGTATTAAAACTTTTGTTGCGTTGATTTTAACAAAGTTATTTGATACTTTTCTAAAAAATCTCTAGCTTAACAAGGAAAATGTGAATTTTCTTGTTCTAAATGAGTCAACGTACTTAAGAGCCACACAATTATTTCAACACCGCCCTAATTTTTGAAACCACTTTTGTTTAACGATTTTTTCATTACCATAAAGTAGACCTCTGTTTCAGCGATAATATATTTATTCGAGGGAAATTCCTAGCGGTGATAATTTTTTTGTGGTCTTCGAGCAGACAGTATTCGCTGGGAGACCAGCTCACTTCATATAGTTTTGCTATTGTTTTAATTGACTAGTGACTAAACGCACTAGGGTGCGTTTTTTTGATTAAACATAATATTTTCTTTGCCATATGCGATCATTTCTTTTGAATTTGACGATCAAATATTCATTGTTGATGTTATATTATTTCTAAGGATAGCCGATGAATATTACTCCACGCGCATCCCTGAATAGCGAGGCAGTAACCTTTCTAGCCTATTGTTGCGCTTTTGAGCGCTTTGTGCTACGTTCAATAGTTGCTGTCCAATACCAAAAGTTTTTGCTTTTGATCAAAAGTGACCAAACGTGGAAACCAATTTGAAGAGATCTTTCTCATTGTCATAGATGTTACCTCTTAATTTTTCCACTACGTTCTGCATCATTGGTGGCTGTGTGACCTCATTTAAATTGTTTTTATTAATTGTTTTGAAAATAACAGACATTGTTTGACTCTTAGCTCAATATTTCTCAAACTTACCTTGGAAGTTATTTCTAGCTGAAAAGGCTGTGAAGGTAATAAAACCAGCGCCGTTGAAGTGTTAGACTCGAGACTTTCAAACCCATGTGTAAGGAGTATGCCTTCATATTTTTATCCATCGTGGCCTAAGTGTTTAATGCGTTACGGTATTTGCTATTTACAGTTGCGCACTAAATAAATTTACAAATAAAATCCTGAGATGCATATCTTTAAAAGAAAGTTCCAAAAATTTTATCTCTATCGGCACTAAAGCAACTCCAGGATGTTCGAAATAATTTATTATTCAACCCAATCACTTACTTGCAACACAACAACTAGAGGCCACGGAATATGCAATAATATATATTTATTTATCTATATTAAAATTCATTGTAATGACACATGCATATTTATGTATGTGTGTAAGCCTTAACAAAATTTGTATGCTCATACATACATATGTTTAGTATGCGAGGAAATATTGTAGTTGGCGCCATTCAGAACATATTCGAGCATTATCTGAGCGTCAAAGAGAATTTTATTTCAATTTGACAGCAGATACAAGTAATTTTGCCATTTACGAGCAATTGCAGAGGGTGGATTTTTTAAGACTTAAGAGATACATACACACAAATTAAGAGAAACTCATATATGTACGTATGTCATATACTCAAACTCAAAGCAAATATTTGCACGACTCCTTATAAGATATACCAAATCCACGTTTTGCTGGTGATTTCGAGTGAGTTCAGAGCATAAAAACTGACTGAATTCAAGTTGCAATACATGTTTTTACATAAATACAACTGTAAGTATTTCGCCGAAACATTCGAGTATGACGCATTTCTTTTAACATATGTACATATATTACAAAAACATATATTCGAGTATGTGCTGCAAGAAATGGCTGAGACATTTCCTGAAACACTCCCACATTGGCATTATTTTTATTAGCATATGTATGCCTGTGTTTTTTTTTCTTAAAGTTTCGTCAAAAGTTCATCATGTAACAAATTGCCTGTAAAATACACTGTTAATTACTGTGATTACGTATACGCCCCTTCTCAAACTCATACACACACACATACATAAAAATATACAACATATCTACAACACCATAAGTATTTGCTAGAAATCCTACAACGTCCTGTCTGCTTACCCAAAATAAATAAAGTGTCAGTTTTTATTGGCTGCCTTCCACCAATTAAATATGTATTTAAGCATTGCTTGATGATTTTATGCAACACATTCGGGTTATATTTGTGTAGGATGTAAGGTGCAAGGCAGTCGCAGTGACATATAATAAATTTAGGCTGAATTTTACTAACGAAAAAGTTATTTTATATCTACAATACACGAGCGGTTAATGTTAATTAAAGATGATTTTTTTCTGTTATTCCCTCTTCTTTATTCTAAACTCGTATTTTCTTCTCTTTCATTGTGATAAATTAAATTGCATAAATCATTTAATGCGTTCGGAGCATGATAAATGCAAAAGTGCTTTTGACCTTAACATTTGAAGCATGTAGCTGTGTCGAGTTGACTTCTTATTGTTTCTGAACAATTATTTATTCTTACAAAGCAAAAGAGCTATTGAAAATATTTATCCTACAAAATAGCTTGGAAGTATTCTTTGCAGATGGAACGTGACTGCAAATGCAGAGTTGTCAATTCTAATTATTCTTTGCTGCGAAAATCTAATTTTTGGACTTGAGGAATTAATCTAACAAAAACTACCAGTCAGATGTTTGTTTAATCATCGTCAGAGCTCAGAAGTAATTTATCAACTCTTTCTTGTTTTGCGTTAAGTGTTTAGTTAAAAATTTGGTATAAATCGTAAAAATAGTTATAATGCTCCGCTATTAGGTCCAGACAATATCCAGTGTAGTGTACTTAAATTCTGTGCCGATTTTCTATATCTACCATTAACGAACATATTCAATACTCCAATCAATCTCGTTAAGTCATATATTTTACCTCTGTATAAATCTGATAGTGGAGCTTGTATCATAAACTAGCGGGGAATTACAAAGTTATGTTATATTCCCAAATTTTTTAGGCTAAATTACTTTATAATAGCTAATCAGCAATTCTGTAACTGCTCAGTGTAAGAGGCAAGTGTAACCGTGACCTTCCGCAATCGGCTTCGGATTCCGGATAGTCCGGGCTGTACCTGGTTTTCGGTCACCGGTTTGTTGAACTTTTTATTCATCCATCAGGCGTGCCCCTCAGTCGGTCGATACACCCGATTATGAAGCGTATGATTGTTATGATCAACCAAATACCATAATAATTATAACTAATAGCGAAATCGAGTAGCTGGTCAAAAAATAAATTAAAAGTGGCAAATTCTTTGCCTGGCTTGCGAAAATCTCTAGCCATCAGTAAATATCTTGAGGAGTTTCGGAAATTTTCTTCTCTTCATTTAATTTGTCTCTTGCCAGTAGCGTAAGAATATAATTTGCCTGCACGCATTTTAAGCAATTATTATTATATTGTAAAATAGACTTCATTTTTTTTTACTGTGTCAAGGGCAAAAAATAGTACGAATTCTGATTTATCACGGTATATTTACTACATATATTACATATATTACAATTAAGTTATGTATGTATGTTGCTTACAATGAAGTTTTGAGTCCTTTCCTTATGGCACAGCAGTTTATACTCCGCCGGTTCATGCTTAATTAGATACGTACATTTTTGTTATATCTTAAATACTAGGGCATAAAGTTTAAATGTGTTTATATATGTACAGACATAAAGCTATAATAAATAATTCTGCTTGCCTTTTTTAGATGAAAATTAAATAATTCTTTTACTTCTTCATTTTGAATGAATGTCTTTATGTGGCTCCTAATCAAACTCCCTTATACATATGTACATAGTAATGTCTCTGTGTATTACGTTTGTACTAAATTAAAAATTAAACTTGTTTCTGTAATTAAATGTATTCACAAGTTTTTTGTCCAACGGTTTTATGTGTCTGTCGGTTGTTCGGTCTGTTGAGTCCTTTCATTTCTTTCAAAGTTAACTCATTTACCAACTCATTCGTGATCTTGAGCATATATACATACATTCGCTCATACGTAAATAAATTCTCACGCATTTGCCTTCTTACCCTTTATTCATTCTCTGTTAGAAACAATGACAACTTAAAGATGCCAATTAAAACCGTAATCAACAAAAGCTCAAGTTAATTTTTTTTTTTTGACATTTTGATAGTCTTTTAACGCAACCAGCTCCTGATGAACTGGCGACAGCGGCACAAGAACAATACAAATACGTTAATACTTTTATATCTGAGAATCTTAGTTGTATGTACGTATGTTTGCGTGAGTATGTGTATGTATGTGCTGCTTTCCGTATCTGATGGCCGGTCTTCCACAGTTATCTCTTCTTGAACATGTTGAGTTGAGTTTTGTTTTGTAGCTGGCCGCCGCTAGCGTATCCAATTAGGCTGTTTGTTCAGGATATTTACAAATGATTAGGGTGGCATTTGTGGCGGATTTATTATTGTCGTGGCAATTGTTTATTTTTCTTGCTAACAAAGAGTTTGAATTTGTTCAGAGGCGTGTCTGGTGGTGACACGTTTCAGCTGGTCTTTGAGAATTTTTGATTTTGGAACCTTTCTTGTTTGTTTAAAAAACTTTTGGTAATTCTAATTAACGCTTGGCTACAATTATCCAGTTCAAGTTTTAGTAGATTTATTTTCAAAAATTCGCCTCTACTGAGAAGTTCAATTTTGCATTGTGAACGTAATGCAAACTTTAGTATTTACCGCTTTGAAGAGCACATAGAAAACTTTGATTTATTTAAGTAATTGATTGTAATCACGATCATATTGCCTGGACTCAATACCGTTTGAAAAGACAGAAAGCATTGATACTTCTTTATATATTTCATGAGATTAAATCTATTTTGCTATCACATCTGTTCTTCTTACTAAAGTTCCATTATTTTGTGTACACACAGTCCATAAAGTCTGCGTTCACCCAACACATTTTTAAAGTAATTGAGATAGTTCATTCAGTTAAATTTTTTTAAATGCATTTATTTATTATATTTCTCAGTGCAAAAACCTATATTCCTACTTTAAATCTCGAGATTACGGTATCTAAGTGCAGCAACAAGAAAACATAGGCACCACAAAGTCTGCGTTCAGTTTGCTTGATTTTAGAATACCGAAGATGTTTCTTCTTTTTGCATATATATTTATTAAAGAGTTTGTGCCATGTTTTAATATTAATTTGAAAAAATGGGAACCAAAGGGAAAGAAAAATAATACTGTGCAACAAGATTCTACGTAATTGAAGAAACCAATTGGAGATGAAACTTTATCCCTCCCATATCAAAACCTCACACTGGGTTTTTGGCTTATAGGTCTGGTTTCATTTTTATTTTTATTTAAAGTTGGCAACCCTGTGTATGAGAAAAGTTGATTAAAACTTGATCAAACGAAGCAATTTTAGATGGGTTTTTTGTATATCGCTTTTTTTTTGGATCGAGCAACTCATTTTGGACATTAACTTTTACCTAAATCTTACGATAGATGGCGCTGTCATACAATTTGTCTTATTTTTCATGAAAAATAATATTTTTAGTTTTATTGTAGAAATGATCGTATATGATACATATAGAAAGGAACATTACACTATATTTGGCACACAAAAAAGATGATAAATAGTATACATATACACATATGTAGGCGTGAAAAGTTTGAAATAAAAAATTAAGTATACGTGCAAAGTAATATTTCTGTTAAGAATGAAATTATTTTCTGACATTGTGATAAACTATGCCATAAAAAGCTTACAAAAATAAAGGTGCTTAAAAACTAAAACTTGAATCTTTTTGAAGGCGGTAAGTTTACTTCCTCCTCCTCCTCGTCGGTATTGTCTTCTTCATTTCTCGTTAGCCACCAGCATAGATCTGCTAACATTGGTAGTAGTTTTTTCCCCCTATACAGTGTCTCCATTGTTAAAGCGACCTAGTAAAAACGTTCGCCTTGTTCATCCGATTCCGTTGCGATTTGGTGTTCAAACCAATCTATATGGTGATGGAGAAAATGTACCTTCAAACTCATATGTACACCGAGCTTCTCAAACATATTCATGAGATGATCTACTTTTTCTCTGATGTTCGTGGCACGATGTTTACCGAGAACATTAGCTATTACGTCTTTTATGGCATTCCGGGCATTTAGCTCATTTTCATTTAAAGAGTTATCAAACTTACTATTTTTTATCAATTTTCTTATGTCTGGACCATTAAACATACCTGTAAAACGATATAGCAATTACATAAATCTTAAAAAATCTTATTTTATATGTAAATATAAAATACCTTCTTTTACTTTGCTTGCACTAAGTCGTGGAAATATTGACCTTAGTGTAATAAAAGCTGGTCCATCTGCAGGAAGTGCTTTTACAAAATTTTTAAAAATACCCAATTTGATATGTAGTGGAGGTAGCAACACTTTTTCAATTGGAACAAGGGACGTGTGTATTACATTATCTGAACCAACAACTAAATCTTCTCTGTTCTCCCAGTCATATTTTTGGTATTGGTTCCCTTTATAGCGTGTATTCCACAAACATATAAAACACATATTCTTCGTATATCCACCTTGTAATCCACAAAGCAGAGCTACCATTTTCAAATCGCAACATATACGCCATTTATGGCTTTCATAGTTTATTGCTTCTAGTAGATGCCTCACAGATTCGTATGTTTCTTTAGTGTTCAAATTGTATGCTATCGGAACGCTAGGTTTCTTGTTGTTGTAATACAGCAAAACTGCTTTCATACTAGTGTTGGATGAATCAATAAATAACCTCCATTCGTGGGGAATATAAGTCATACCCATTTCTGCAACAAGTTTTTCAATATCGTTACAGTAAACGAAGGTGTTTTCTTCATTGGCAGAGAAAAATGGCTGAAATTTTGCTTGGCGAGGACGGTAACCAGTAACTTTAACATCAGGTGTCAGTAAATTATTTTGTTTTAACTTATGTGCTATATACTCTGCATCACGTTTTGATAAATTGACATGTTTTACCACGTCATCCATCCAATTTTGAGATATTGGTATCATATTTTTGGAAGCTTCAGATATTTCATAATCAGGTTCCTGCAACTGGTTTTGCAAGTTCACAGTCCATATAGAAATCGTAGTAGGGCTTGGTGGCCGTGGTACAGGAATAGCATCTGAATGCGATAATGGCAGGCTTACATAATCTGTTCCAATATATTTCATTGATCTTCGCGATCTTTTAGTTTTTCCATTTACATCATTCAAACACACATAAAACACTATGCTCACCTGAATGCACAACCATTCTGAATGAGTACATAGATTCAACACATTAAATAAAATAAACTTACCTGGATCAGTCCAAATCATCGGAATACCAAACTTCAGCGATTTTTTTATTCCTCTAACACAGAGACGTAAGTCATCGTAGCAGGTTCTACATATATCTTTGGGAGCCCAATTTACGTCTTGAACAACCGGCATCCCAAAATAATGTTCATACCACTCTTTTGCACTAACACTTATACCAATCAGATTGGTTGCTATGCTGAATTTACCGCAAACATAGCAATAAAGCGCTAACTTTCGCAAACATTTATTCATTTTAAATTTATTTTATAAGACGGTTTACGCTACCAAAATCTTCAGAATTTATTTTGCTGTGGTATTTCAAGAGAGCTGACACGAAACTCACAGAAATTGTGATTGGTAAAAAACTATATATATTAATACTATTTTTGTATGAAAAACTATCAAAAATAAAACAAATTGTATGACAGCGCCACCTATCGTAAGATTTAGGTAAATGTTAATGTCAAAAATGAGTTCCTCGATCCAAAAAAAAAGCGATATACAAAAAACCCATCTAAAATTGCTTCATTTGATCAAGTTTTAATCAACTTTTCTCATACACAGGGTTGCCAACTTTAAATAAAAATAAAAATGAAACTAGACCTATAAGCCAAAAACCCAGTATGAGGTTTTGATATGGGAGGGATAAAGTTTCATCTCCATTTGGTTTCATCAATTACGGAGAGGTGAACCCTCATTTTGTGTCACAGTGTAATTATTAAACTGTGGAAATATGGCGTAAGTTTCAGAAAAATTGAACAAACTATTGGCAGAGCGTAATAAATAGTTTGAAGCAAACCGATATTTCAACGTCAAAATCCCGATCTGGCCGCCCAAAAATATTATCAGTACGGGAGGAACGCAAAGTAATAAATCTGGTAAAAGTTAACCCGCGAATTACGCAACAATTATAGTTGAAAATGTAAATAAAACGTTTAAAAAAACAATTTGTGCAGAAACAGCTAGAAAAATTTTACACAAAGCTGGTTATCATGGTAGGGTAGCTCGAAAAAAAACTTGTATCTCACTTGTCAACAGACGAAGGCGCAATGATTTTGCTCATAATTATATAAATAAGTCTCCGGAATTCTGGAAACAAGTCATTTTTTCGGATGAGAGCAAATTTTATATATTAGGCGTAAAAGGTCGCCAAATTGAGTGGCGCAAATCCGGAACTGCCCTTAAAAAAAAAAAATCTTGAAGGTATAGTGAAACATGGTGGTGGTGGAATAATGATGTGGGGTGCATGGCAGTAATGGCGTCGGTTATCTTCGACGTTTTGGTTTCAATAGGATAACGATGTGAAGCATACTGTTTAAATAGTCAGACTTTCTCTCTCGTACAATGCCCCTAGACAGCTTAAAGGCCTCCTCAGTCACCCGATATCAATCCTATAGAGCGCCTTTAGGATATATTAGGAAAAATTATTCGTCAGCATATAATAACAATTAATGAGATTTTGCGAAGTTATGCTGGCAGAATGGTACCGAATTACAGCTGAGGAAACAGATAAGTTGGTAAATTCATTGACAAACCGATTGAGTGAGGTACTAAAACAAAATGGTTATCCAGCAAAATATTAAATTTAATTTTTCTTTATAATTTTTAATGCTTTTGTAAATAATTATAAATCTGAACGCAGACTTTGTGGTGCCTATGTTTACTTGTTGGTACACTTAGATACCGTTATAACGAAAATGAAAAGGAAAATATAGATTTCTGCTTTTGCATTTTAAACTTAAAAATATAATGAATAAATTCATGTAAATTTTTTATCTGAATTAACTACTTCAATTGTGTTTTTACGTTACTTAAAAAATGTTTTGGGTGAACGCAGACTTTATTCAATTCATTTTACAAAGTTCAATTAAAACATACTTATTAAATTATATTGTAAATTATTCCGTCCGTTCGTTCCAGTCGTTGCACCGTAACTCCCACTCTAATTTGTTCTTCGTCTCTATCCTGTCCGCTGTTCGCTATGTTAATCCGTTCCCCTTCTGTTTAGTGCAGCGTCGCATTTTTATGGTACGTTAGTCGCTGTTCACATAAAATAGTAATTGTCCGTTTGCACAGTCCCACATATATAACTATATCTAAAATTCCTTACTGGGAGTTTTAGGCACCGGGGACCGCAGTAACCGAGTATTTAGCAGCGGAAGATCAAGGTTCGAATCCGCCAACATCCAAAACCTATAGAAAATTTATTTAAATAAAAAAATGTGAATAAAATTTAACTGGAGGCGGCTTCATAGTGTGGAGAATATGTCAGATGAATGAGAAAGGCCGATAACTGGCAAGTTCTAGAGCGTGATTCGAGAATATTCGTTATCGAGAACGTCTCGATAACTCTCTACGTTGTAAAGTAAATGATTGTAAATAGTGAAGTGAATTGTTACTTATTGAGTAATAAAAGAACAGTGAATAAATTCTATATAGTTAAGAAACTGCAGACATAGTTGGTGATTTTTATTGAACAATCCAGACACGAAGGATATGGGAAATCATCGAGGTAATCTAGCGAAATCGTAACAGTATAAACTATTTGTTGGCAAAACGTTAAGACGCACTTCACAAATTAGAGGAAATGCACGCCCGAAAATCCCTGCAGCATATATTTAATATATGTGAATACTCAAAACGGAAAATTGTAATAATTAGGAGTTGGGGATGGCCCTAGTCTACAAAATAAAAGTTGATAGCAAAAAAACATTTTAATACTAGATTTGAACTTTTCAATATTTTGTTTGTTTTATACAAGTAAAAACTGGTTTTTTCCTAAGCCTTACTCTTTGCGATTCATAAGTGGTGCACTTATCTCTACGATATCAAATTGACTGGTAAGTTTATGCAATAGGAAACACAAGAGTGAAGCGTGAGTGAGTGTTCACCGTTTTAAATTCCTAACGTGCCCCGATAGTGCAAATTAAAAATACGGATGAATAGCCAAACTTACAGAAAAATAAAAGGTATGTGTGGTTTAAATACCAGGCAACAAATTCCAGATTTAGAAATAAATTGTGACAATGATATCGATTTTGATATACCTAATTTTGGAAATAGTGACACCATCCTCGTGCGTGAAAATTTTCATAAAGTCAATTCACTTGCCTACACCTTTGAAAAGGTTCATAAACAAAATGAGCACATAGGTGGGGATGAGTTTGCTTCACATATTAAAATCTCTATAGGTGAACTATGCGAGAGCAATAGCCCAATTTATGTGTTCGATAACAACTTAACTGCCGATGGTGAAGTCACCCACCAAGATGATATGCAAGAGCCCAATGTAGACCACAATATGTTTACAAAAGCGGAGGACATAGGCTGTTATCTGCGTAATAAAAATAATAAGAAAAGCTCAGGCGAGGATGGAGTATCAAATTTTCTTCTAAAGAAAACGTTTCCTTTTTTCTGGAAATATATCGCCATTGTAATCAACCAATCATATAATATAGGTTATTTTCCTGAAAAATGGAAAACAGCGAAGATTGTGTGTGTGCCAAAGCCGAACTCCGACCCGAAATCCATAACTATATCGCCCAATATCACTCCTATCCAACATTAGCAAACTTATGGAGGAATATTTACTAGACAAAATCAAATCGCATGTTGAAAAACAAAAGATATTAAAGGACTATCAGTTCGGCTTTCGTCCTTCGCATTCCACATGTCACGCTCTGAAAATGCTGTCTGACTTTGTATGTACCAACCTGAACATGCGTCAAGCAACCATTGTTGTTAGCTTGGATCTTCAAAAAGCTTGGATAGAAGGTATAATTTATAAGATGTACAAAAAATTCAATTTCGATAAGAGTTTATGTAGAATGATATACACCTATCTTAGAGAACGATCATTTTTCGTTACAAATGGCGACAACAACTCTATCATACGAGATGTAAGTGCAGGTGTGCCACAAGGTTCTTTGCTCGGGCCAATGTTGTACAACATCTTTCTTGCAGACTTTCCAGACCCACCAATAAAAGCTCACCCCGCTTCCTGTGATATAAAGGTCCTTATATACGCAGATGACATTATAGTGTTGGGATCTCAGAGGCAATTAGCTCAAGCTAATGATGAAATGAACTCGTATCTTAAAAAACTAAATGAATACTTCAAGAAATGGAAAATAAAAGTCAACACACGCAAGAGCGAATGTACGATTATTAAGGGTTTGCGAAAAAACTTGTACCCAAACGCGCGAAAATATATTCCTCAAATCAAAATAGGTGAAGAAAATGTTAGAGTGAAAAATCAAATTAAATATTTAGGAGTAGTACTAGATGATAGATTTACCTTTAAAAATCATTTAGACTATATCCTTGCAAAAGCAAAAAAAATGTTTTTTAACTACGCAAACTTGCTAAGAAGACCCGCTGGCTTAAAACACAATATTAAACTTAACATTTATAAGCAAATAATTAGGCCTTTATTATCGTACGCCCATCTGGTTTAATATCTCTTCAAGCCAAATGGAAATACTATGCGTATTTGAAAGGTATATGTTAAGAATATGTAGTGGAATCTATCGAAAACCGTCCTCTGGGGGTACATTCAGGAAAAGATTCTCAAATAAATATTTGTATAAAGCATGCAAAATCGCGCGAATTGATAGCTTCTTAATCAAAACATCTGAACGATTTGTTAACAGTTTGTTATATGTAGATAATGAAGTAATACAAAATTATACTGAAACAAAATGATATAGTATTACCAATTACAGATAAATACATATCACCTTTGTATATATAAATATTAAAACAAAACAATCTTATATATCATAACAACAAAGTTATTTACTATCATAGACGATACAATACGTATAATGTTTATCCACAAAACCTTGTATATAATGTTGCACAATTTGTGGCAACAACACAATAACTTAAATAAAATAGCCAATCACTAACAATTTTTACATTTAACAACAGATACCTAATGATATTTCTTTTTTGGCCCTTTTTTGGAAAACATCAATTTTAAATTTGCATAAAGCTATGCTATTATTGTACAAAAATAAATTAATGTAATATACACAAAATAGTATGTAAAATTTTAAACTCCTAGATAAATACTAAGGTATGTTAATAAATAATTGTAATTGTAATTAAAGTGGGTCAAATTGCCGGAATGGTTATTTCTTATCACCGATAAGAACTCAAGCACAAGAAACGTGCGTTTCAGAATGAAAGCGCCAAAAAGTTTTCCGAGTGGTTAGCATTGAGTACTACTAAAAGTAAATGTATGGTGTATAATTCTGTTTCTGGATATAAAATTGACACAGTTGCATATTTACTGGCGTATCGAGTTTGAGTGTTGTAAGCTTACTATACGATGTCTCTGTTAGCTACGACTTCATTTTATGACTGTCTGCAGTGTTTGATGACAGGAGATATTTTATTATTTCGATGAAAAGGTGGTGTGCATCAATTGGCGAATTTCCTGCGTGTAAACACTGATATTTCTACTCAGTTCGCCGCCGGTAGGCTTTAATATTTCACACCATACGCTCGATAGCACCTTATACGCTTATCCCACGATAATTAGCGATCGGCTTCAGTCGCTTTGTTATCCTTTAAGGCAGGAAGTTTTCTTCGAACCTCATCCTAGTCTAGTAGTGGAATGTTTCTGGTTTACTGCCATTCAGCTGACTGGAGAAGTGTTCCCTCGCTAAACTTAATATGCCCTGATAATTTCATAGAATTTTGGAGCATTAACCCTCTCGACCTCTGAAGTTTTTCATACTTTGCATCTTTTTTTCCTGGTCTGCGAATACGCCTTGCTTTCTTCTTCAGCTCTGTATATCTACAATAAAAAGGAGGAAAAATTTAAGCTCCTTATATACCGCTGATGGGTCAATAAAAACGAGCCGCTAATTTAAGTTTTTCAGATTGCACAAGGTATTGAAGGATCCTTAACGAGGCCAACGCCAATTCAAAATAATATAATATGAATGCCGGGATACTGCTGATCTCTGACAGCATTTTTTAAAGTAGTGGTGCAGTAGCAATAATATTTCGCGAGATTAAAGTTGGTATCGATATCAGTTGGGAGAGAAGAATTTAGAGCAAGTCTGTAACATGGCCTGATGTAAGTAATTATGTTTTACCTGGTGGCATATGTTAGAGAAACGGTACACACCCTAACCGGGCAAAATAATAATATATTTTTGTTGGGAAAAACATTGAAATAATTAAAATACTATTTTATGTTCGTTAAATCCAAAATCATGTACTACAAGTCCGTTATATATGCATGTATGTAGGATAATCTACACAGGAGACTGTAGTCAGATCAAATATAATATTCACAACCGAAGACAATCTCACACAAAACTACACACACACACGCAAATAAAGAGAAACATGAAGTGCCAACTGGCAAGTGCTTATATTTAGTAGGCCACACACAGCGACATTTGTTGCAATTGCCAACCACATGAGTGAGCTATCAACACCTCATGGTCAAGTGGCGATTTGCCAGCAGACAAGTGCTTTGTCACATGAGGTAAAGCTATCACACTCAGTGCAATCGGCGTACCAATAAGCCAACCGGTGCACGGTGGATAAGTTCAAAGGCAAAGAAAAAAAATTTTTAATTAAAAATTTCCCACTATGTGAATCAAAACTATTTCTCAAAAGAACAATAAAATAAACGAAACATCCATTTTTACTCGAGATAAGGAAGGCAATACAAACAATTGTACCGTGTAGAGAACTGGGCTATAAGGTAGCCTCTCAAACGTAATTAATATGTAATACTGATACTATAAATTATAATAATTATTAAAGAAAAAGTAATATACTATATATCTAACCGATTTTTTTTTTGTAATAATATGTTGACCTATTCATTTGAAATTATTGTTTCACCAGTAACTTTCTTGAGTGTTTGTTATTGATTTAAAATATAAAAAAGTCGTAATCCGTCTCGCCCTCAAATGAAATATGTTTGCTAACATAAGTTTCTAGCTCTATGTTTTTAATTTCAGCTGCTACCTTTTGCCACTCTTTATGTTATTCGTTTTATTCAAGCACTTTTTGTGCCTACATATGAAATTTCGAAAAACTAAAAAAAGGTGGTAGAGAATTTTCAAAAGATGGGAATACTGCAAGAATGCCCCATGATGACCATTCTGCTGAAATAACTGATATAGAAAAACACCAAATTGTGGAAATATTAAATATCGCATCACGATATAAAATGAATGTGAAAAAAATTAAAAAATTTGCTTTAGATATTGCAAGAAAACTAACATCCAAGTATTCTGATGTTATTCGATATGTATTACTTTCAATTGAAGAACTCTCTTTAGAAACTGCTGAGTCAAGGAATAAAGGCGTTAAGATGTGTCGACACCAACCTACACAAATGAACTAGCTTAACCGATTATTTTTGAGTTCCGTTTCTCTGATAATTTCTCAACGAAAATTACTAAGCAAAAATAAATCGATTTAAATAAAATCAATTTTGAATTTAGTTGAAGAATATTCAATAAATTTTTTGGTTCATTTATCAATCTTAACCGTTTTTATTAAATTAAATTTCGCTCAAGTATTCTCAAATCAATTCAATTTATTTCTTCTATATAGTGCTACTTTTAGTGTTGCCATGTTGGTAACTTTTTACAAAGACTCGTTACATTTTTTATTTGGTTACGTGGTTACTGCTTATATTTGTTATTTTTTAAATTGCTCATTTTACCAAACTTACATTAAAAGCATTTAGCACTTGTTGAATAATTTTGCTCATTTGAATTATTGTGATGAAGATACAATAATGACTGTAGCATGAATCTAACCGCGTATGGTCTGCTTAATTTTTTTAACTGAATTACTACTCAGTTTTTATGTCATTACATATTTACAAATGTTCATCTAATTTAGAAAGAAAATTTATATACATAAATATGTATGTATGTATATACATATGTTGCTATAATTTGTTCAGTTTGTCCTTTTCCATTTTGGTTACTTTTTTTTAACAATTTGGTAAAAACAAAATAGAATTAGTGGCAACCATGGTTACATTAGAAAATTAGTTAAACACAACATAGAGGATTTTAGGGGTTTTTCAAACTAGGCGGTGAGATAACCATTTCGTTTTGTTTAGGCAGTGGAAGTATTTTTGGCCGCTGATCCCATACAACACCGACCACTGCTTGATATATTATGCGGGCATTCTCACAACTACAACAATTAGTTAAAAGTAGTGTTAACAATTGCATTCAATGAGCAAAACATAAGTGTCTACTGTTTGTACATGAAAACGTTAAGTGTCTCAGCGTGAAAGTGTCACAACGTCAAAGCGATGCGAATGCAACGAAGCGTTTGATGTTCTAGAGTTTGGAGCCTAGAAAGCTGGCACACACACTTTTACTCCAGGTGTATATTGTTGTTGTTATTGCAACAGTTATTGCTTGTTCCAGTTATGTGCTGTATTTGTTGTTGTCAAAATTATTGTCGTTTGTTATTGTTACGACCATTGCCGTGCGTGTTCGAAGCTCTCTTTGCCCCAATTAAAGTGTGGGTCACTTAGGCAGTGGTTAGGCGACACAAGGCAGCCTAAAAGCACTTGTTTGTATAAATGTACAGTAAAATTTTGAACTAGCTAGAAAATCTTCACTAGTCCGAAGATTTTAAAGTGATGTTAATACAAAAATGTTAAGTTGTGTCTTTTATTAATTCATTTCACAATTTCATTTTTTTAAAATAAAAATAAGATTCAATAGAAAAACATTTTTATTAACTCTTGAAGATATTTAGGGATGTGCTTTCATTTTTATAATTTTTATTAATTTTATTTAGTAAATAATATTTAAAATATGTCGATTTATTAATCATTTAAAGCATAAAGTATTTTTTTTGTCCAGCTGTTATATTTCTGACCGAAATCAGATATTTGCATGGAAACGAGTGTATAGAAAATAGATAGTTCGCAAAAGTGGTGAACGTTTTTGGCCTACTAGTTTCTAAGTAGTCTTTAAATATTTCTTTGGACAGCAGGGTAGATACATATGAATACATGCAAGTTCGCTTTTGCCACGCGTGTGCATACAACCGTAGCAGCTACTGTAGTATAATTTGCCTCGCTTGGCACCAATGTATGTGAAGACACTTCAAATTGAAAATTTTGTTTTCGCTTGGTACATCAGTTGCCCACACGAAATTGTCAATTGTGGTTTCGCGTTGGTGGCATGCGTCTGGTGACTGGCGGTTGGCGGTTAGTGGCTGATGTTCGCTTATTTGTTCCGAGCGTTACCCACCTAAAACCAAGTATACAATTTGTAGTTCGGGAATTGACACGTTTTCAGAATTTAACTTGAAGTGCATTAATTTAGTTGCAAGTTTCGGTTATATTATGGGCATTGCTATTATTAATTTTAATTGGACTATCACCAAGCTGCGTCCAATCGTCTGGCTTAATTATAAAGCAATGCTCTTAAGCCATTTAACGAAAAATGTCCCCATACATTTATAGTAAACTGTGAACTATAAAGAACGAAAAAAGATATGTATGTGAATAATTTCTTAATACTTTAAAGCTACAACCACAATTAAAGTAAATAAAAACTTCTTGACTTACTGCCATTCGATTTGAGTGCTGATCTCTGAATTGGCCATGGCTCAATTTCGTACAAAAACTGACAAAAGTTAAAATATTTTCTAGAAGTTATGTTGCGAGAATAAATCACCAAAGAGGACCAAATGAATTTGTTAAGCCCTTTCAATAATTTTTTACAATGGAAAATTTAAAATTAAAATTAAAAAAATATAAAATATATTATTAAAAGAGATAGTCCTATTGTTCAACCAGAAAGCGAACTTCCATCAAAATTGCCACCATTTACCTGCTACAACGGATGCTTGCGGTTGAAATGCAATTATTAGAGCTAATAAATACAGGGTTATCCATTTACCGCTAAAAACGGCTTTCGTGTAGCCGCACAAAAAAAGTTCAACGGTGTCAAATCGCACGCTCTCGGTGGCCAATTGACAGCGAAAAGACGAGAAATTATGCGGTCGGGAAATTTCTCTCGCAATAAAACCATAATCGCTTGGGCTGAGTGGCATGTGGCAAGTCGTGTTCTTCAATTACAGGTCAAAAAAAGTTGGTAATCAAACAATCATAACGCTCCGAATTGAGAGTGAGCATTCTCGGTGCCCCAAATGCGACAATTGAAAAATTGTGGTTCACTGCTTGTTGTTCAAGCACCTAATCGACGTAACCACGGCGTTGTAAATGGTCAGATGGCTACAGTTGTTGTGTGAACTGGACTTTATATGTATGCGGGTGTCATTCCAAGTGCAAAACACGCCATAATGTGCCGTGAGAAAGTCCAGCTCTTGAGAACGTCCAGAAATAGACATATTCGGGGTTTCGACAACACTTTCACTTGCAGCAGCGATATTCGAGGTTCTTTAAAATTTTACCATTTGTTTGAGTAGTTGGACGATAACGTTCAGCATAATCTCCTCGTGGCGACGTTTGAATTTTTATATTAGGTATCAACAATTTTATCGCGTTTTGCAGTTGTTAAGCGAAGACTTTAGACTACAACTAGACATGTTTGGTTTGACAAAAAGTTCGTCAGATGTCAAAACACAGCCCTGCACTTTCGAAACCTCTAAATGGATAACCCTTTACTGAAACACGTCCTCAATTGAAGACAATAAAAAGATACATCATTATCCGACTAAAGCAGGATCTCCGATTGGAATCCAGATGTGCACCGCCCAATCCATAATAAGGAGAATCTATAGTTTGCTCCAATTGCAGTGAGATAAGTCTCTTTAATGTGATAGGATGATTGAAGCTCATCCTTAACGAACTGATCATCGGTACGCAGCAGCAGTTGTATGTTGTTGTTAAGGATGTTACCTATTTGATTTAATTCGTAGTATTTTCTGCAAAAAAAAATCACACACTATATTCTTCGCTGTTCATAAAACATCTCAAGTCTTTTGATATGTCTGTCCTTAAGATCTAAACCCATTTCATTTTCGAATCTTTGGTCCCATATTCTCCAAGTTCGCCTAATTTAAAAAAAAACTAAATTGTGGTCTCACGTTGAAGAGAACAGTTTCCGTCATCTCTTTATTACTTTCCTTAATTACTTACTTGAAAAAAGCATACTAACAAAAGATCTGCTATTTTCAATTCTTTTGTAATATCTTTTTTTATGAGTCGGTTTTAAGTAATCGGTGTGATGCTACTTACCTTTTAAGTTAAACTCTAGATGAGAGGTTGAATGGTTAGCGCCCACTAAATAATAACAACTAAATTGCCAAATTGTAGAAATTTCAAAAGCTGACGACTTTCTTATATTCAGTCGGTAAAACATCTTTGGTCCTACCATTGCTAGTAAATACGAAACTGTTGGAGCGCAAGATGGTTGACAGGAAATGTGAAATTAATCTGTGTGACTCTGATCCTACCTTTTTTTGTTTATTTTTAATTTTAAATTTATTTTCGTTACTATAAAACAGAATTCTCCAGACATGTAAATTTAAATGATGTGTCAGAATCAAGGTGAATTTATAAAGGTGAGAGCAGAAGAATATTAAAACAATTATCGAGTGTTGAGTTTTTACTTTTGTAATGGAAAATTCTATCACTATTAAAACTGCACAAAATCTCTGTTCTACTCTTTTTTCATACAAATCACAAACACAAAATCACCATTCTCAAAATTTTCGCATTCACAATAAAAAAAAATAAAAAAATTTATTCAAATCTATTTAAGCCAAACACTAAAAAAAATAATTTTGACAATCTCTATGTTTAATAAATGAAAAAGTTGAATTTCTGGTGGTGTGATTGAGCTATGTTTCGTTTACGGTAACGAATCAGCACAAAAATCGTTCGGATTGTGATTGAACGTCTCCAAACACTCCTTTGAATTGGTTACACGGTTGCGCTTATGGTCGTGTGTGAGCAATTGCGGCACACATCGCAAGGATAGCTTTTCCAAATATTGATGCAGAATGTGACGTACCCTTCCAATTGAGGTGCCTATAACCTCAGGCACCTCACGCTCCCTAATATTATCCATGGATGTCATCGAAAATTTATGGCACGCTCGTTAATTTTTTTTTTATGGTATTTACTATTGTCAGAAGGTACTTATGAAAAACAAGAAATGAGTGCTGTCTTCGTCCATTCCGAAGTCTTTATATCTTTCATGAACAAATCAAGTTTATTGTAAATTGTAAAATTCGATTGTGACGATTTTCAGTGTCAATAATTGTTTGAATTTACGTTTGTATCACACGGACAAGCTTGATCTACTCACCTCATCATTCTGATACGATCAGTATAAATTATGTTGGATCAATCTTTTGTCCTTTTGGCAATTACATGTTTCGGCCCAAAATTAATATACCATTTCATGTACATGAAAGGTATAAAAATATTAAAATTTCGTACACTGGTAGCTTTATGTCAAAATTAAGATAAGGACCTTTATATCTTTCGAACATTTCCATTCTCTAAACATTTTTGATGGGATTTACTTCAAACTCATTTAATTCCAAGGAATAGTTTATATACCGATCTTAATGAGATAAATAATTTTATGATTCGATATTGTTGAATTTTCGTCTGGACACTAGAGAGCAAGTTCCGTTTACTTGAATTTTAGTATGTTGGTAGGATTTTGTTTAGATTAACATATAAGTATAATTACAATTCTTTATTTCCCGGAAGGGGATCACTAATAAAAGTATAGATCGTTCGTAGTAGTAATAACTACTTCGAAGTAAGTAAAAAAAGTAATAACAATTTTAAAATGTAAGTTAACTAAAAATACTTTTCTAGAAAAATACTAAGTTGAAAAAAAAATCAAAATAATAAGCATTTAAGAAATACGAAATGAAATATGAATATTTTGCAAGAATACAAAAACAAAAAAAAACAATTTGTTTGTTTGTGTAATTGGAAGGAAGAACAAGTATGCATATGATAAGAAAGCTTTACCTGCTATACAAGGTGGAGTTACTATGGCAGCGAATTCAACTGTTTTCATTCATTCTTCGCAAAGATTGTCAACATAATTATTTAGTACGTTTTGTTTGCATTAATTTCACTTGATTTTTTTTTTAATTGTTACAATTGCGATTTTGTAATTTTGCTTTACGCGAAAAAAGAATGGATCAGACAGTTTGTACAATTTTCAAAGCCAACGAATTTTCCATGGTTTTGGCAATCACTACTCAAAAGCATAAACGAAATACACGAGAATTATTAGGGGGATTCCCTATGTCTACGAAATGCATACCATGCAAATATTTCCTATGGAATTGTGCTAGAGATCGAGAGCACCCCTATTGCAAAATTGTGACACCGTAGCATGCATTTCCTATACACAGAGACTCCTCCTATTGTATTTGTTTTCCTGCCCTCACTTTTAAATAAATTCGTGTTGATTTCCAAATACATATGTACATATGTATGTAAACCTCAAACCATGAGGAGGAAAAAAAGACAGTGAACATCGCAGTTAGTTCAGAGCTATCACTCCTAATATTCAAAGTTCAATTTAATGTGCATGTTTGATAACTTTATATAGAATAACGTACACTTTACTTAGATAATATATGGTATATCTGATTATATAGAAGAATACAATTCTTCCTTGGTATATAGTTGAATTTTTTTTTTTAATTTAGTTAAATTCTATTATTTCTTTATTTCAGATAAAAATTTAGAGTTTTTTAAAAATACAAAGAAAATATTTAGTCGATAAAAATGTATCAGGACTATGATGAGGTTCCACCAAATCATGCCCCATCATACTACGATGTCCCTATTCATCCACTTTTGGCGGCCATTAGCGGCAATATGGATAAATATGCGTGAGTTTGCAAAAAATTCAAAAGTGGCTTAATTTTTGAGATTTTGAAAAATTTCAGCTATAGTTGAAACTTATTTTTAGACATTCTCATAGGACTGTGTTGCTTTGTTTAATAATAAAAGCTACATATGTGTTAATTTCAGGAATGCTCAGGATCGCTTGACATATCAAAATCATTTTTCATATCCAATACCACCAATGGCCGATGGCACTCATGTGCATGATTCATATCCAAGTGGTGCTGCTGCGGGATGGGGTGGTGGGCAAACAGGAACCAGTGGCACTGGTCACTCTGGTCACGGGTAAAAAATTAATGGCTACCTTACTCGACGAATCCACAGTAATTGTTATCTTGCTTTCTTTAAATATAAATTTGTAGCTATGAATCTCCCTCCGGAGTTGGCGGTGGCGCTTATGAATATCCCCCACCAGCACCGGTACATGCACCCACAGGTGGTTCATATTCTCCTCATACCACAGGCGGCACCAGTTATGGTGGCTACGCGCCAACACCTTCCAAGTACTTCGCCCGACCCCATCCGACCTTGCCGAGCAAGGGTAGCAGTAAGAAGAAGAAAAAGAAGAATAACAGTAATGCGAATACTATGAACGCACTCACTTTGTTGGCCTTCTTCTTTTTTATAAATTTACTGCAAAATTGCCTCAAGGACAATATGGAAGCTATGAATCCCACTGTAATGGTTATGACGGCGAAAACCGCACGCGATCGCAATAACAAATTGGCAGAAATAAACTCACGCGAACAGAGTACTTCTTCAGCATCGGCTTTCACATCGGGTGCCAATATTGTCGTCCAGCCAGAGGATGTAGTATCCGCTGCCGCCGCATCAGCCGGTGTGACGAGCGTCAACTCAATATCTGCTATAGTCTCTCCACCCGCTGCGGTGACCTTGCAAACATCGCCGTATAGTGATGGGGGCAGTAGTGGTGGTGGAGTAGCAAGTAAACCGGATCCGATGAATGTAGGAAATCATTTTGCAGGAAGTGCAAGTAATACCAATGGCAACAGCAATAATAATAATTACAACAATAACCAGCAGAGCCACAACGGTCAGAATAATGTTTTGCACCAACCTAGTGAACCGCAAATCAGTTATGGTATCAACTCTGGGAATACTGTGCAACAACACAACGGCGGCCTAACGACAAATCATAACCAACAAAATAACAACAAACACAACTATAATCACGGGAATGACGAAAATCCAAATTCTGGTCATTTTCAATTCTCACCAACGCAGTCTGTAAGACCCGGCATTGTGACTGTGATTCGCGATTCACGTCCAGAGTTTTACGATTCAGAACATTTATATCCCAATCAAACAATAAACTCAGCAACAAGTTTAAACAAGCCTTATCACTTAAATCAACATATTCAACAACAACAACATAACACCGGATATCCACATGAACATTTCGAGCAGGAAGAATATGAGCCCCAACTACCTCAACAGCATACACAGCCACAAACAGAACACTATCAACATCAATTTGAGCAAAATCCATTTCAGCAACAACAGCATCAGCAGCAGCAGCATTACCATGACTTAAGTCAACAACGGCCAAGCCATCAGGACCAATATGAAGAAGCTTATAATCACTTCCAACACCATTATCAACATGCTCAACATCAATCACCTTATCACTCCCACCGGAATCAACAACAGCACTATACTTTAAATCGTCTTCCATTGCGTCCCCATAGAGACCAAAGCGAATCCTCGCATCCATGGTCTTACGGTTCTTCATCTTTGAACGCTTATAAAAGAGGATCGTATACTTGGTCTTCAGACTCAATGCCATCTCATGTGAGTGGACATAATAACTTTGGTGATTCAGAGGACGGCGATGATGGACCATATGCTGACGCGTTTTATACACGAGAATAAGAGATTGTAGAGATTAAGCATACAAAAATAATTCGAGGAGAAGAGGCTTAACATTTGAATCTTATACTCCGAATCAACATTTATGTATGTATGTACATACATAATTCGGACCGAAATCATTCATACATATATCATTTCATGTATATGAAACGAAACACGATTTTTTCTAAATTTTCATTCAAAGATAATATGATACGAAACTCTTTATCTCATGAGAGCGTCGAAGAATGTGCATTTTTTATAACATTTGTCAACGATGCCACTACGGGTAAATTATAATTGGGTGTAATTGTATTAAAAATTGGAAAATAATGTTCACGCTCTTAACCCGTTTTTTAGTTTACTTAGCATACTCTTAAAATCCCATATTAAGAAAGTTACTGGAAATTTGAACGCGCTAGTTAATTTATAAATAAATAGAAATACTTATTTATTATTAATGTTACGTATCCACATGGAATTACGTGAATAAAATACTATAAGTTTCGCAAATAATGATGATGATATTATATAATTAGTGTTTTTGGGTATTAATAAATATTTTTCGTAACTATTTAAATATTTACTACTATTTTTTTAATAAAGTTGCCTCATAAATTACGCATATACACATATGCCAATACTATTCTAAGTAATTTAAACTATATGTGCGCATTGGTTTCATGTTCCTTCGCCGGCAAGGCTAATTTACAAACTTTTTGTTTTAACTTGGAATAATTTTTATATACCTCTGGCCTAAATTCAAAAAAACGCACTATTTTTTGTATAATTTTTTGGTGGATTGTATATGGTAGCTCGCTTTTTCCACTCACAGCTGATTATTGGGCCTCGATCTTGTAGTTTGAGCTGGCAACAAAACACAATCGAGGCCCAAAGATAACAGATAAATGAGTAAGTTTCGTATCATATTATTTTTGTTTTCCTTATAATAAAAAAATAAAAACAAAAAAATTCAATTTTAAATAAAACATTGAGCTAACGAAGCAACTCATGACCTCTGTATTCTCTACAACAGGTATATTCTTCCAAAATATTTTAATTTTGAAAAAAATTTCGAATCATCCCTCAACATACTCTCCGTTTAGATCAATACACATTGACGCAACGGTCTCAAAGGTATGGTCTGTGACTTTTTCACCTTTAAAAAAAAAAGTCTTAGATAGTGAAATGGGCATAGAAAAATCCGACCAAAGATAGCGTGAGCAGTACGCTTGTGATGAGAACGGCTTGTAGATGAGCTTGTATTAACATTCTTACATGCATCTATACAATGTATAATATTAAAAATTCGATTTGGATGTCTATGACTTACACAGAACATACCCTTAAATTTTTATTTCTCTACGATGACGCTGGACAGTGCCGGATTTCTGCCACCATTGGTAACTGATAAAAATGCCGCTCATCACTGAAATTTTACTCAAAATTATGTATTTTTGATATCCTTTTATTAAAAAATAAAAAATAAAATATATGCGAAAATAACCGAAACAACCTAAATACATTTGTAAAACAAGCCGCAGGTGGCAGTAGGCACACTGCAAATTGATTGGGCTCAAAAGTATTTAAAAGAGTTTCTTTAAATTTAAAATAATAAGTAAAAAATTGATTGATTAAAATCTAATTTTTTATGCCGAAATAACTCAAATCATTTATTTTTTTCTTCGAAATTTGTAGAGAAAAACTTTAATTAAATTTTTTCGATTATTAATTTTTACCAAAATTTTTATATACATAATATCGATTTGACAAATGAAATAGTAATATTCCATTGAAAAATTTTGATAACTCTCGATGGTTTCCCGCCCGGTTATACCTAGTGTAAATCCATCACGAGACTGTGCGGTTATCCATCAATATTTCAGGACAAAACTTCTCATTATTTATATGTTACATATACTCAAAATTCGGAAAATTTTAGTTCAAGGTTACAAACAATTCTTTTAGGAACATTTATTAAGTTTATGCTAAGATATATTACATAAAGACTTTTTGTTATTTCCTTTTCTTATGAACCCAATTAACGAGTTAGGTTACTTTCTCAAAATTTAATACTGAATCATGATGATTAAGCAGATTGTATTAATTTTTCATTTAATTTTTTTAATTTATTTTATTTTTCAACAATTTTCTTTCGGAAAACAATGTCTTTAAATAAGTAAATTTAGTTGGCCACTCGTTTTAGTCCCAACAAACCTCATTTTGTATTTAATTTTTTTCTATCCCATTAAAATTATAAAGGGTGATTCGAGGTTCCCTACTTTTTTAAAGAAAAAAACACAAAAAATTCAAATTGAATGGGGAATTTTTATTATCATTCGAAAGAACATTCTTTGGTATTTGTTTTTTGAAGATTATCTCTTTAAAATGTTGCCGCGACTACGTCTCAGATGCTCCATCCGTTGAGTCCAATTTTCGATGACTCGTTCGAGAATTTCGACTGGTAACTGGCGAATGACAATGAATGGTGATGTTTTGCTCCTTGGCTTGAATCGAAGAGGAATTGTCCGCATAGACTTTAGACTTTATATATTCCCACAGGAAAAAGTCTAACGGTGTGATATCACACTATCTTGGTGGCCAATCGGCCGGCTCAAAACGTGAAATTATCTGCTCACCGAAAAGTTCTCTCAATAAATCCATTGATTGATGCGATTTGTGGGAAATGGTGCCGCTTTGTTGAAAGCAAATGTCGTGGAGATCATGAGATTCAATCTCAGGTTTCAAATAGTCAGTTCTCATGGCGCGATAATGGCCGCCATTGACGAGTACGTTCTCACCGCCATCATTTTTGAAAAAATATGGACCGACGATTCCACCGGCACATAAACCACATCAAACCGTTGTTTTTTCTGGATGATGATGATGCTCTTCGCGCCAAATGCGGCAATTTTGTTTATTTACATGCGCCAGAAATGAGCCTCATCGCTTAACAAAATTTGGCTCGAAAACATCGGATCTTCTTGGAATTTTTTAAGAGTCCATAAAGCGAAGCGATGTCACTTGGGAAGGTCGAGCGGCTTCAGTTCTTGCACAAACTGTATTTTATATGCTTTCAATTTAAGATCTCGACGTAAAATGCGCCAAGTCGTTCTATACGTCAGTTCGAGTTGCTGCGAACAGGGCCGAATCGATTCTCCATGGTCTTCGTGTACACGTGGTTTATTCGCTATTCGGTCGAATATTATCCATTAATTAATGCTGGGTCTCAAGATGGGTGATGGTGTTGCGAATAGTACTTTAAGTAGGCCGGTTAAGTTGAACATAAGTTGACCGAAGCGCGCGAAACACATTACAGAGCGTGAATTTTCGTAACAAAGTTGAATGATTTGTAAACGTTGTTCAGGCGTAAGTCTTTCCATGATGAAATGCCAAACAGTACTGAACAAAAATAACATGACAGCTTGACACGACTCACACGTGATCTGTCAAAAAAAGGCTATTGAAAAAAGCACATCTAATTGGATCACCCTTTATAAGTATGTTTGCTTCAGCGATGACTTCTTGTACAACTATGTATTTGTGAAGCCAATTCGTGGTCCAGGTGGTATGCTAGACGTGGATCTGCATGATATCACGAGGATCGCCTACGCGTTCTTGGTTCTAACTGAAGCTATAGAAAACTGGCACGTAGTCTGATGATAATTTAAAGGATAATGCCCAATATATTTGCCAAGATCACAACAAAAATTCTATAAAAATTGCCACTTCGGTTTGGTTTTTGACTTTAGATCAAGCAAAACTACTTATTGAATTTCAACGAATTATTTAATTTTAATATTTGTGGTCAAGCACATCTTGTCACGTTGGCAATCAAAAGGGCTGCTTTATAACCACTCAGAATAGCGGATGTTAAGATTGACTCTTATTCTCAGCGTATTAAGAGCTGATTTATACTTTTACTAAAGTACTAACTGTTGCTCACACCACGGGTTGCAACAAATATATTTATACATAATTATAGTAAATAATCGCGCTCACAAGTGATGGAGGCATCGTCGGGCAGTGAGGCTAAATATGTATATATCACCCTTATAAATGGTTGACGACTTGATCCAATTCCATCATAATGAATTCTAAATAGAAGTTATGCTCTCTATAAACATTTCGAAATTTTTTTTTAATAAAATAAATTTATAGTTTTCTTTCAAGGACGTTAAATTAATGATATTTAGTTAGCTATGTATCAAATAAATATTAAAAATTACTCTTCTACCAAATAAATATGTTTCTAGAAAGTTGAAAAGATTGACAAATATCAATTTACTTAAAATTTTCATTTATAGGTACTTGAAGGCTTAAAGATTTGCGAATTGTTGTGCTTAAAATGAAATACTATTTTTTAAGCTAAAGTTATTATTCTGCAGAATAAAGTGACAATGACTAAGAGTGATTTATGTATATTACAAAAGTGGTGTGTACGTATGTAGGGGAATGCAAATTTCTTACACTCAAACACAAAAGCGGTCGAATACAAAGGTGAGCTCTTGATATTCGATCAAAGCTTTATTAATTTCAGATTATAGGAGAAATCATGAGCTGAAATATCAAAAACCAAAAAAGTTGTACACATTCACACTTAGCATTCGTGGTGGGTTACTCCGCCACTGCAATATTTTCACAATGCCGAAATGAAGGAGGACAATTTATTACTGTGTGAGTAGAAACATTAAATAGGATTAGCATGTAGGGAAGTCCATGTGTAGAAAAGTTGTTGCTCTAAAGTTCAGAGCGAAAGCTATTGCTAACATGGCTGCAACGATTGGCTCTTGCCTAGTTATAAAGATTGAACCGTCTCATGCTGTCGGAGAGGCGTTGCCGTTGCACTTATGCAGATGCACTGACTATGCGTGTCAGCGGCACAAAGGCATTCGTTCCAAATTGATGCTCCTGCAGTTGGAGTGCCGGTATGCTGAAGGAAAAGAAAAGTAAAAGGTTGCAAAGAAAATTAACACAAAAATAATAAAAAAAAACGACAAAATAATCGTATCTACTCAAGCACAGAACTTGCAACTGCTAGTAGCATTTTGCATGGCTTCTCAAGCCCAACTTAAGTAATTTTGTGTCCTCACAGCACATTGCCGAAAAAAGGAATTTTAAATTATCTTTTGAGTGGAATATTTTCAGGCGAAAATTTTATTTTATTTCTCCCCTCACCATCATCGGCCTCTCTTCAGTCTTAATATGCTCGGATTCTTTGGTGATTTTATTCCCTGCTTTTTACTTTGGCTTCTTTATTGATTATTGATGATGTCAAGTGCTGTTAGGCGGACGCGTTGCGTGCAACGACATTAACGCTACTACGCTGCGTCAGCTACCACTTTGTGGCACGCGTGCACGTATATGGATTTTAAGTGGATAGTGTGAGAGTGTGGTTGTGTGTCTGTCTATAAATATTATTTATTTTTCATCCTTTAATTGCAAATGAGGTGTTGACAGTTGACATATAGCGCAATGACACAGGTTCATACACACACACACACACACACACACACACACACACAAACCCAAGCACATAAATTCTTGCAGAAACCCTCTAGAAAATTTGGTAAGTACTTAGCCTTTGGATGTGAAGAGGTAATGCAAACCGGTTCTCAAACAAACAGTAATTAAAATACTCTTCGTGCGTATTTGTCGTTGAAGAAAATGCTAAAAATAGACATGTTGGTACAGGCGCATGTTGATAGCTTAAATTTTAGCCGTGCTTTGTCTTCTGAAGCGAGAACGAGAGTATTATTACAAGTGTTTTAAGTACTGGGAACTTTTGCATATATTCGTATATTTAAAAAATAAAAGATTGTAATAATATTAATTTTTTTTTATTAAACTATTAAATAATGATAGGAAAAATTTCCCTGTAATAAAATATCAATATAAAATACTAGTATTCTCTAGCAGGCGATAAAAAGTGAGTACTTGAAATAACCGCTTACTTAGTAAGCGTAGTCGTAAGGTTTCAATAAGAGAAAAAAAAGTAACACATCAACAAATCCCTTACTCGAAATGGTATTTAGAGAGGAAAGAAGGATGCCTTAAATTTGCTATTACATCGCCGTGTTAATTTTCTGCGATGAATTCTTCGCTTCCAAGGCCTTACCATTTGCTGCTGGGAACACAGCCACACAGTTCCACCTTCAATAATTCTCATATACATACATGTGTTCACACGCAACCGCAGCACTTCCGGTGCGAACGACATTTAATCAAATTTGTAAGACACATTGGCATTTCGCCTGCACTTCGCACAAAGTCACTTCCATTCATTAAAATTGCTTGCAGGTAAGTAAATTGGAAATGCAATTCAGTGCGTTATTTTAGCAATGTCTCCCGCGCCGCACCCCACATGGCTTCACTCTGTTTGTAGATAAGTTACTCGCACTCTGTCTGTGTTATGTATGTATTAGTATATGTATGTAGGTGGTATGTAAACATTTACGAGCACTCACCGCATTATCCGCCTTTTCTCGCTCTTTGCCCCTTTGCCTTCATCTCATTGTGGTGCCACTTGCCTCCGGTAGGCAAATGTGAGACTTCTCTCGCGTTAAAGCAATGTTTTTCTTTCTCTCTCGCCCGCGGTCTTCTGAACTTTCGCCGATTTTATATTTAGTTGGTAAGCATTATTATTGTAGTTTCTATATTCATTTTCTGCTTGAAAATGAAAACAATTGCAAACTTAGTTAAATGCACTTTCTCATTTCAATTACCTTAATGCCCATTTTTTTACTATATTTCTGCTGCCATTAATGAAGCTTATTAGGTTGCAAACGTTTTGGTTCCCACAGGTGCTATAATCCCTCATTACACTGGAAACTATTATTGGATAAGAGAATGGCTAACTTACTACTCAAATTTTTTTTTACCGAATTCCCTTTTTCTATAGTTCTACTTTCGGATTATTGTGAAGTACTTTTAAATTGTGGGCAAAGTAAAAGTGCTGGACTCGAATTACAACATAGCTCACGTTAAAATGTATGTTTTCGGATCAGGACATTGGTAAACAAACCCTACATCACGTATTCGATATGATAACAGCCATGAACTGAGAAACTTTTATTCCAGTGCGTGCAAATTCTGGAAATTAAAAAGAAATTGATATTTTATAGGTTGATGGAAGAGAGGCTTGTGGCAGAAGACGACCTACTTTTAAGAAATTTAGCAAATATTACCTAGTAGCAACTGTATATATGAGAAGGTGTGTCTTCACTTTTAACAGTTCTCCATTTTTTAAATCCTACTTTTGAACGACTGGAAACTACGTTTTCCTTTGAAAACATATAATGAGTAATTAATAAATGAAGTATTGAAAACATTTTTTATTGCATCATTTAGGTTTATAATGAAATGACACACAAAATCCAGAAATGCAAAATCCGGTGGCATGTAATTCGGATGTCACACAGTCCAGACTAAAAATCCCGATATATGTAAATTCAAAATATCACGCGGTGATTTTAAATTTTCTTTTAATTTATTTTATATCTCGATTGTTTTTCACTAAAATTTTTTCATAAATGATAGAGTGGATTGCCACATGAAATGATCGTGAAAAATATTAAAATGACTGCAGAAAATAAAAATTTTAAAGCGGAAAGTGTAATCCTATTTTCAAAGATGACTACTTAAAATATTTAGCTCCGCAGTTTTTCTTAATAAAGAACCTTTTTTATAATCCATTTCATCATACGGAGGCCGCTATTTATTTAAAATCAAAAATAAAAATTATATTTATATATATTTTGTTACGATCTTGTTGATTAACCTCGATGATTTCCTTAATCTTTCGGGTACGACCTCTGGATTGTTAAATAAAATCGCCAACTTAATTTGCAGTCTCTTTATTTATAAAGACTTAATTAATGTCCTTTTAATTATTCGGTAATTCACAATTCAATTACAATTTACGTTACAATTTACAATCACTTGTATACAACTTTCACAATGTACTGTTTTTATTACTTTACTGTAATGTAATCTCCACGAGTTTAATTCACAACTGATTACTCTTGCAGTCGAATGTCGTCCTTATATACTTGTTTGCTGCTTGAAAACGAAACCCCTGGAATAATCGCGTCGTTTTACGATAAATCTCTCGCTTACGATAATCGTCGTTTACGATAATCGCCTCGTTTACGCTCTAGAACGTGGCAGTTGTCGGCTCCTCTCTTTCATCTGTCATTGGCTTCGCATTTTCACCACACTGCCCTCCTCCTAAGTCTGATCGTCCCGATCACACACTTTTCTGTTCCAACCGCAATAAGCCTCTCTATGTGGACCACTTTCATCTTGCTTCTTGGCCTCCCAATGGTGTGGATTCGATACACTACGTAGTTTAGTCGTTTGATTATCTTGTATGGACTTTCCCAATTGCATTGAAGTTTTGGGGACAAACCTCTCTTTCGTTGTGGATTGTACAGCAACACCAAATCTCCATTTTGGAAGCCTTCGGAGTTCATCGCCTTGTCATACCTAGCCTTCATTTTGTCACTCATAATTTGAGTTCGCTGCCTCACAAGAGCATGTATCTCTCTTAACTCTTCCTCGAGAACAGTAGACGCTTTCTTTCCAATTCTTCTCGCATCACCAGTTATTCCAAATTTTATATCGCTGGGCAACCGAAGTTCACTACCAAACAGTATCCTGGCAGGTGTTTGACCTGTTGTTTCATGCACTGCGGACCGATATCCCATCAGAAAAAGCGGTATGTGTACATCCCAATCATCTTGTTTCTTGTCCACTACTTTCCGCAAGTGCTCTTCCTGGGTCCGGTTGAACCGCTCTACCATACCATCTGATTGAGGATGCAGGGCTGTCGTTCGTGTTTTCCGAATACCAAGTATCTGGCACATCTCTTGGAACACCGCCGCTTCAAAGTTTCTTCCTTGGTCTGCGTGCAATTCTATAGGCGCACCGTATCTGGTAACCAAATTGTGAGTGAATGCATCCGCAACTGTTTTCGCTTCCTGGTTTGGAATTGGGTAGACCTCAGGCCATTTACTAAAGTAGTCCATAACCACAAGAACGTATTTGTTTCCTTGTCTGCTCATAGGGAATGGACCGGCTACATCCATGGCAACCCGCTCAAATGGTGCACCTGAGTTATACTGCTTCATCTGCCCATGACTTCGTGACTTTGGCCCTTTAGCTGCAATGCACTCCGTGCAATTAGCAATCCAATCAGCGACCGATTGACGACAGCCAACCCAATAGAACCGCTGCTTGATCTTCTCCATCGTTTTTGTAATGCCTAGGTGCCCTCCACTAGGACCATTATGGAATTCCTTAAGAACATCCGGAATTCTTAACCTCGGAACTACTATAAGCTTCCGAGAGCACTGGCCATCTTCACTTTCCCATACTTTATGCAAACAGCCAGATATCAATTCTAAACTGTTCCATTGTGCCCAGTATGCTTTCGCGATGGGACTTTCCGCTGCCATTTGTTCTTTGCTTGGCCGTCTGTTCACCTCCAATCCGTGCATTACCAATTCCAAGTCCGGATCTTCTTGCTGACATTTCCTTAAGTGACTTGCCTCCCACTCTTCTGCTGATGTAACTGTCATTAGCTGGACGTCTATTATGCCTTGTCTTCCTTACCCTCTGCTTTTGAGCAATGCTTACATTCCAAACTACATGGTCGACGGGACATAGCGTCAGCATTTCCGTGCGTATTACCCTTGCGGTGCTCGATGGTGAAGTCATAACTTTGCAGCCTCTCAATCCACCGTGCAAGCTGCCCTTCGGGATTCTTGAACTGTAGTAGCCACTTCAGCGCTGCATGATCCGTTCTAACTCGAAAATGTTGACCATACAGATATTTGTGGAAGTGTTTAATGCAATCCACCAACGCTAATAGTTCTCTCCGCGTTACGCAGTAGTTCTGCTCTGGTTTCCCAATAGACCGGCTATAGTAGGCAACTATCTTCTCCTGCCCATCAATCACTTGCGAAAGTACCCCTCCTATGCCATAACCACTAGCATCTGTGTCCAGAATAAATGTTGCACCTGGAACCGGGTACGCTAGCATAGGTGCAGAGCATATTTGTTCTTTTAAAGCTTGGAAAGCCTCCTCTTGTTCAGTTTTCCACTCGAAAGATCTATTTTTCCTTGTGAGTTCATGGAGACTGTGAGCTACACTGGCGAAATTCGGAACAAAGCGGCGATAGTAAGTACACAGCCCAAGGAAACTTCTTAATTCATGCAAATTTCTGGGTCTCGGCCAATCCTTCACTGCTTCTTTTCTTCCTTCGCAGTACAAACGCCCTTCGTGGTTACTTGATGACCTAAGTAATTCATCTCCTGCTTGAATAAAGAGCCCTCCTTAGGACTTAGTTTAAGACCAGCGCCAGCTATTCTCTGGAAAACTTCTTCCAAATTACTCAAATGTTCGTCGAAGCTCTTTCCCAATACGATTATGTCATCCAGATACACCAAACAGGTCTTCCAGTGTAGTCCTTTGAGCACATGGTCCATTAATCTTTCAAAAGTGGCAGGAGCGTTGCATAACCCAAATGGCATTACCGTAAATTGCCATAGACCGTTGCCAGCACTAAACGCTGTCTTTTCTTTATCTTCTTCACTCACTTCTACTTGCCAATACCCGCTCTTAAGGTCAAGTGTTGAGAACCATTCTGTGCCAGTTAACGAGTCTAGTGTATCATCGATCCTGGGCAAAGGATAGCTGTCTTTCTTTGTAACATCATTTAATCTCCGATAGTCCACGCAAAACCGCAACTGGCCATCTTTCTTCTTCACGAGTACCACCGGAGAGCTCCATGGACTTGCCGATGGTTCGATAACATCGCTTTCGCTCATTTCCCTAATTATTTGGCCAACAGCGTCACGTTTGGCTAGTGGAACGCTTCGAGGAGCTTGACGAATTGGTCTTGCGTCACCAGTATCAATGCTATGCTTCACTACGTTGGTCCTGCCTGGTTTGTTACCATCCTTGTCGAATATGTTGGAGTATTTACGGATCATCTGGCTGGCCTTGTGCTTGTACTTGTCTTTCAACCCTTGCGTCCATGCATTGATATCTTCCTCCATCTCCTTGCTGCCAATAGAGTCGATTCCAGATGAATCATTGCTGTTAATAATGGCTTCTACCTCTTGACATTGCCCTAATACAGTTCCACTAGGAATTTTTACTGATGATCTGAAGTCATTCAATACTCTCACTGGGATGCGTCCATTCTTTCGTGTCTTAGCCAGGGTTTTTCCAATAAGTAAGTCCAGTGTAGAATTTTGTGCTGCTTCGACAACCCACAATTTGTTTGTCCCACAATCTCCTTTAATTTTCGCCCAAACAACTGCTTCTGACTTCGGTGGAATCAGTTCACTGCCTTCTAAGACCACTTGTTTGCTGCTGTATGTGGAATCGTAGCCAATGCTTAGTGGTACTTCCATGTTCTTATACTCCATAATTTTGTTATTCAAGTCTATCTTGATACCTTCAAACATCAAGAACTCCACTCCTATGATTACCTCATCTACGATCTGCGCGACTATAAAACTGTGTAACACCGTCACATTCCCTATTGAGACCTCACATGTTACTTCTCCCACCACTTGTGTGTCCTCACCAGTCGCCGTTTTCAATATTGCTCCAGGTAATGGTCTCACTTTTTTAGCAATCAGGTCAGTTCGAATGATGGAGTGTGATGCGCCCGTATCCACTGTTAATTTTCGCGCTCGTCCATCCACATATCCACCAATAGTAATGTTGCTCGTTTTCTTACCAATTTGCGAGACGGAGATTATGGGGCATTCAATTGCAGGAGCCAGTATACGCCCTTTTAGACTGGCTCGTTTTAGTTTAACGACTGAGAAGTTGATGGTTTATCCTCCTCAGCCTTCCGTTTGCGCTGTCCTTCCTGTATGCTGGAACCCGTTTTACATTCGCGTGCGAAGTGACCAGGCTTTCCACATTTAAAGCATTTCCCAGCCTGATTCTTGCCACCAGAACGATTCCTTCCTTCTAACGACTTAAGAGTTCTCAATATTTCGGTCATCACATCTGCTGTTTCAACCTCCACTTTATTGACTTTGTACGCTGGTCTCCTTATGAGTGCCGCCGTTTCACGTGTTTGAGCATACGCAACAGTTTCAGCGAATGTTAACTTTGGATTCGCATATGTCTCTCGCTTGGTGTAAACGTCACGATGCTCACCCGATGCGTCTCCGATGGCTAAATGAGCCAATCTCTCAATTTCCGAAGCATATTCCTGTAGAGATTCGTTCGGTTTTTGGTCGCGCTTTTCTAACTCCATCTGGTAAATTTGTCTTCTGTGTTCGCTACCATAGCCTCTTTCCAGGGTTCGCATCAATCCGTCGTAATCATTTCTCTCATAATCAGGTACAGTTTGTAAAAGTTCTGCCGCAGGTCCTTCCAACGCAACGAATAGTGCAGCAGATTTTTCCTCCATGCTCCATTTATTTGTTTCAGCCGTCTTCTCAAACTGGAGCTTGAACACTTGGAAGGGAATTTTTCCGTCAAAAGATGGTGTTTTTACCTTGGGAGCGTTCACTGAAGTGGTTGGACGATTTAACTGCAAATCCCGGAAACGACATTCCAATGTGTTGACTTTGGCTTCAATTAACTCTTCTATTTTTTCTTGCCGACCTTCCAATTTGTTCACTTTGGTCTCAATTAGCTCCTCTATCTTGTCTTGTCGCTCCTCGATTTGATTCTGTCTTTCCTTAAGTTCTGCATTTTCGATCACCAGATTTTGCTGTATTTGTGCGATTTTTCCTTCTAATCCATCCAACTTTTGTGATATGCTGGCATCGATTTGTGACATGTTCGCGTTCTGTGCATCCATCTTTTGTGACATGTTGTCATTGATTTGTGACATGTTGGCACTGATTTGTGAAATTGCATTCAACAACATGTTCATGTCCATACCGATAGATGAGCCAGGGCTTCTTCTTGAATCTTACCTGATGGCTGCTCCAACCCCTTCGCAGAATCAATAGCTTCTTCATTGTCAATGTTCTTCAAGGATACATCTTCATCCTCGCGACGGAATTCGTACTGGTTCAAGTCGATGCCTTCGGCTTCCATTGATTCTCGCAGTCTCGATTGCAGCTCTGCCTTATTTCCTGTTGTAGACAATCCTCGCTTGGCCAACTCCTTCTTGAGAAGAGGTATCGTCAAATCCTGAATCTTCACCATTTTTCAGTTATTATCCTCTGGAATTTATTTAACAATCCCACTTCTGACACCAATTGTTACGATCTTGCTGATTAACCTCGATGATTTCCTTAATCTTTCGGGTACGACCTCTGGATTGTTAAATAAAATCGCCAACTTAATTTGCAGTCTCTTTATTTATAAAGACTTATTTAAGTTCCTTTTAATTATTCGGTAATTCACAATTCAATTACAATTTACGTTACTATTTACAATCACTTGTATACAACTTTCACAATGTACTGTTTTTATTACTTTACTGTAATGTAATCTCCACGAGCTTAATTCACAACTGATTACTCTTGCAGTCGAATGTCGTCCTTATATACTTGTTTGCTGCTTGAAAACGAAACCCCTGGAATAATCGCGTCGTTTTACGATAAACCTCTCGTTTACGATAATTGTCGTTTACGATAATCGCCTCGTTTACGCTCTAGAACGTGGCAGTTGTCGGCTCCTCTCTTTCATCTGTCATTCGCTTCGCATATATATATTACACAACCATATATAGATGTACGTAATGATGTGTTTTACTTTTAGTTCCTTAAGCAATTTGATGAACAAATTAAAAAAAAAAACGCAAAGAAACTGATCTGGTTCTGTTGGGATAAAGAGTTGTCTGTATTTTATCTTGTGTGAATTGTGTTTTATGTATTCTGTCTGGTCGGGATTTCGATTTCTTTGCTTTATAATGTCGGGATTGTATATTGTCTAAATTTTTTAAAATTTTCTGAATAATGTACTGCCTGAATTTAAAAGATTATGGAGTGCTACATTCTCTTTGTAAAACTTTAGTATATGATCATACAAGCAGACCCGCAACACATGTCTTTTTCTTCAATATTTTGTTAAATTTTTAATCTAATTGGTATTGTAAAGAATGTTAAAAGCCCTAATTAAGCAGCTTCTAATACAAACTACGTATTTGTATAGGGTTTTCCAATAAGAGTGATAAGATTTCTAAAAAAAAAAACACACACGCACTAATTGTTAAGGAAATTCAAATGTTTTTTATTTAATGTATTCTGAATCTAACATCATTCAAATGGCATCCACGACTTCTTTTGCAGGAACGAATTCGATGAACCCAATTTTTTTTTTTTAAGAAAATCATCTTCTCCGAAGAGGCTCGCTTTCATCTAAGTGGTGCGGCAAATAAAACTGTCGATTCTGGTGCGAAGAAAATCCACAAATTATTCACGAACAACCATTACATTCACCTAAATTGACAGTTTGGTGTGGGTTTTGGTATGGTGGAATCATCGGTCTGTACTTCTTTCGAAATGAAGCTGGTAGCACGCCTATGTCAATGGAGAACGGTATAGATCGATGATAAGCAACTTTTTATGGCCACAATTGGAAGAAGTTGACCTTAACAACATCTGGTTTCAACAAGACGGGGCTACGTGTCGCAAAGCACGTGCATCAACCGAATTATTGAGAGAAAGGATTGGGGATTCGATTGTTTCAAGAAATTGTGACATTGAATGGCTCAAAGAAGTTGTGATTTAACATCACTAGACTACTTCTTGTGGGGTTATTTGAAGTAATTGGTCTTTAGCAATAAACCAGACTTTCTTCAAATTTTAAAAGTCAATATTGAACGTGGCATTCATGACATACGACTTGATTTAGTGGGAAAAGTGCTCAAAAATTGGGTTCATCGAATTCGTTCCTGAAAAAGAAGTCGTGGAGGCTATTTGAATGATGTTAGATTCAGAAGTTTATTGTATCAATTGTACTTCACATCAAATGAAAACATTTGAATTTCCTTAACAATTAATGTTTTTTTTAAGAAATCATATCAATCTTATTGGAAAACCCTATATGTGTGACTCGCTTATTCGCTACTCAAAATCTTTCACAAAATTGTGTAAATGTAAATATGAAGTAAACCAAACGCATCATTCTATGCATACTCACAATAAAAGTTAAAGTATAAGAATAGCTTGTAACCCGTAACCGCAGAATAATAACATTGCGGTGACTCCTTACCCGATCCCTGTTCCCTTCCCCTTAAACAAAAGTAAATATTTCATTTAAGCAAATCCCAGTTAAATCGAAACAATTCCGGTTAAAAAGAATTTCAAGTAAAAAGTACTGTAAATAATTTTTTTTCGACTAGGCCAGTACATTGCTCACTACCCGGATAGAAAAGTAGTGTTTCTGCTAATCTGAAAAGAGCTACCTTTTCATCAAATTTCAAATAAATCAAACCATAAATACGATTTATTCAAATAGGTGGTTCCCTGGTACACTTCCCGGCATGAAAAATAAATATTGCCCGATTTTCAGACCTATCCGATATGCACAAAAATTGTTATTTGTCCAAGAGTTTCTAATATGCAAAATAGTAGTGGATTATCTAAGATTCATAACACATACACATTTATATTTTTATGTAAATATAATTTCACCATCATTTCACAATAATTTATCAAAAATTTTCCTTTTGTGTAATTTGAAATTTAACTTCAGAAATTAATTTTCATTTCAGTGTGCGCAGCCACACACCCAAATTCTTCATTCTGCAATTATAGGAAACTAAATTAGAAAAAAAAAATTCGTTTCTCGAATTTCAAAAACTTAACATTTAATAGCGTTTTATAAGCAGGTCAAATTAGAGAGAGACAAAATAAATTCTTTAAAGTTCGAGATCTACTAAGATATTGAAGCTGTAACTCTTATTAGTTTATCATACTTGTACCTAACGTTATAATAACTTTTCATTATTTATATTGAAGCTGAAAAAAAATTATTAGGAATTTGTGAAAAACTGTATTTTTGAAAAAAAAATCTTCAACAGCTTTTCAACGGCGTATAATTTAGAAAAATATTTTTGTGAAATAAATGTTCTCTCGTTTAGCAAGATCCCTAATTTACATCAGTGGATTTTTACATGAACAAAAGAATTTTAATTTCATAGAATTTTTTTGTTTCAATGAAATGGTGTACTACTTATAGTCATAAAATTATATGTGCCTATGTACTCTATAACCGTAAAAAATTGGAAGTTTGTCGGGTAGTTTCCAGGTAGAAAATAAAAAAACTTATATTATTGAAAAAACAAATGCTTAGAAGAAAATTCATAAATTCTAAATATTCGCAAACCGCTTTTTTATTGATACTTTTTCTTCTGGTGCACGATATTATCCTCATCGACCGTATAATTGCCCTCATAACGCAATACAACAATTCAACGCTGACGTTGTTACATATAGCAGCCCTATAGAAGAGATTTACATTATCCAACTACTAAAAGTAGGTAAATATAGGTGAGCACTTAGATAGTTTGCACATACAACTGCACTCAATGCGATAAACATTTTACATAATTATTTTAAGGATTCCACATTTACCGCAACGACAAAGTTACCCCTTCCCCGTTATATGCTTTTAAGCTCCACTTTCTCTTACCATTTATGCTTGCTATTTATTCCTGCGTTTCAACACACTTTATCCGCTTATCTACCGCATGCAAATATACACACATATACACGCATATATATTTTTCTATATAAAGATATATACTTAAGTTGGAAAGTTTAGAATTGTGGGAAGTGTTAATGTGCGGAAGGGTTAAATATTTTACTTTTGCAGTAAAACTCTAAACGCACTTGGAAATACTGGCATTCATTTTCGGATATGCATGTTGGTGAGTATTTATAGATATCTCTGTTTATGCGATACATACACACATAATTTGCCAGCAAAAACTTAGTGAAACCAATCTGCAACAGCCGCATTTCATAATGCCACACATATGAGTTGATATTGGTATTCGTGTGCCTGTGGATGGTATAGAAATGAAACTTACTGCTTCGAAAAACACAAAAATACAATATATATGCTACTGTTGTTTTGTGGTTGTGTGGCTGCAGAGAGCAAAAGCGAATGCATGAACAGAATGTGACCAAGAAAATGTTTCCGCAACACAGCCGAGTGGAGCAGCCTTCCGCATTGCAATGCACAAAAATTCATACACAGATGCATAATACATAACCATCTATAAATTAGGGTTTTATTTCAGTTAAATTTCTACGTTACAGAAATTTTGAAATTCTTGGATTGGGCGATGATCTGCAGACACACACATTTGTGGTAATAAGCATTGTTGCCCAACACGTATTCGCATTGTATTTTACACCAATAAATGCATTTGAGTGCACGCTTACACATCGAGGCAAATACAATAACCTATGATGAGCTGAAAATGCTACAAAATCACAATTTATCCAAAATTCGCTTCTTAGCAGAACGAAACTGCATTGACTTTCCTTTACTTACCGTCGCATGACATTGCGTGTGTCTGCATAAATATGCATATTAGCTCGCATTGAAAATCTTTATATGTCTTTTACGCCTTGCATTGTATTTCAGAAAAAATTAACTTTCCTTTTAATTAGTGAAAGTAGCAAAGTGGCCATTGTTAGTATTTATTGAGTTAAATATATTTTTTGAAGTTTAATCTTTGCGTTTAATTAATTTATAATGGTTATATTCCGTTAGCAGTTTCTTCTATTAATTGGTTCAAGGTCTGCATGTTATTCTATATATTCTGGAAAATATAGTACTTTCAAGAATTTTGCCATGCATTTTCTCTTCAAAATACACTTTCATAAAATGTATAATTATTATTTTTACAAGCCATCTAATATTTTAATAAAAAAAATACCTTTCGCATTGAAAGACTTACAGCATAATTTTTGACTAAATACAATAAATTTCAGTTTTTTTATACGAGTATTATCACATTAGAGGGTTCCTAAGAATTGTAAAATGAATGAATAATGAGATTTTCGAATTTCTCAACAAGCAGCTACTTATCAAGTTAGTTTAAAATGAGACGGCGTCAACAAAATAGGTAATGTTTTTGCAGATCTGAAATTAATTTTGCAATTAATATGCTTTCATTCTATTTATAAGCAAAGTATTTTTTTCCAGCATATATGTATAAAACACAAGAAACCATTTTAGGCCATAAACATAATTATCTTTGATGGGTTTCACCATGGTAATAGGTTTCTCTTGAATAAAATGGATGTAGCATAAAAAAGTATAGTAACTGCGGCCACACACACAGATAATTACAAAGGTTGTGCGGCCTACAAAGTTTTAAACTCTAAATTCCTCATGGTATTCAAGCTGAACGCACTTAACCTATCCTGCTGAAGTATTGGTCAGTTGACCAATTCCAACGTATTAAAAACAAATGAACAATCTCCACCCAGTAATGGAGTGGAGACCATGATTCTTAACCTAACCCAGTGCACATCAATCATGTCAAGTATGGTCCAGAACCTAATAAAAGCGCAAACTCAAATGCTTCGAACATTTATAGGCAAAAAATTATTGGACTCAAGATATGTATATGGAATAGCGTAAATCAGCATTAATTAGCTCTTCAAATATTTTTACAGATTCACAACGTTTTTGTTATGCTAACACACCTCACCAAATTCTCCACTCTTTTGTAACAAACTGGTTGCATTAAAGTTAAATCATTATTAAAAACTGGGGGTTGACATTACTTTGGCCGAGGTATACTGTCCGCCACGATTCGTAATAACAGAGAAGCAACTGAATTACTTTTTTTAGCTGTAGGAAATGAATTTTCACCTGCAGGAGATTATAATCATTGATCATTCACCATTTTTCGTTAAATTGAATATGTAACTAATTGAAAGTATCTACGTTTTTCGATTTAGGACAACCAGAACTAATTGGCTTAAATATGAAAATTACATAAACAGTCACATACGAACCAATACAGAAACAGATAATGAAAGTGACATCGAGGTACTTAATTTAACAATATGCTAACAGCAGCAGCTACTGCAGTAACAAAAAACTCAGCTAAAAGATAGTACAATGATAACTATCAGCAAAATCTGCTGCTGCTTTTTAGAAGCAGTAAGCAATGATAATAGCTAGTTTGTGATACAAAAGTCCACCTTAAAATGGCAGAATTGTGCGATACAAAAGTCCACCTTAAAATGGCAGAAAGAAGCAAAAATTGCCATTAAGATACGAAAAAGGAAAAAAATATGGAAAATTTAAGAACGTCTTTGTCTGCCAACGCTTCCACAAAAAAATCACTTTCGAAAGGTAATTAAAAGCTTAAGCGACCAGTATATATTGAACCGTCGCTGAGACTACATAACGGCTTCTCAGTCTTCTCAGTTAATCATGAGTCCAAAGATACATTATTTCTTGTGGAATATTTGTTTCTGAGCTAAAGAAGTGTACTGCAGTTTTAGATAATAAAAAATCTCCTCGATACAATCATATCCCACCAAAGATGCCAGAAGAGCATTGCTTTCGTTTTTCTTGCAAAGCTTTTTAAAGCTATACATAAGAATTTTACCCATAAACCTTAAAGAAGTCCCAGAGAATTATGATAGCTAAATCAGCTAAAACGCAACTCCGCCGATAAATATAGATATTATACAAAGAAAGCAAGCTTGGTTCTTATGAGATCAAAATTTAATGCCACTGTTATGATTCACAACTCAACATCACAATTCATTCAATTATTTTTGTTTATTAGTCACAAAAAGCAATAGTCCAGATGAGTTGTCAACCATAATGCAAAACAGATAGCATACAATTCAATTAATAAACTTAGTCATCAATCATAATAGGGGAATAAGTTTTAAGTCTCCTTCAAGCAGCTGATTTTTTGTAAAGCAATTAAATAAAAATATGTGTGTAAGTTAAAACTCAATACTGTAATAAAAGGAAGGTTTTCTTTCACTTTGCTAACTCAAAGCAAAGGACTGAAGGGTTTTCGTCGTCAATGAAATTCAATGAATCCATTTCATATCATGTGATAATATCGCTGATATATTAGCTAATTTTTTTTTTAATTAAACTACTCGTCTAAAACCGATACGACTTTCATATCAACTATTTTCAAATATAATTAATGCTCCACAAAACCAGGCGTATTCCACTCTCTTGGAAAATAACATAATTTAACCTCGCCAGAGTAGCAATTATGTTAGGTAGATATCACTAGGATTGAAATTCCCTCACACTACCAAGTGTTCGCTGAACAACCCTGTGGTCTTAATAAAGTTAATCAGACATATAGTTAAGAAAACCAATACCGATAGTTGCAAACCTTTTCCTGTGCAATGCTTTACATCCGCATATAAGATGTTCTACCGTCTCCTCTTCTTCAAGCTTGGTAGGAAAATGCACCCATAAGTTTAAACGATCATTTGTCAGAACCGGCCAGATCGGATCATAGCATATCTAAGACCGATTTTTCATATTTCGTATTTGGTGTCATAAATCCGTCAAGAAAGTACTTAAGATCCCATAATTTTGGTATTCTACAAACACAGTGAAATGCACATTGATTCAGAAAATTTTCGAAATCCGACGACTATAGGTTATAGCTCCCATACATCGAGGTTTTGGTCAAAACTATGTTAAAAAAAGTACCTAAGAGCATGAAATTGGGTATTATACGCAAACATAATGGACTGAACATTGACAACGAAAATTATACAATCGATTTGCGTTAAAAATCCGCCAAAAAACATTTAGAAGCTTGAAATTTTGTATATACATAATGCATTCCGCATTGTTACTGAAAATCATCAAAATCGGAATACTATATCATATAGCCCCCTTGCGACCGATTTGTTCAAATATGGGGCTTTGGGCCGAAAATCCGCTAAAAAGGCATCAACGAGCGTGAAATTTTTGTTTTCTACAAATATAAGTTTAAGTTTATATTGATACTGAAAATCAGCGAAATCGAGTTTTGCAATTTACAATAAATTTGATATGTTCATGAAAGGTATAAGGATTTCGAAATGGCCGAAGAGAGCCCTTCTTGTTTTTTTTTTTACGTAAGAACCCTTCTAGTTGGAACCAGCATGCTCTTTTTTATTATTGCGGCAATAAAAGAGAGCCTGCTGGTTCTTAAAAACACTCCAGTGATCTGATAGACAAATGGCGATTCTGATATTTTGCCAAAAAGGCACCATTTCCTGCTTGATTTTCTAATTGGGACACCTCTGTATAGGTGGAATAAATGTTGTGTTTTTCTTTAACATTTTATATTTTATTATGTTTATCCCTGAAATTTTTAAATCTATAATACTGCACTAACCAATTCGCTCTTTGGGCATTTGCTCACTCAATACTATAGAGCAAAGAAGTTGCAAACCAATGAGATCAATAAGGAAGAAGCGATAAAACAAGAAAATTTAAGCTGTAGCTCTCGGTATATTTTGATATCACTACATTAAATATTTTTAAAAGACAGAAAAAAATATTTTAATACACATACAAATAAACTCCAATTAAAATCTTATGATCACATCTCATTCTAAATGAAAGTGAAGAGTGTGTAAATTTCCTCAATGTACAGCCGGTTAGTGCAGCTTCTAAGAATTCCAGTCTATTCATGCAGTGAATTATTTCGACACAATGGCTTGCTGACCCAGTAAGAGATTTATTGCTGACCAATATACTCGTACGCACATATGTATTTACGTATTAAGAGTTTCACCCACATACGCATAAATAGCAATAACTCTAACACTCGCATTGTACAATTGCAAATTCATACACTGATACAATACGAGTATTAGTAAGTATTGTTTTTAAACCTTGCATGTTTATTTAAACGTGTGAAAAAATATTTCTATTTGTTAGGTGACAATTTCTTGACCAAGAAAATTGTTTTGTAGTGAGAAAAATAAAAGTATGAAATATTAATATCATAAATTTTTTCACTTGTACACCGGAAATCGCCAAAGGATGATACTAGCAGCTGACGTCCTGCCTCGCTTGTTTAGGATTATATGTGTGAGTATGCAGTGCAATGTTAGGGTTATGAGTTACGCAATAAATTGTAGAATTTAGAAATGCACATTAGGGATTTCCAAGGGTTTTGAATATTTCATCGTTTAAAAATATCAGCATTGCCGCTAGTATACTTTAATAAATGTCTGCTGCTTATAAGCTCTTGTTTATCTAGGTTAAAAAATTTACATAGTACATCACTTAGATGCAATACTGTGACATGGTCCAACACTATCTAATTCAGCAGCCGTTGATTTTTCAAAATGCTAAGAATATTTATTATTGTCTTATGATATTACTTATACTCGTAAATCATTAGTTCTTCGACTAAGCCACATTTTATTCTAATTAAAGAACAACAAAATTGTGGAAGATGTTATGAAACAGATTATTTAAAGCTTTGAACTTCTACATTTCTTGTGGGTTTAAAACAATTAATAATTTGTCCAGAAAGATTTTGCTAAATATATTTGTTTTTGGCTCATGATTTGGAATACTAAACGTATTATCTGACATATTCTGGAGATATAGTATCATTGATTCCTTCTTTCATTGGAGAAGTCGGGGCACACAACTCACATGACCAAACAATTTGACTCAGTGTACTAGTCGGCAAACTTTTGAAGTTATTTGAAAGCTTTAATTGTTTTGTAGCCAGTTTTGGAAAATAAGATCGCTGTGGTTGAAATAATTTTTTGACCACACTTTACAAATTTTGAATATGTTGTTCGTCGCCCATACTGCCACTCTGCATATTAACGGACCAACGCAGTTTTTGCAAAAGCCTACTTTCAAGTTTTAATTTACCCTCTTTAACGATGTTTTCATATTATTTTAGTTCAGAATTTTTTAATTTTGTTTGTTACAAAATCCAAATTTTCAAAATACGTGTTTGAGTATGATTTCCTTTTAATTTTTTTTATAATAACCAACTTTCAAAGCCATATCACTCAAACGAACATTTATAGCTATGGTGTAAAAGTGACAAAAAAATAAAATAAAATCTAAAGTCAATAATGAAAACTTTATCTCTTTGCTTCTAGTCCGCCCTAAACATTAATCCATGTCGCGGGAAAAGCGGTTATCCCTTGGGACGTCACCTAGAAACGTTTATTTTCCGTGTTAAGGAATTTTTTCATGTTCATACACTTTTTCGCTTTCTATTACATTTTTTCATGTCATACCATTTTCAAACTATTTTCTAGTCAGTATAGTTATTGTTTTCGTTTTTGTTGTTGCTGTCCTGCTGTCTCTATTGGTGTTTTGTTTATTTGTCATAGTGTTTGCACATTCCCTACAGTACCTACATATTATATTAGTTGTGTTGTTGTTTTGTACTTTTGAAATATATACTCTTACGTACGTTAAGATTTTGCTGAATCAACCTCGATGATTTCCCAAATCCTTCGGGTACGATCTCTGGATTGTTAAATAAAAGTCACCAACTTTATTTGCAGTTTCTTTGGTTAAAAAGAATTTATTTAATGTCCTTTTATTACTCTGTAATTCACAATTCAATTACAATTCACTTTAATATTTACAATCACTTGTATTACAATTTCCACAATGTACTCTTTCTTATTACTTTGCTGTAATGTAATCACCAACGCGTTTACTTTACTATTCACTTACTGACTCTCTGCAGTTGTGTGTCGCTCTTATATACAACTCGGTTGTTCGCAACCAACCGCCTGGAATAATCGAATCTTTCTCTTTACGAATGTTCTCGATTTATGCTTTAAAACATGGCATCTGTCGGCTTCTCTCTTTCATCTGACATTCGCATCGCATTTTCGCCACAGTATGTATATGCAGAATAGTTGTAATTTTTCTCAGACACTACACTTGGCTGACACATTCGTAAAAATACTGTAAAATGTAAAATTTTTTATTTAATTTTATTTTCATTTTACATTAATTTTTTGCTTTGTCGCTTTCTTTTTACTTTCATTAGTTATATTTTGGAGTAGAAAATGCAGTCAGTATGTGCAATTATTTTTACTTGCTTTGCTACGTTTTAGCATTTTGAAATATTTACTATGTATTTTTCTTACATTTCTTAGCAAATAATTTTCTGCATTTTTCTCACTCACATTGCATATTCATGCTTTTGCACAGCAAATATGTGTTGTATATGAATACTATATAAATAATAATATATCCATATACACATATATATGTATTTGCTTCATATGCAAGCTTGTCTCCGGGATTCGACTTTTTTTGTGCTGCCGCCATGTACTCCGGCGAAAAAAATACCAGCGTTGTTGGTTGGGTCAGTTGTCGTTCTACATTTCTGCATTTTATTTTTTTTCCTTTTCAGTGCAGCAAAACTCTTTCTGCATCCGGTTTCGCTTATTTTGCTCACTCACACACACACCCGTATACAGGCGAGCAGCATACATACTGACGTTGAACGTATAAAGTAAATCATAAAACTGATTTACTTCACTTACTGCGGGCAAATATGAGCGTATTTATTGAATTTCATTTTTAAAATCACTTATTTTGACCAAAGCTCGTGATACATTGTAAATTGAATTTAAATTGTGCTATATTAGGCGCGGTGTAGTATACTTTTAGGCATATAAAGTGGGTAGCCCTGCAAGAAATTCTATGCCAACACGAATGTACAAGTATTCAGCAAAACCATTTGATTTTAATTCTGAGATAGTCTTAAAAGAGGCATTTGAGATGTAAATTTTACTCACCTTATTAATAGCCGAGTGGTGGTTTGCAGTACGTACTACTATTGGGAAATCCAAGGTTCGAGTCATGGTCCGACCAACATTCAAAATTTTAGAAAATTAATATCTTTGTTTGGGAGCTGCAATAGCCAAATGGTTAGCTTTGCGTACTACAATTCGGAAGGCCTGGGTACAAGTTCAGCTTCGAGCAGCATCCAATCGTTGAAAATTAATTTTTCTAATGGCGGTCGCCCTTCGGCAGTGATTTTAAATCACCCCGAGTATATTTTAAAGGCTCCTCATAAAAATCCAACAAAACATGGAAAAACATCAACACGTACACCATCAATTGGAGGAGGAGCTCGGACGAAAATCGCTTCAGGGGTTACAAATGGATATATATATTACATTGTTTTCCGAATTTCTTTTTTCCTAATCCCAAGTATATGTCTTTAAACTAAATATTTTTCGTTATTAAAATTCGTTAAAATCAGTTTTGCATTCCCTTAACAATCTTTTTAGCTTTATAATTTTATAAAAAAAAGTTCACTAAAATTTGTCCAAATCAAAGAGGATTTTAATTATTAATGAGTTCGACATAGATTGAACGAGTTTTTGATGTCATGTTGCTGGTAGCTTTTTGTACGATCAACACGTAAAACGTTACTACTAATTACTAGGCCTTGAACTTGTCATTTCGCTGCTTATAGTATTTGAGGTAATCGTACTATTTTATAATATTTTTTTTTTTAGGAAACTAATCTGAGACTTTGCTACTATCAAACTATCAAATGTGTCAATGTTAGTTTTTAGGGTTCTTTTTTGTAAGTTGTATCAAAATAATAAAAATATAATTATAATAAGTTCCAAAACTATGTGACATAAATTTACATCACCTTGCAATAATCTCACTTGTAATTTTTGGCGACGGTTTTTAGTAGTGATTCTAATACCATACTTCTCTTTTAGGGAAGATTAAAAGACAATATCATTGAAACTTACTAGAGTCAGTTTAAAGGCGGTTGGATGAGAAGAAGGCCTTGACGAAGGTTTTGAAGATGAGTAACGCTTTGGGGATGATATTATAAAAATGGTGCAATAGCAAAATGACGATGATAATGTGGTAGATAAAACTACTGGGATTGATCTTCCTCTTATAGAAGAAGTCACCACAGAGCATCATCTTCATCCCATTTGCCCGGTTTTTCATTTGACAAAAGAAATTTGATATGGAAACTAGAAGTATGATGCATGATGAAGATATAATAACTTTTATGAGGAGTTCTATTATTACAAATGATATATCACAATGGGAAACTCCATATCAGTATTTGAAAAATTCATCCTAAAATATTTTGTCAATAGAATAGAATAGTGGAGCAAACAAATTTATACATAATTTAAAGTAATCTCAATTCATCTATAAATTTTACCAAATGTGATTTGAACAAATTTTTTTTTATCCCATAATACATGTCAGTACAGAAATTTCTTAGCACTAGATCATTCAACAATGTCACTGAAAAAATTTGAGAAAAGAAAACTGTCACTAAATTTCAACAGCAATGAACTTCATAAACCTATACACCATCCAGAGCATGACAGACTTCACCAAAGCCACGCTATAATCGAGCACCTCAATGATAGATATGCTACAGTACCAATGAATCAAAGATTTTTTGTGGATGAAAAGATGTGCTCCACAATGAGGTACATTGCCCAGAAGACGATACGTTTTCCGCACAGAACCATTATTTGTTCAGGCATGAGTCTATTTATGATGAATTGCCAAACCAAACTGAGAATATCTCACTTGACAGCTGTTAAATCGGTCGCCATCTTGAAAATTAATGCCAACTTAAAGTTCTATACCTCTATAAAAAACACCCTTTACCTTGAAAATTTCTAAAGATCTGAGTAGAGGTTCTACACAAAACTGTATATGCTTTTCACTTTTCTAGATGCTTTTTGTCGATTTTTGAATCAAATATATTTGGGTTATATGATATAATCTTCTGGTTTCGATAATTTTCAGTGCCAATGTTTAGTTAATTATGTGTGTGTATAATAGCAAAGTTCACGGTCCTAGACGATTTTTTGGCGGACTTTTGACGCAAAATCTCATGTCTGAATAAATCGGGTGCATGAAGCTATGAGGTATAATATACCGATTATGATAATTTTCAATACCAACGTGCAATTGATAATTTTTGTGTGGAATACCAAACTTCATGCTCCTAGGGACTTGTTTAACTGAGTTTTGACCAAATCTTCCCATCTGAACAAATCGGTTTTATGGAAGCTATATATTGTAGTCGTCCGATTTCATTTATTAAGGACTTTTTTGACAGATTTATGACACAAAATTTTAGATCTGAAAAATGATTGTTTAAACGTACATTACAATAGGTATATCCGCCTACCAAGTTTATTCGAAGTCTCTCAAAAATTGAGGTGCCAGTGAGCGTTCAAATTGATCAACAATGATGCTTAAAGAGGGCCCTAGAAGAAGAATTGCTGCGAAAAAGCAGAAAAAAATTCTCCAGTTCCTCCACCCCCAAAATACATAAGGAAAGATGAATCAGAACATTGTCTAAAAGTAGGTTGGCCATCCCGTTGCAAGTATCCGAAATGCAATCTCATATGGTAAATGTGGAGTTAATTTCTGTCTAAGGAAGAATAGCAATTGTTTGTTTTTATTTTTAAAATTATCATCAGGAGTAAATAATCTATCTATGATATTTCAATAATACTGTTTTTATTGGCTTTTCGAACTGCTTCAGACCATATTTTGTTTTTGGGAAAATTGAAATAATTTCAACAACGGTCTGAGCGGTAGAAGTTATATTTCGTTAACTAGCACATTTCGTCATTAGGTTTCTTTCCAGACACCATTAGGCTACGTGTGTACCGGTTTTTTATTTCTCTCATGTTATTTATATATGCTACTTTTTATTTATTTTCCCTTTAATCTGGATCATGAAGTACATCGAAAATCATGCAAGAAGGATTAACAATTAAAATAAAATTTTGAACACAAATAAATTTATTTGAAGGTTAACTAAACACTTTTCCAAGTCAATACTAGTATATATTCAGGGTAATTCAAGACACCTTCCCTTCAATGTGCATTTAAAATTAAAATTAAGCATCACATTTTCATTCAAGACTTCATTACTTAAGCATATTTCATTAGTAGTCACACTGTTTTTTTCCGGATCCGACTCACACAACTACTGACTTTGCAATTAAGCACCTGCGGAATTTGTTTCTTCTTTTCTTTCAACTTGGCTCATTATCATTCACAGTCGCAGCAGACAAATACATACATACTTTATGTACATCAAAATTTTCTCACTTTAGGTACGCTTCTAAACTATAATACCATAAGCTATAAGCACTCGCATTAAGCACCTTCTTCTTCTATGCGCGTTGTCTGGCGAAATGTCTAAATGCTTAAGATTTCCGCAATGTCTAATCCGATTATTCACGGAAATATTTCGCACTTTCTTTTCACTAAAGTGTGATAAAAATGTCCGACTATTAATTTTCGCCAACAACATTACACCAGACAAACAAACAAACAAACAAACAAGCGAACATTATAGTTGCCCCCTTCCACAAGGATACGACTTAGCAAGCTGTTACTCATACGACAGGTTGGCCAGGCAACGCCAGCCAGTGCAAGAAATGCGTGAAATGCGTAAGATGTACTAATCGCATTGATGCGTACAAAACGCCGCAACAGCTTTTCAGCAGATTTTATCACTCCTTCTCCAACTCGTTGTTTCTTATGCGCTTTCTCTTTGTAAACTAAATATAACTGGCGTAACTGAAGTGGAATCGGAAAAAACCCATACATCTTAACAAAATAACAAGAGTTGTGGCAATTCTCAGAAATACTCTTTTTATCTCCCTCCCCATGTGCCCCATGTGCGTTGCACTGTGTTTTGTGTAAAAATACTAAGTTTCGTAATTTCTTACCATCACAAAACACTTTCACAAAACGATAGTAAATACAATGAATGCGAACACTTAATCCTGCTCATCTTCTGTGCTTTTTCTTATTATCTACTGAGTTGTTAAGCAGCCTTTATATTGGGTGGATTGGTGGGTGGTTCAAGTCTTGGGAGATTTAATAATAAATAATCCAAGTTCTAGAAGATTAATTTGGTTTCATTGTATCTATTGGATATACTTTCAGTTGGACTATAATTGTACGGGGTTTGACTTAAACTTTGGCTTATCAGCTAATATTTCTTAAGGCATGAATGTCATTTTAGAGTTTTTATTCAAATTCAAGCTGCATTAAATGAAATTTAAAAAATTTAATGATTGCAAAAAAACCAATAAAATCATAAAACCAAATTCCCGAAAACTTGAGAATTGATCGTTAAAAAGAATTAAAAACTTTGAGCTAAAAAATCTTCAAAGAAAAACTCAATACATGTAATCAAAGGAGCAATAGTGTTCAGTTCATGAAGCTTTTGAAAGATGACGTAAATTTCATGTAGTAATGATTGCGAGAAAAGGGATGCAGGCTTGCTTTTCGGTAACCTATTGATATTCCAAACGATTTCAGAGACTGCGACTACTCCACGATCATGACGTCTTAGATTTAGGCCATCTTTTGTAAAAAACTAAACATGTTGATTAAAATTTTAATTGAAAAGGAAACGTATCTACATATTTATTTATTTTTTTACTTCCAAAAAGTCAAAAATATGCTGAGGTTTCATAAGAAATTGGTAGAGGAGATGAGTATTCCCTTACTCAAAGCCTTACTTAAAAAAATATCGGCTCGCCTTCGTTCGTTTCGTTATTTTCTTCTTCTTTTCTAGGGTGGACACCGCTTACTATATTATAGCGCGCCAATCCTCCCTTCTTTTCACTGTTTGGCACCGATTGGAAATATCAATGTGCAGCCAGGTCTTTCTCCACCTGATCTTACATTCATCCAGCCTAAATGAACTAGCCAGCGTAGCCACTGTCTCTTAATTTGCTCAACTATATCACTGTATATTTCATACAGCTCATCATTCTATAGGCTGTAGTATTCGCAATCGCCAAGTTTCAAAGGGCTATATATATTTCTTCTTTCGAAAACTCCTAACGCCAACTCATCAGTTGTTGTCGTCGTCCCTGCTTTCGCGCCTGGGTTTGGTCTTTTTTATTTTGCCTATTCAATAAAAGTGATTCTGCGGCTGATTTTTCAGATGACATTATTCTTGGTGTTAACGCTGGTTCCGAAGTAGACGAAAATATTTAAAACTTCAAAAATATGACTACCAACAGTGACGTAGGCACCGAGGCGCGATGACTGTTCATGATGACAGGAGATATTTTATTTTGTCTTCGTTCGCTACCAGACCCACACGCTTCGCTTTCTTGTCCAATCTGCAGTATTTTAGCTGCGCAAGACATCAATATTATCGGCGTTCATCTGCAGCTGTACCTTGTCATTCAGCTCGACAGCTCTTATTATTATTTTCTACAGCAATAGTTAGTATGAGCTTTGCGGGGATACCAAACTCAAATATAACGGCGTAGGGGCAGATCATTTTCGTTCTGTCGGAAGCTGATTTAAAATCGACGAGGTGGCGTGTGTTTCTTTTCGGGGCTTTTCCAAGATTAGGCCTGTGGTGGACACTTGATACACCCGATTGGACCTTTATTTTATGAATTGGACAGAGCACACTTAATTCCAATCATCGGGAATGCTTTCGTCCGACCATATTCTATAAAGAAGCTGATGCATGTATCATGTCAGCTCTTCGTCGCCGTAATTGAATAGCTTAGCCAGTAAGTGGTCGGCTTTCTTCGCTTTGTTAATTTTCAAGCGAGCAGTTGCTATTCGAACTTATTCAAAGTCGGGTAATCGGGCTAGTCATCTCCTGATATTTTATTTTCACTGCCATTCAGAAAGCTGGAGAAGTGTTCCTTACGTAAATTTAGTATACACTGGATATTAGTCGCTAGATCATCTCTTGGGGTTCTTCAAGAGTACGCTCCTGTCTTTATGCCTTCTGTAAGGCGACTCTTTTTTTCATAGCATTTTTGAGTATTACTCTTGCTTTATTTCTCAAGTTCTTCTGTTATTGATCTTTCCCAAACCAAGTACTTTCGTTTGTAACTGTACATAGGAAACATAAAATGCCGTCCCACGTTTTCCTCATATTGATTTACGGATGTCTGTTCTAAAAGAGCAGGAGTTCAAATCGAGTTCATATCCTAGTTACGAAAATAAATTGAAAGTTTGGGTTCTTAATGAATTAAAGTAGATAACATAGTCCAAAAGTCACAGACCAATCGATATATCGATATTCGAAGCCAATATTTTACAATATTTATTTGCTGACGTAGCACCATCGTAATACCACTTGATCCCCTCTTTCCAAACTCATTTGAATATTTAATCTTTCGATTGTGTTCAGGTTACTAGCAATAAATTTGCTTTTAGTAATTTGAAAAATATGACATTAATTAAGGCAAAAGCTAACATTTTAAATTGTTTTATACTTTTTAAACAGCATTTGTTATTGGAAATACATTTTGAAGTTCTATTACTCTCACCAACACACACACACACACACACACATATATATATATATTTATTTATGTGCAACATACATTGGAGTATATGAATTATTCCGTGGCTTACTATTTCCAAAATTTTATGAAAAAATAGATATGAAACTATCGATGCGTGCAGTGCAAAATAATTTAAGAGCATTCCCCTTTACAAATCATATAAAAATATTTATGAACTTATGGATGCACATAATGACCACATAAAATAACCAGAATTTTCACCAATTCCAAAGTATTATTATGAATATTATATTGTCATTTGCGTTTGAAATTACTAATGCCAATATACATGCAACATAATTTAATTCAACACTATTGAGGTCATAAATAAATTGGCGAATAGCGGGAATTTTCGACACATTCACAATGTTGTCTGATTTTAGGCTGTGATGTGGCAAAGAATTTAATTATGCCACTGGGACATATGGTGTATGATTGTAGGCTATCAGCTATCATAAGCCACACGAACACATACATATACGGAATGTCATTTACTTGGCATGGTTAAACTGTTATTGGTGCACGTATGAATACATGTATTTAGTTATTTTCATTTATTCATCTGGACTTTGCCTTGTCAGCAACAAAATGCGCCGTCAACAACATTATTTGCTTTGTTAGGCGAAAATTAGTCTCCAGGCGAAAAAAACACAACTGATTCGAGAGACAGATATAACAAATACTCGTACTTATATATGTAAGTACTTATTTTTATACATGTATTAATGAAGAGGTGAATACATTTATCGAAGCATACATTTTGAAATAAAATTAGTATTTACATGAAAAATGTGATATTGATCTAACTATGATATGCACATGTACATATATCATGAATATATTCTATATAGTGTATTTATGTGTATGTATATATAAAATCATATTGTAGACAATTTAGTTCGTTCCTTTACTAGCAGCCGCAACGGTTCAATGAAAATTATATCAACTAAATGTATACTTTTTAATATAATAAATATATGTATGTATGCATGTAGCTAAATCGCCAAAAGCTATACAAGTTCTGTCTATTCAAATGCAATTTGCTGTCAAACAATGCTTAGTTAAATGAATGAATGAATATCCTGGCACAAAAAAGCACACATACAGTCCAAGAAGTGAAAGCAAGTATAATAATACACACAACCAATTGAGACCAAATTATCTAGGCGTCGTAGCAACGGCTGTTGATTAGTAATTAACAGTTATCATCACAGCGGACAGTGGCTACAAGTCGAATCCCTATGAGTTTTCTACCGACATAAAGTATAAAATCTAAATACAAAACACATACACATACACAAACACACCAATACATATATCACCTATCATAGTGTCGGTGCTCACCGCTCCGACGCTTAATCCAACTAACTAAATCACCCTTTTGTCGCAACCTATTGGCCAAGTGACCTGTTGATTGCATTATGTTGCATCATATACTGGTGAGTGGATATAGTGGTATGAAACAGTCGGTGAATTATGTGTGTGTATTTCTGTGGTACGCGGATGTAATTGCTGGTAGGACAGGTGTCAAAGACACATCGGCACAATGCACAAGTGACATATGCTGCGCAGCGTGTCGTGTAGCTACAAACATTGCGACAATGTTATTTATGACTTAATTTTAAAATGCGGTTAGTTGGACATATATATACACACAATAATTTGGATGGAGTTCATACATACTGGTATTTAATATTTTGCACAGTGTTTTATACTAAACAACCATTGATTAAAAATTATAAGTTAATTGGTTGGGTTAGATTAGATTTTAAGTAGCTGAACCAGTAAGAAGTATACTTTAATAACTTTATTACTTGTTGTGCTGTGAAACCACGTTTACCAGTAATTGCGATTGATGCGCGATTGATAATTTACAATTCGAAAAACGAGTGGTACCGGTCACGAATTCGCGAAGTTGATGAACTTTAATAACAGATGCTTCCACCTTACTATTCTCTACGCAGCTCTGGCAAAAGAGTTCAGGCTAGATTTTCGACCTAACTGTATATAAAAGCATACAGTGATCAAATGACCAGTCATCTACCAGAAACGATATTGTTAATTTGGCGAGTGCTAAATTTAAATATTTAAATATTATTAAATATAATTAAATTTAGAATTTAAATAAGTAGACAGATTTTTTTAAGTATATTTTTACACTCAAAAATACTACTTTGTAAAGCTTTTTATGTAGACTGACTCCTAAAGTGTTTCAGTTGTTACTTGTAAGGCGTAATTTTTTAGAGTGTCTTTATACCCTTATAGAGGCAGCGAGAACTATGATGAAATATACCAAATCTTTAGATATCTAAAAAAAATATTTGGTCGCTATTTGGCGATTTCATTCATTATATCTGAATTAGTCTGAGCAACAATGTTGGACTTTTTAGTTTAATAGTAGATTTTTTATGATTTTTTTCTAACCCCCTTTTGAAAACATTTTTACACCTGATGTCGTTGGCAAGTTTTTTTTATAATAATTTATAGTTCTTATATATCCGCTGCCGATACACTTGGCCAAAATGCGAAACCTTGTTGACTATGAGTATCTACAAATTTCTCGAATGTTGCAAATAAAAAGAGATGCAATGAAATAAATATGGCGAAACACCTCATCTACTAATAAAAAGGTTAAGTCCTTTTGAGTGTAAAAGAATTATAACTTCAATAACAGAAGATAACAACCACCTACTCAGCTGAAACTTTAAGACTGTTGTAAACATTGTGTTATATTTAAGCTAATTTTCAACATGAGATAGATTAGGGATTTGCGATATCAAGTCCGTATGCCGCCGAGACTTTTGAATATAAGAAACTCACCACAGTGCATGTTATTGCCACATTGCTCGGCATTTTTAATTTAGCTTCGAAATTTTACAAGTAACTATGCATGTACGTTTGAGTGCGTATAATTTCATTTCCACTAAGTTTCAATTTCTGCTTTTGGCTGTAGCCAAATGGCTAGTGTACACCTGCCTTTTACCTCTCCCCCAGTTGTTAAACTTTTCGGTTATCACTGGCCGTATACCGTTGGCGAGCTGTTGTTGACTGCGGTCAACATTCACTGACCTCGACTCTGCACATGATTTTAAATAAATATGCAAAAACTATTGTTTTCTATGCCTATAGCTTATTTAGTAGTAAATATATAACTATTTGTATGTTTGCATTTTATTTGCTGTGTCACGAACGATTTATTTTCTCTTTTCATATTCAATAAAATTATTGTTGTACATTCATGTGGCGTAAACTGAGACTGCACCGCAATTATTGGAAGAACCATTCGCCAACCAAATAACTTCAAAAACATTTTTGTAGGCATTCATGTTAACTCCTTCTGCTCCTCAGCCCCATTTCGTCGGGGTGCGATTTCACCCATATGGGCAATAATGGCATCAGCAGCCCACATGTTGCAAAATGAACAAACTTTAAATTATGTTTATAATCAGATTTGTATAAAATTTTCACTCAATGTTTTGTGGTATTTTTAATAGCCCCAGGGAATTTGTTAAATGGGGGTTGTAAGAGGGAGTGAATGTTAAATTACAGATGTGTTGCTGACACAATTGAAATTTAACCACAAAGTGGCAGATCGCTTTTTTGGTCGCGTGAAATGTTTCATTTTAAATTCAATTATTTTGTCAAGTATTTGTAGGCCATAATTTTAATTTATTTATATGTCGAAATAAATTAACATTATTTTGATTAATTTTTTTATTTAGTTGCTAAAACACATTTCTATTTATCAACAGTGAAGTCCAAGAAGAGATTTTTTTTCATTAGAAATAAGAAATTCAATGTAAATAATTAGATGTTCACTTTTACAGTAGCAAACATACATGTTTGTCTGTCTGTCTGTCGGAGAAAATTACAATACGGCACTTTTTACTTATTAATTCTATTTATTTTCTTGGGATCGGAAGGTAGTTGTTGCTAGAGTGGTGTTCTGGAGGTGCTCAGTTACGTTCGCTTACAATTTATATTTTTATTTAGTTCTTCAGTAGAAGTGTTTATCGACTAGTGATTTTATATTTTTTAAACGCTCCAGTGTATATAACAGTTTAAAGATTTCTGGAAGATTTTATCGTACGAATATACGTACTTATGGTTTATTGAATTGTCCGTGAAATTGTATAAATAACCCTTTTCTGAATTTCGACTCGAATCAAAATTCTCTCAGTTAGCAAATTTGGTATTCTGAGTTCTGTTCCGTTTAGATCAATCTTTGAAACGTATGCTGCTATCCAATTCTGCATCTTGATCGTAGTTACATTTTTCTAGGATGCAATTTAGTTGGCGGAGAAAGGATATATTTTATATTTTCGCGTACTTCGATAATATAGTTCTCCGAAAATTTAAGTGAAATATGTTTTTGATAGTAGTAAAAGTCATTTTGATTTTTTAGTTTTTTTAGCTTTAATGATGCTCTTTGATACAACACAAGAGCAATATGGTAACTTGGCTATTATAAAAGCAATCAAAAGAAATATTTCCAAAGCTCTAAATTTACTTGATACATCACCAAAGCACTCCATGACTTCGGGAAAATTAGACAGTACCACAATATTGGTAACTGTGTTCCGCAAAAAAATCTCAAAGCAGCTACTACTGGATATAACGATTTCAAAGTCCTTGATCGATTGCTTTCTGCTAAAATCTCTAGAACATATTTGAAGGTGTTCTTAGTAACGCTAAGTGAGTTTTTTCTACTTAACATTTTGTTACGATTCGTCACTCATCCGAAAAGCATCACATATGCTGATTTCGAAAATGCTTGCTCACTTCCTCTTCTCCTTTCGACTCAAAAGTATCTCAGAATTCCAATTTACGATAATTGCGTAGGGGATTGCGGGATGGTAATCGAATTCTAAAATAGGTATGAATATGTAGTTTGAAAAATCGAAACGCCCATTACAGTCCTCTCGCCATTAAAAATGCCCTTTGGACTTTGCGTCACTCCATTTGTAAGAAAGACGCACACCACTCAATGGTGAAACTGAAATTATAGTTGATTTTTAAATTCAAATATCCTAACTGCTTTCTATTCATCTATTTGAAAGTATCGGTTTTTTTATTTTGCATTCTTAGTTATTTTCTAATTAATGTACCACACACCACCGCCTTGAATATTTTTAATCATAGTAATTTTGAAGTTTATAAAACATAAAGGATTTTAAAATAGGGATGATATGATTTCTAAGTGTCATTTTGGCCCTTTTTAATATGACATGATCTGTCTTGCGTCGTATTAAGTAATGTTTATAATTTCATCATGGCAAGCTATACGCAAGAGCAACGTTTACAAATTATTCAATATTATTGTCAAAATAATCATTCTGCACTTTAATTTTTTTTAAGAAAATCATCTTCTCCGATGAGGCTCCTTTCATCCGAGTGGTAAATAAACAAAACTGCCGATTCTGGTGCGAAGAAAATCCACAAATTATTCATGAACAACCATTACATTCGCCTAAATTGACAGCTTGGTGTGGTTTTTGGTCTGGTGGAATCATCGGTCCGTACTTCTTTCGAAATGAAGCTGGTGGCACTCCTACTGTCAATGGAGAACGGTATAGATCGATGATAACCAACTTTTTATGGCCACAATTGGAATAAGTTGATCTTAACAAAACAGGGCTTCGTGACACACAGCACGTGCAACAACCGAATTATTGCGAGAAAAGTTTGGAGATTCAATGATTTCAAGAAATTGTGGGATTCAATGGCCTCAAAGAAGTTGCGATATAACACCATTAGACTACTTCTTGTAGGGTTATTTGAAGTCAATTATTTTTAGCAATAAACCAGAAACTTTTCAAGCCTCGAAAGTCAATATTGAACGTGCTATTCATGACATACGACTTGATTTAGTGAAAAAAGTTCTCAAAATTGGGTTCATCGAAATCGTTCCTGCAAAAGAAGTCGTGGGGGCCATTTCAATGATGTTATATTCATATATTCAGAACTTAATTGTATCGATTGTACTTCTCATTAAATAAAAAAAAAATTTGAATTCCTTAACAATTAGTGTATCTTTTTTTAAGAACTCATATCACTCTTATTGGAAAACCGTATATATTGGATATTTTTTACTCTTAATAAATTTTATTCTGTTTTAATATATTATGCATGAAGGTTTTGTGTTGTAAAAATCTTAATTTATGACAACAAAATATGTAGTTCAGTTGTGAGAAATTCTTGGAAATTATATGGGCATCTCTCTAATATCGAATGCGACATTCGTACGCATTCAAAGTGAAAAAAAAATATGCCAAGACATAATTTTATTTTGACATAAAGAGAAACCTTCAGCTCTTGATTAGCACTATATATTGTGCTAAGATTGATTTCGGCCAATAGTTCGTTTTGAAGAAAATTGCAAAGAAGTAAGACATTCGCATGCGACAAAAACAGAAGTCGTTTTCAAAGCAAAGAAATCAAACACTGTTTTCAACGAAACTAAAAGTAATATTTCAATACGACTTAATTGTTTTGCATTGATTTATCTAAATAATTCTTTTCACTCAAAAATGTTAAATAGTTTACTTTTTATTAAATTTTAATCACTGTCGCACACGACATGTCATCCATTGTTCCATCATAATTGTTATTATTATTATAAATAATTTTTGATATCTTCAAGACATTTATATTCACAATAAAGATTTTATTTATAAAGGTCTTCAATAAAGAAAAACAAAAATAACTATGCATTTTATACATGTAAAAAAAGAAAACTTAATTAACTGAGAATATGATTACTAATGCCAAATAATGTTTTTATAACACAATATGCAGCCCTAGCTGCTCCATCTGTTGGATATTGCATCAAAATTAATACAACTGGGATATGTCAGGAAGTTTTTTCATGTTTAGTTCAACTTATAATGTAGAAACAAAAACTTTTATTTAAAGGATGATCCATTTCGAAGTTCCCTACTTTTTTACACTCAGCTTCGGCCGCTATAGTTTCTTCACTGCGTGCTGGACGTAGTCTATTAGGTCAAATATTATCCAATAATGAATGTTGGGTCTCAAGATGGATGATGGTGTTGCAAATAGTACTCTCAGTAAACCGATGTTGACCATAAAGTGAGCGAAGCGCGCGAAACACATTCTTTAAAAAACGTGAATTTAAGGTTAAGTTAAGTTTAATAAGTCTTTCCATGATGAAATGTCAAACAATACTGAATAAAAAATACATGATAACTTGACACAACTCACGCGTGATCTGTCAAAAAAAAAAGGCTCTTGAAAAAAGTGCCTATACTTGGATCAGCCTTTATAACAGGTGGCATTGAATACATTTTACTTCTGTTTGCCTTATTTTCCGCAAATTGATAAAATGCTAGCGCATTGGGTAAAACAATGCTTTTTTTATTTGTTATTTGGCACATTTTTGTTTCAATGACGTCTCCAAATGATATTTATATTTAAATTAAGCGCAGCTTCGATCGGAAAATATTAAAATCTTTGAAAAAAACCCACAAATTTTTTTAAATTTCAATTAAATTTTTAAAACAAATATAAAAACTTGCATAGATATAAGTTTATCGTGTATAACTGCCAACTGCAGCGAAATACCAGCTAACAATCATAAACAGATATCTTTACAGTGAGTCAACCTAAAATTAGTCATACACATTAAAATCGTTTATATTTTTATTAAAAAATTTATTTCGTATTTATACATTTCACATGTGGCATGCTGCAAACTTTATATAAGCATATAGTGCAAAGCGCTGATTTTTTTTAAGTAATTTTTTTTTTCATTTAGGTTGTAATAAAAATACCTGTTTATTATAAAAATTTTACGCGCATTGTATAAGTACCTTGACTACAGTTATAAAAAAATATTCTTCTTTACTATCGCACGCGACATCGAAGTACACAGCAACTAAAAAAAAAAAAAAATAACCATCATAAGCAATCGTATCGTTCAAGTTACAATATTTTTAAATTCTTTAATACCAATGCATAATGTCTTTTATTAAGGTCATTAATTAATACAAAATATGCAATAGATTTTGCACTCGAATATTTCGCAGAATGTTATGAATAAAATGCGAATGTTTTCACATTAGTTAAATTTGATAGATTCCCTATGATAATGTGTTAAAACAACATACTTTGATAAACTTTGAATTTTTTGGCTGCGGTTGGCATTCCTGTGGAAATACCCATATATATCCCAAACGAATAGTAGCCGTTTTTTACGTGCTTACGTATTTTATACACTTAAATTTTTGTATATTAAATCAAAAACACTGCGCTATATTCTATAGAAAATTGAAGTGTGTATACATATGCGCGTATAGAAAATGCAGCTAGTTTGTATAAATATATATATACTAGCAATACCAGGCCAAATTTATTTAGTATAGATCTTCATAGAACCACTACTCGGAAGAAAAAGTGCTACTTGTATTAATTTAGGCAAAATCTACCTATGTACCAAATTTCAAGTAAATCAAACTATATATAAGATTTTTGGGATAGATTGGCCGCAGGTCCACCTATCGGAAAAAAGGGGTTCTCTTTTTAATCTAGGTAGAAAGCTACCTACATATGTGCCAAATTTAAAAGTACAAATCCGCCAGCTATAGATATAACGTATTGATCATTTTAATTTTAGGGCATAATTATAGTTCGTTATTTAATTATATACTTTATGAGGCTGATACTCAAGCTAACTCAAAACAACTACTTCTAGATGATCTCAAAGCTTCTCAAAACTCTTTAATTGTACTCTGATATTATTAGGTTTTTTTTCAATATCAGTATATATGTGCGAGTATTTCAAATTTGTTTATAAGAACATTCAAATAAAATTTTATTTAATTATTTTACAACAAGGTATTGCCAAATATGTATGATATAAAAAATATCTTACCGACCGTCTATTTGAACGAAAACTGGTCTCTCAAAGGCATTTGAATGAAATGTATTTTTGTAATGTATTGATCATTTGTTATATCTTATATCATGTCTATGATATATGACCCCTATTCAACCTATTTATTCAGATACTCGATTTTGGGTAACAAATCCTTCAATAAAGCAGCCAACAGCATGACATTTGGTATAAGTTTGGTTACACGCAAAAATTTAAATAAATATTGCTACTAAGCATCATCAGAAACGAATTTTGCAATTTGCAATAATTTTGATATGTTCATTAAAGTTTTAAAGACTTCGGCATTCCCAAATACAACGCTACATTTTTGTTTTTCTTATTTTATATCATTTGGTTCTTTTTGTTTGTAGGTATGTTCTTAAGTTTTCGAAGAGTGCTGCCATTTATTTAAAATAAAAAATGAAGAACAAGGAAAATGTTTTAAAGAAATTATGATTAATATTGCATAAAAACATGACTAAAAAAATATTTTTTATCAGGGTTTCCATAGAATTAATCAGTTAAATAAAATCAAACTTCCTTAGGAAGCTTCCGTTACTAAACTGGTTTTAGGGTAGAAGCCAACTATATAGTCCGTAATGACATAACACGATTTTAATTTTAGAGATGTGATGGTATTCGTTGAAAAATATTATTGCTAAAATCTGTTTACAATATAATAATTGAAAAAATTATAATTATATTTAAGTACATACATATGTTTATGGGTTTTATTTATTTATAGAGAGGCTAGCAGACTTTAAGAAGAAATCGATCCTAAACATATTTAAAAAAAAAGAAAAATTCCAAAAAATTGTAAGCGTTTAAAAATTAACGAAAATACCGAAGGTAGCACCATATAGTATATCATAAGTTGACTAATAAGTAACCGAGTTAGAAAAACGGAGTATCACTGGAAAGCTAATGCATACCAGTTGCATAAAGTTAAATAATTTTTATATAAAATACTTTTTTAAAAGAACTTTTTTTTCTTATTCAGAAAATGCGTTCTAATTACCTGCATACTGACTTATACCAATATCTTCATACTGCATTTAGAGTGCTAAATATAGTTTTTTTCCAAAGGACCTTATTTGTTGAATATAACTTATAGCTTCCCCATAGCTGAAATATCATAACTTTTCATGTAATTTTGGGTCAAGACTCCTAAAATTAATAGCAAAGTTCGTGAAATATTGTCAATTGGACTACATATTAAAGGATGTAAAAAAGATATCTGTTTGAGTTGATGCATAATTTTAAAATAGTTCATGAAAAGCGGCTAATTCCAAGAGGGCAAAAATTCTATTAATATGTCCAATATTCCAAAATCGACTTAATAATCTTCCGAATCAAAATTATGCTCACAAATTCTCGAGTTCTTCAGAAGTTCTATTCCACAACCCTTTCCTAATTTTCCTTTTGCCGTTTCTTCTTGTGGCATTTTAAAAATGTTACGCTTGACACTTGCCCACGTCGTACGGCACAAAGCACAAGAAACATTAGGCATTTTCAAGATGCTAAAGCCTCATTCGAATATTGCGATCATACACGAAATATGAAGTATGTTCAAAAATTATCGAGAACTTTTAAAAATCGCGGGCCTTAACAGTCCACTTTTAAACTATACAGTTAAGGCACGAAAAGTTTCGGAGTGATATGAGCGTTGCCAAGGCCATGAAGAGACGTTGAAAATAATGAACGCCCTGGATGCCCCAGCACATCAACGTGGAAAAAGTTAAAGAAACGGCTATAAACGACCACCGAATTAAAATAATAGAATTCATTCATTTACCTGGAAGTTATTTTTCTTAAAAAATTTTTATTTCAATAAATTTCGAAATACAGTAATGTCTATGTAGATTTTCATAAAGTACGGAGTACTTTTAGTACCATTTCCTTAGTTTTTTTCAGTGAATTATATTAGAGCAACACTTCCAATAAGACTGTCGATTTTGTCAAAATTATGTTTTTGACGTTGCTATTGATCTCACATTGCTGTGATTGCACCATGGGGCTACATTTCGAAAAAAAAATTTTTTTTTCAAACCAAAATGTTACTATGTCACAAAAGCATAAAAGCCAAATTGGTTTCATATAATATCTATATATATAAATAATAATAATAGAGAGCACGTTTCAATTGCCAGGGAATAAAGTCCGATTACTGATTTAATTTTGAATATGTTAAAAACATTAAGAAAGTCTGCAATTGAACAAGTATTGCTATTGCTACAAATATGTTATTTATATAACAAGAATTTTATTTCAAAAATTGAAGACGTTATCGATATTTGTCAGGAGTAGTAAGGTGGCAATTGCATACTTACATACTTCTGTTGTCTTAAACTCAAAACGAGTGTGACAGACATTTTTTAAGTAAACTCTGGTATATATTTTTTTTTACTTACTTGATAAGTCCAAACATTCCTAACTTCTAGACCTTTTGAGGATCCGTCTGGGAAAAATATTAATTTTAAAGATAATTCATTTCTTTTTTGGTTGAATATTGTTTAGTGAAAATAAGTATGGGAATATGAAACGTATATATTAATTAAAGTACGCAAAGTTTTTTAAACAAAATATGTATATAAGTATTATATGTAGCTTTCCTGCGATACCAAATTTTAACTATTAATTTAATTATGACTTATTTTTAGGGCCATGATTTTCTCAGTTTTCTGAGATGGGCTGATTTCTGCCTATTTTAGCATGAAATTAAACCATATGTCGAATTTCAGCCAAATTGACAGTACGCAACAGTCTTGTCTTTATACCGGAAGGACAGGGATTTTTATCAGGACAAGGACTGTCTCTCCCGCAATATTCCCTGAAACTAATTTGGAGAATATTTTTGCGGCCACTACAACAACAATCATCGCGCAGTAGCCTGATACGTTTAATATGGAATTGGGGTATGTGTGGTATGCTTAATTCTTCTATTGAAATGCGTGTGTTAAAATTGTAACAGTATTTATGTCCCTACTAAGTACATAAATTTCTCTTGATTTGAATTTAAGCTATTAATCAAACGAACGAGCCCATAATTATGATCTCATAGTGGGAGGGTACACTTGACAAATAATAATAATATTAATGTAATAATTGGCGGTAATTGGTGAGTCAACCCACTCAATGAAGACTTTGTCATTGTGAAGATGTTCGATTAGTGAAACAAAGTCACGCTTCGATGCTAACCGCAACCGCAAATAAGCGTGCAAACTATCTGCTGTTGTTGTGTTTGATATTATTATTGTTATATGCTTGATTTATGTAGTTAGGAATGCCTCAATGAGTATTAAATAACAAAGAATATTTATTTGTGCGGTGAAGGTGGAATTTAATTTCTTACTCATGAAATACAATATGTATGGCAACAATTTAAATTCAAATTAAATAATAAATTAATATTTCATTAACTCGAGAAAACGGGAAAATATTAGATAACACGCGGAAGCACAAACAAACGAAATGGAATTGAGTTTTACGAAAAATTGAGTAAACACACGTGGTTTTAAGGTCAATAATTAATTTTTACTGCTCCAATTGGTGCATATTTTCGAAAAGAATCGAAGCGCAAGAGATCAGAAAGCGGTAAATATGTGAATGCGAATCGTGATGAAAGGTTATTTTCGCGTGTCTTACTTGAGGCAGTTGTTTATTCGTTTATTGTTATATTTAATCTTTGCATTGTTAATTTGCTAATTCTTCGAAATTTAGTGCCTTTTTATTATCTTTAAATTCCTTTAATTTCTGTAGCCGTTCGCCTTTGGAACTTTTCAATTCTTTTTATCTTAATACGAGGCATATCCAGGAAGTACAGAATTTTTGTAGATTTAATTTCTAAACAAAAAAATTACGTGATAATTATATATTAAATTATCACGTAATTTTTTTGGTTATTTTTGTGTTATTTTTCAATATTGTGGCCATTCCCCCCAATCCAGGTAGTGAAGCGGAGGATCATTTTTTGCATGCATTCCTCGAAGTAGTTTCCGAGGGTTTGTAAATTTGCGGAACCATCGCAGAAAGTTCTTTCACAGTCAATCTGCGATCATCGCGGATCGAATTTTCGATTTTTCCAGACATTTCGTCTGCCTCAATTGAAGGTCTACCTTTCTTAAACTCGCGAGACCACTTGTTTACACTCTACCATTCATAGCATATGCAGTTTTCAGCTCATTATCAATCTCAAACAGATAACTGATGACGCCTTGTATTTCGCACTTGGCGGTAGACTGGATTGATTTTGTTCACGAAACATGTTGTAGCGGCGACGGTTATCGACGTACTCACCCGTGTCGTTGAAAAGCCTGGCTACACTACCGTGTTGTCAACATAACGAAAATAAATCCCTCCGGACGTGGGAGCCCCAGTACACTTACTTTCAGGATATGCCTCGGAATTTGTTTTTTTTTTTGCAATTTCCCGAAAATAGCATTAAGCAAAATCTATACCCTGCCTATTTGGCATTGGGTGATCCAAATACAAAAATAAAACATAACAAGATCAACCGGAGAAAAATTCATAATTTTGAAATACAGATTTAGATGTAGATTTTTTTAACCACTCAGTATAATAAAGTAGCAAAATATCTTAATAATTGATGAAAATTTTCGTTTTTCGAAAAATATAAATTGTATAAAAAATATTATTTCGAATCACCATTTTCCATCGTTGGTTCCTTGGAGTGATAATTTCAATCGAGAATTATAATAAATTTCTTTTAAAGTTTTCCTTAGTTAAGGATGAATCACTAATGCCAAGCTACGTACTGCAAAAAGATGTGCTTCAACATGTTTGAAGAGCAAAAAATCTGGTTGAATTTCATCGATTAAAGCCATGTTTATTCGATTTAAAATAAACTCAATCATTCAAAATAATAACACTGATTTCATGAGCGTTGATTTCTCAATAGATATCGAAAGTATGTACAGGAAGCATAAGTAACTCAAGGGAAGAAAACGACCCTAGCTCGCCTAAGCAAAGGGTGATCCATTTCGAGGTTCCCTACTTATTTAAAGAAAAAAGCACACAAAATTCAAATTTAATCCGGAACGTTTATTATCATTCGAAAGAACATTCTTTGGCATTTATTTTTTTGAAGATTATCTCTTGCAAATGTTGGCCGCGGCTACGTCTCAGATGCTCTATCCGTTCAGGCCAATTTTCTATGACTCATTGAGCGTTTCGACTGGTAACTGGCGAATGACACGCCTGATGTTTTGCTCCAAGGCCTGAATCGAAGCGGGATTGTCCGCATAGACTTTAGACTTTACATATCCCCACAGGAAAAAGTCTAACGGTGTGATATCACACGATCTTGGTGTCCAATCGACCGGCCCAAAACGTAAAATTATTTGCTCATCGAAGTGTTCTCGCATCATTAATTGATGCTATGTGTAGGAAATAATGCCGTCTTGTTGAAACCAAATGTCGCGGAGATCACGAGCTTAAATTTCAGGCATTTAATAGTCGGCTATCATCGCGATAACGGTCGCCTTTGACGGTTACCTTCTCACCGGCATCATTTTTGAAGATATATGGACCGAGGATTCCACCGGTCAACAAATGAAATGTTTTTTCTGAATGAAATGGCAGCTCTTGAACCTCTTCAGGTTGCTCTTCCTACCAAATGCTGCCATTTTGCTTGTTTACATACCTTTTGAGCCAGAAATCGGCCTAATCGCTCAACAAAATTTGGCTCGAAAACTTTGGATCTTCTTGGAAGTTTTCAAGAACCCATAGAGCGAAGCGCTGTCACTTGGGAAGGTCGGGCGGCTTCAGTTCTTGCACAAACTGTATTTTATATGCTTTCAATTTAAGATCTCGAAGTAAAATGCGTCAAGTCGTTCTATACGTCAGTCCGAGTTGCTGCGAACGGTCTCGCTGTCTTTGTGTACACTTTCAGCGACGGCCGCTATATTTTCTTCACTTCGTGCCGGATGTGGTCTATTCGGTCGAATGTTATCGCTTTATATTGTTTCAAAAGATTCTTCAAATTAACGACATTACATCCAAATTTTTCGAAATTTTAGTTTTTAAGTATGTTACAATTCTGGAACAATTTTGAAATTTATGGATAATGAGAAAAATTTAATTTATTTAAAAGCTGTGAAAAGATAGATCTGAAGGTTGCAGCAGCAAAGTATCTTGTTGGTACCAATTTGGTACATTTCCTGAAATTATTAGCCAAATGCATTTCTGGGGCAGATTCTCTTTACTTATCATCCTATTGCCTTTATTTTTTGATTTTTTCTTTCATTTTGAGTTAAATTAGGTTAGAAGAGGATTCTGTTTTATACGTAGATGATTTCATAAAAAGATACAATACAAAACAATATGAGCGGTTAAATTATACAGTACAAGAGAATATATTCATAAAAATTCTAAAAGCAAAATGAATATGAACCACGCTGTAACATATGTAGATATGTATCTATGATTGTATATGTATGTACCTCTTGTATGCGTGCAAATCGCACAAAAATGTTGTTGGTTATTTGTTGAAACACAATTGCAAAGATATCTGTGTACATTTCGGTATATATGTATGTATGTAATAGATGATCGCCACTAAGCGTTTTTAATTTGTTTCGCACATTTGGCGTTCCATGCTTCAGCTGTACCCAAACCCTGCCGCCGCCAACAATAATCAATGTTGTCATATACATACATGTGCATATATGAATTTTTGTAGCTGCAAAAATGCTCTCAAGTAGTTTTGGTGGTGGGTGGTTGACGGTGATGCGAGGTAAGAGTCCCACATATCTCTCCAAGACATCGTCGTTGACTGCTAGACGAATGGATCGCAGCATCAGTCGCTACAATTGTGCGCCGCCGGTTGAACATGTGCTGTGTCCGTCTGGCTCAGCTGGCCAAGTACCTAAACTACATACAGTATTTGGTGTTCGAGCGTGAAGCTGGAGTGTGTGTTTGACTCTCTAACGAGCGATTACTTAAAACTTGTTAATACAATTAATTTTTTATAAATTACTAAAAAAAATTATGTGTTCTTGTATGAAAGTGTTACAAGAAAAATTCATTTATATTAAGTAATTAATAAAGTTAGTGAAGTAATTGAATTTAAAATTTCAAAAATCAATACAACAAAATATGCATCGAGCAATAACTACTAATGTTTAAAACGATTTTGATATAATAAGAATTCAGTGTGAATGCTGCTTGTCGGCTGCCGAAAACTCTCCTGAATTATGAAAACACCATAAATTGCAATTGTAAGTACACAAAATAAATGAACAATGGATTTAAAATATTTTAAGGCAAAAGCAGTAAGATATGATCGGAATAAAGATGTTTCCTGAAAACAATATTTAGTGAAAACCTAAAACCGGCGAGTAAATACAGTGCTTTTCATTTCAATGCCTATTTTGAGGCATTCCCATTTCAAAAATTAAATTATTTTAATGAAATAAAAATTTTTTGATGGATATTTTGAATAATAGTGAAAGAGTTTAATTGTGGAAGTAACTGAGAATGAGAATCTCTTTAGAAAATCGTGTTCTCTGTCCTAAATAAGAAATAGATGTCTTTTTCAATATTTTTTAAAGCTTGCTGTAAGTAAGAAGAATATATAATATAATGTGAAATCAGTTGCCAAGAGATCTTAAAACATTTGATATTTGATTTTTGAAAAATAGTTTTAGATAAAAAACGAGAAATACTTTGAATATATCAAAGATACTGGCGGTATAAAGGACTAATAGTGCAGAGTCAATTTAAAATTACAATATTGCGAAGTCTTAATAAATCTATGACTTTTAAGTGTCGTTTTGGCCATTTGTAATATGTCATGATCTGCCTTTTTTTCATTGTAATCAGTAATTTTTACAATTTCATCATGGCAAGATATACGCAAGAACAACGTTTACAAATTATTCAATATTATTATCAAAATAATCGTTCTGCACTTTAGGTTTTTTTTGAAGAAAATCATCTTCTCCGATGAGGCTCCTTTCATCCGAGTGCTAAATAAACAAAACTGCCGATTCTGGTGCGAAGAAAATCTACAAATTATTCATGAACAACCATTACATTCGCCTAAATTGACAGTTTGGTGTAGTTTTCGGTCTGGTGGAATCATCGGTCTGTACTTCTTTCGAAATGAAGCTGATAGCATCGTAACTGTTAATGGAGAACGGTATAGATCGATGATAACTAACTTTTTATGGCCACAATTGGAAGAAGTTGATCTTAACAACATCTGGGTCCAACAAGACAGGGCTTCGTGTCACACAGCACGTGCAACAACCGAATTATTGCGAGAAAGGTTTGGAGATTCGATTATATAAAGAAATTGTGACATTGAATGGCCTCCAAAAAGTTGTGATTTAACACCATTAGACTACCTCTTTTTGGGTCTGGGTTATTTAAAATCATAAGTCTTTAGCAATAAACCAGACTTTCTTCAAGCTTTAAAAGTCAATATTGAACGTGCTATTCATGACATACGACTTGATTTAGTGAAAAAAGTGCTCAAAAATTGGGTTCATCGAATTCGTTTCTGCAAAAGAAGTCGTGGAGGTCATTTCAATGATGTTATATTCATATATTCAGAACTTAATTGTATCGATTGTACTTCACATTAAATAAAAAACATTTGAATTCCTTAACAATTAGTGTGTTTTTTTTTTAAGAAGTCATATGACTCTTATTGGAAAACCCTATAAAATTTAAATTAATTTTGTGTCTACCGTCTAAGGATGAGTGAGTAGTTGTTTCAATTTCTGTACCACTGTACCACTGTTTGATATAAACTTGATAATTTTTTGCATAAAAACGGTTAACTATAAAATGTTATTATACACAGCGAATAAAGTATAGAAATTTGATGAAACCAATAGGAGTACATTGTTTTCCAAATTAAATTGTTCTTCTTTCGTCTTTTAGTTAATGACCTTCTTCCAATTTTTCTGACAATTTCATATTCCATAAATTGTGCTTAAATAAAGAGCAAGATTACACAGTTGTAACATTATTTATATTTAAATTGTCCATGAAATTTGTAGAAGTAATAATATATCTATTTTTATTTTATTTTTATATCATTAAAATGAAAACCATTTTTAAAATAGGAAATTTACAAAATCTAATCAAATTTTCTAATATCTCACGTAGTCAAGTAAAAGAGAATATTTAGATAGTATTTCCTCTCATATAAATACAATAGTATGTATGTGCATACATACATATAAATTATATTTTGTTTACGAATTTATCAAAACTTAAAAGCATGAAAAACACACGCCGAAAGAGCTCTCCTCGAAATTGAAGAATACGAATGTGAAAGTACACCCTACCTGGCATATTAGGCGACAAGAAAATATGATAAATAAAATGTCGAATTGTTGAAAAAGTCGATATTAAAGAGTATTGAAATAACAGCAGCAATGATATATTTTACTTATTATTTAAGAGAGAGCATATTGCGGCCGCAATAGCCGAGTGGGTTCGTTATAAATTTTTATATTTTCGGTCTCCCCTCGACAGGGAATTTCAAGCCCTCCTAGTGTATTTCTGACAAGAATAAAAGCTCCTCATAAAAATCTATCGGCCGTTTGGAGGGGGATTAGCACAAACTTTAGGTACTACATTTGTTGGTAAAACATCAAGATGCAAGACTATAAATTGGAGAAGGAGCTCGGCCGAAAATCGCGGTTACAAAGCGCCAAATATATTTATTTTATAAGAAGATCTTTGCAGACCTTACTTTATTGCAACCAAACTCTGTGGTTTCAATTATTTTCAGATGTATGATTTCTTAATTTAAATATGTGTGTATGGTCATACCGGATGTGTATGTATAAAAAAAATGAGGTTCAAATTATAAACAAAAATATTTAATACTTTCGGTAGAATTTTTGTATCATTTTGAAAAATATGTGTACATACCAACAATTTATTAAATATTATATATTGGTGAATATTTTAAAAATATTTTGAACGCGATGAGGTACTAGACATCGCAGCTATCCAATAATAATGAAAACGTCACAATTAACTCAATTAAGCAGAACAGATCAGATGTAGGTTCTGGTGGGTGTGTAGCGTAAAGTACATAATATCTATGCCGAATGAAAAGCTACGAGGGTTGCTTGCCAGTTTTACAATTTACAATAATGAAAGATTGAATTGAAAAAAATTCTTTATTTGTACATAAAATCACTAATCAGCAGTGGCTAGCATTGCGAACAAAACTGTTGACAATGTAAAGGCGATTCCCCGAAAAGGACCGAAATTAAAGCAGCGGCCGTATAATGAAAATTACCCTTACCAAGGACAAAGAAAAGGGTAGATAGCTTAAAGGAAATTACACGCGGTTAAGGATAAACGGAACAGCTGCAGCTACCGCAGGCAAACGAATAATCAGCCTATTCTTGATCGCGTGAACAGAATGTTGAGGTATAGAAGGAGCTGCAGCAGCTATTTGCGAAGAATGAAGTTGAAGACTCAGTCCTAGTGTGTACTAAGTGTGAAGAAGCAAAGATTAAAAAAAAAAAAGATTTGTTAAATAAGCCATTGGCTATAGACGAAAATTGTAATTACTGTACAAATAAATTCCTGATGGTTAAGAAGCCGAACGAATAAATCTTGGGAGTTTTGTTTACCAATTAAGTGATCGGACTCGAAGGATTTGGAAAATCATCGAGGCGAACTTAGCAAATTCGTTACAATATTATTTATTTACCTCCTTAATTCTGCAAAGAACTTGATTAAAAGTGGAAAACTGAAACATAGATCAACAATTTGAAAAGCAATTTTTGAGAGTAATATCTTTAAATTAGCATAATTGTTAAAGAAGTATTTCTTATTGTCATATAATGTCGCACAATTCCATTAATTCAACTTCGCAACCGTTTGTTAGACTCCAATTATTTTTTTACATGAACTAATCGCCGTCCATCTAACTTAGTTCCTTGGGGTAATGCACTCGTCAAAGGCAGCAGACCGTTTAGAGCGTACAAAAAATTACTTTAGAAGAAAACTATTCAGCACTGATATTTATAGCTTCTTTTTGATTAATCAGAGCTTACCAGTGACAGATCTCGTATTTATATTTTAAGTGCTTTTTTCACAACTATTCATTATATGGCAGCATTGAGTGTTGCACCTAGTTTTCTAGTCTCTTCAAACGCTGCCATAAAGCTTACCATACACTGTTGCACGGTAGCCTTTTTGATCGCGGATTTTGCTATAATTTGTAAAATTTACTCATACAAGTGTTATTATATGCACTTACACACATACATATATATTAACAATATTTCAAACAATTAAAATACAATAATTTGTGAAATTATCAAAAGCGAAAAAAGAAGTGTCTTCTATTTAATAAAAGGTGCAATTTGTGAATTTATAAAGCCCGCTCAATAGCCGGCACCCCCTTACTTTCCCAGAAAGCGTAATTAGTGTCAAGCCCGAAGAGATTTGAATAAAATTAATTTTGAAATTAATACAATTTTATATAATTTTCGATAATCTTAGACGGTCGGGAAAAAATATATATTCTATTTTTACTTGGAACACAACCTGAGTTAGGTTGAAATGAAGTAGGATATCCTTTTCCAAATATTTTTGTGTTCGCAGCGAGAGTCTTTTCATCAAAACAATTCCTAGCTTATTATCCATATTTCCGAAACGTAAAAAGTAGCCCACATATACTAATATACTCATAATGAGTTGCTTATACGTATGTGAACATTTGAAATAAATAAGATTATACAAATGTACATGTACATATATACAAATGCATATATGCATATATATGCATATATATATAAACAATAACCCACGCACACCATTTCAAGCTCTTGGAGCAGACGGTAGCCGACGGATACGCATCAGTCAATGTCAGTTGGATGCGTGCCAAAATCCAAAACAACTACGACAATATTATTTCCACAACAGCAAAGGCGAATAATATTAATTGTAAATGTTGGGATGTTTACAAGAGCACAAGAAGAAAAAAAAAACTATACGAAAAGAGCTTGAATACAGAAAATCTCTCAAGATGAAGTGATCGTGGCAAAGCAGCAAGTACCGTCCGTCCGACTGTTTTATGGAACAACAACGACTACAACAATTCTCTGACATGAAACATTTATTGCACTAAATGTATAATTACAAATATAGAGAAAAGAAAAAAAGGTTTGGACATTTAGGCCACCACACCACACAAATGTGATATACTTTTAAATTTAAATACAATATTTTGAAACAATAGGCACAGCAAAAGAAGTTTATGTCGAAATTCAGTCCGCGATCCATAACTTAGCAAGTTAATAGGTCTCATAATGTTTTGTAGCACATGCACATATTAAAATACTGTGCAGAGATACACATTTTTGATTTTTTTTATGGAACACTTGACCTTGATGTTAATAAAAACATTCAGCCAACAAATTATAAAATGTTTTACAAATTTTTCCTAATCTAGGGAGATACAAATATCATTATGTGCTTACTTTTCGGATGAAATTTATCCACGCAATGTGCAAACCATTAAGAGTTAAGTTTTTATTAGCGTATTCTTGGAGATTTACAGTTTCTACCTAGCATAACTTGAAATAATGAAAATAATATACTTATAAATTAAAAAAAGAAAATGGAAAATGAAAAAAATATATTACAAAAAAAAAATATAACAATATAATAATAATAAATAAAACGAAATAAAACAAAATAAATTTAAAAAATAAAAATAAAAATAAAAATAAAAATAAAAATAAAAATAAAAAGTAAAATGTAAAATAAAATATCATTAACGAAAAGTAACAAATAGAACGAAATTAATTAGAACGAAATTAAATGAAATGAAATAAATGGAAATAAATTAAAATTAAATAAATTTGAACCAAACAAAAGAAAATGTAATTAAATGAAATGAACAAAATGAAATAAAACCAAATAAAATTAATTAAAATAAGACAAATTATGTAATATGTAGAGATAATGCAATATTTATTTCGAGATAAACTACAAGTTGATGTTCACTAGACGAAGTTTTTAAACCAGAAGAAAGTTTTATGTTACAAAATGAATAAATGAAAAAATCATAGATTAATAATTGCATATAAGTGTAAATGACAGTATGTAAAGAATAATATGCATGCAAAGTGATAGGTTAGATATTCGCTAACCTCTCTCAGTATGCAGGTTATTAGGTGGATAAGAGTCCGATAAGACATCTCTCGGAATTTGTTCGTGCCAACGGTTTTGTCATCACACCTGCAATCATCCCCTCAGTAGGTACGTGCTTCAGTGAAAATAATCCTGCGCTCATGCACTCTGTCACAAAGTGATATTTAATATCAATATGTATGGTACAAAAACGGGATCATTGACCAAATATTGCGCCTCTGTTTTCCACATAAAGTCTTAAATCGGCGAGTTTTTGGAGACCAATCTCATTAAAGAAACTACGCAAAAGCACTGCTTCTTTCACTGATTCTGCCAAGCTAACATATTCAGATTCTTTATACAGTTGTGCTGCCTTCCCAATGAGCGTAGACTCACCCCATTAGCGGTAAATTGGATTTTCGATACAGAAAGTCTATATCGGCCGTACCGGCAAAATATCTTAAAATACGTTTTGATGAATTTGTGCAAGCTGCGCTAGTCTAGTATATGAAAGCTCCAATTAATTCCCGTATTTGGGCAAATTTTATCAATTGAATTATTCATACTAAAACTCTGATGGTTTAACTACAATGCTTGTATGTAGACACATTGCTTTAAAGTAATTATACCATATATTTGAAGAATTTCTAGCCTAAGAAAATATTTTTTTCTAACAACATCTTTAATATCAAAATATTTCAAAAGTTGTTGTTTGTGAATAATTTTCACCACACGTGTATCAATAAGTAGATCGTCTGCAAGCAGTAAAACTAATTTTTTCTCAAAATATCCATGAAATAAAAATTATTCATTTTCAGTGAGCTTTAACTAAATACTTACATACAAGCTTCAAATTAAATTTGGTATACCACTGCTGCCCAGCTTACTTAAGTCCATAGCTCTAAGTCGATAAGTGTTACCACTCTCGTTTATTTATTTCATCTTTGTTGATGCTTTACTATCCACTGCACCATTTTTTTTAAACGAATTTCATTGTTATTCAGTTTAAAATATCATAGAGCATATCTGGTGCCGTCGTGAGCACCTTTTCGCTCAACATTCCTTTTATATATGCGTTGACAACATCAAACTGCCATATAGCGAAATTAAAATGAACCGACAATGCAAGAAACAACCGAATCGAGTGTGAAACGTGCTACTGAAGCATACGTGTCAGTATAATTTATACCATATTTTGACCTCACACTTTTGCATGATTTTCGTCGTTCAATATCACCGTCAGGCCCTTGCGGCATCCCACTATACTTCGAATGTGATCGACTGGAGCAATATCCCATGTATCATTTTTAATAATAATAATTACCTCACATACCAATGCCATATATATACCAACAAACACATCATCGTCACGTACACACATCATTGTCACTTTCTAGACACACCGTTTTCTGTGATGGATCTAAGTTAACATGACTATAAAAATAATTGCTGATTGCTAACAAACCGTACATCACGCGCACGTCAGGAATGATACCATCTTTCACCAATTTAGTTAAATCAGCCACAATTAGGTGGCACAACCGATAATGCCACTTCAGCAGTTTGGAACAATTCGGCGGGGGAGAAGCATACTCCATATGCATTATATGCAAACGCGCCATCATTAGTAAATGTCACTGTGTGACCCTTATTGGTCCAACAAACAACGAATTTTGGAACTCAACTAACTGACCATCTGCGCCTTTCACTGATAAATGCATCGCACAAACCTGTTCACTTCTCAAATTAAGGGCAGCTAAAGATAACTTTTTTATCGTCTCAAACATGCACTTGTCACCACTCAAGTGAGCAGAGTCCCCACTATATAATTAATACACAAGCTCGTCTTCCAAGTACGTCACCAAAAAATTTATCCTCTGCTGCGTACGCCACATCGACAAGAGCTCGCCTTGTGCCATAGTGAGCCGCATTTAAAGTGTATGAATTCTATTTTGCTCTTTATGAATTTCTTCCGATTCTGCTTATCTTATACTGGTGATTTCGCAGTCATAGCTTTTACTGTATTACTAGTCGATTTCTTACGTGCCTCGGTCTCCTCCATCATTTTTATTTTCAGTACCTCAGCTGTTGAAAGCGCATCGTAAGGCTCTGTTGAGCACCGAAAGCTTTCTTACTCTCCAAATTATCTACCGCATCGAAAAATGTCGCTGAAGTTCTGCAACATCATGTGTTTCCGTAATCGAATTTAGTAACAGCTAAACATTTCGCGAAGTCTCAGATCCCCTTACTTGCTCTAATTCAGATGGCTGAATTGCAAAACCAAATCTGATTTAGCTTTATTGTCAGCTCTCAACCAAACGCTCCTTGCTAAAGTATCAGCATCTAATTAGAACTATTTGCATACAGTTGTCATTGGAATGCAACTCGACCTGCGAAGAAGTTGACACAGTACGCACAGCCATTACCTCAGTTGTTCCCACAGTACTTGCTAATTTCATCGTCCTTAATTTTCGGCAAGCTTCTGAATTTTCAATATCACTGATCAGACATCAAATCTCTAAATATATTGAATCTGGTTCCATGAGTTAATTCAACATCAATCACGAGGCTTTAATCCAGAAGAAAGTTGTATGTTACAAAAAGAATAAAAATACGAAATAAAATAAAATAAAATAAATAAGTAAAATAAAATTCCCGTTAATCTTCTAATATTTTTGTTGACCAACATATGAGTATACTCCCTAATAATTTTTTGAGAAGATAGTACTCAAATTGTTTATGATAATAACTTACAAATATTTCTTTTCTCAAAATCGTTGAAAAAATATTTGAGGTCAACGCCCTATAAAAGAAATCACGCGCAATTCGAAAAGCGACCCATCAAAACTGAATCATTCCCCCTCTTATTGTGTACGATGTGTAGGAATATTAAACTTGCTCTAAAAATTTAGAAGCATTATTATTAAGATCATAGTTTTGGAATACCACTAGGGAGGAGTTAGTGTTTTGGAATTATTTCTTAAGTGTCTATTATTATATTTTTATACATATAAGTAAAAAAAAAATTTTTTTTCAAGTTTCCTAAAACGAAATAAAATATTTTTTCACCGCAGGATCGGTTATGGTATAGTATAGAATAGAATTTTGTTATAAAAAATTTAAGTTTTGTGCAAATTAGTTTTTTTAAGATATAGACTATAAAAAATAAGAATCCTATTTATCTTTATTCTTTCTCTTCCCTTTTTGGAAACCAGAGGCAGGTGGCTATGACTTCGGCTTAAGCTACGTAGGGTATCAGAAAATTACTTTATCTTTTTGGTTTTGAAGCCAGTAAACATGTAAATCCATCGTATAAATTCTTTTAGACCATATAACTTTGAGAAAATATTTATTTATTTTTTATGAAAATCTGACATTTTCAATAAATTGTAATCTGTAAATTTCTTATAGAATTAAGAAAATGTTTTCTTCCTTTGTGTAAGTAAATCTATTAAACAACAATATTTTTCCTACGGGGTTTTTTAAGATGCTTATTAGTTCTTTTAATGTGAATATTTTCTCTAGGTAACTTACAAGGCAAAAACTAAGTAAATATGTCAAAAACTTATGTACTTGTGGAAACTACTTGCCAACATTAGTTTATGGTACTTCGTTGCAGAATCGTTGTAGTTGTATTTGTATAATTGCCGCTTCCTTCTGCCAGCATGACGTGACTGAGTATGGCGTCGCAATTTAATTGCGTTTATTTTAAGCCTTTCAATTGCCACATTTAAAAATTGCACTACTCGAATGTATTTTTGTATTTTTTTATATTTTTACACTGAAAATAGTTTTTATACCTACCTATAGAGTGGTAACGGAGAAGACTTCAAATGGGAAATGTTCAGTAGCAAATCATTTCGGATGACGTCAAGATGTTCTGCACCGCGTTTTTATACTTATTTCGTTTGATTTGTTTAGTGTTTGATAATGTGTATAAATTAAAAGAAAAAATAATTTTATGTACTCGTATATTCGGCTAAAATATATTAGGTGCACTCATCTGGACTAGCTATAAATTATATACAAACCGACTAAGATTGAAAGCAGGATTCTTATTAAATTGTGTTCATATTAGTTAAATGAAATTATATAAATAAATAGTTAAATTATCAAAACAAATAATATTAGATATACTCTAAGCAACGAATCACTCAACGAATCTAAGGCGGGAACGAGAACTAGCATTAAGGAACGTTAATACACCAGAGTGTCTATTCAACTATTCGAATGAAGCAATAAAGTACATATTTGAGTGAACCATAAGCCCATTCACAAATATACTGGTTAACCTACAATATAATTAACTATTGATCATTCATTTTGCGTCCCAACATCTCAACATTGCTGATTGTATAAGGTTATTATTAATTTTTGTCAGAGCAATGTTGCTACCAAGATCTTAAAAATTGACATGAAATGGTAGATTATTTATTATCTTCAGATATAATAGGGCCTTCTTTTATATTTCAAGCTCTTAATTTTTTTTTCTTATTTCGATTAAAATTTCTATAAAGAATTATTCAGTCATGCAAGTCTAGCCACCCAGATCAGACATTTAAAGTTTTTTTCCCAATTGCAGAGAATAGCAATATGTCCGAGTGTACAGAAAATATGTTTCTGCACATACTAGTAGACTTTGGTTTTCAAAGCAAATCATCTTTCCCTGTGTATAGTGATGATAATTTAAATATTGTGGCGAAAATGCGAAATGAAAATCAGATGAAAGACAGAGGCCGATCGATAGCTGGCGTGTTCTAGAATGTGAATGGAGAATATTCGTTATCGAGTACATCTCCATCATCCCATACGTTAAAACGAGCAATAGATTTAATATAAAAGGGTGAAGCACAACTGCTGACAAGTCACTCATACAACGACCTCGTTGGTGATAACACTACAGTGAAGTGAAAATAGTAGACTGTGAGAGTTGTAAAATAAGTGATTGTAAATAGCGAAGTGAATTGTTAGTTACTAAATAATAAATTATCGTGAGTAAATTCTTTATAATTAAGAAACTGCAAGCATATGTTAGTTGGGGACTTTTATTTAACAATCCCGTGATCAGACTCGAATGATTTTGGAAATCATAGAGATTACGATTACAAAATCGTAACAATTGATGTCAGAAGTGGGATTGTTAAATAAATTCCTAACGGAAAGAATTGAAAAATGGCCAAGTTTCAGGATTTTATGGTACCTCTCGTCAAAAGGGAATTGGCAAAGCGAGGAGTGTCTATATTTGGAAATAAGGCGGAACTGCGATCAGGACTGCGAGAAGCTATTGGCATCGACTTGAACCAATAAGAGTTTCGCTGCGAGGACGAAGAGACATCCGTGAAGGATATAGAGAATGAAGAGGCAATTGATTCGGCGATGGAGTTGGAACAGCCATCAAGTAGGATTCAAGAAAAGGCTCCTAGCTCATCTATGGGTATAAACATGAAAATAATATTGGCTGCAATTTCTGAATGAATGCTAGCATTACATCACAAATAAAAGACTATAAAGCGCGTTTTTCATACCGGCTCATAAGGCATCAAGAGAGTTGGTCAAAGACTCCGCAGAACTAAAAATGAGGCAGGACAAAATCGAGGAGCGTCAAGACAAAATACAGGAGTTCGTTGAGACCAAAGTCTACGAATCGGAAGGTCGTGTCCGCGATTTGCATTTGAATTGTCAAACCAATTCAATCAACGCTCCTAGGGTAGGAACACCATCCTTTGACGGTATTTAAGCTTCAATTCGAAAATACCGCTTAAGCAAGTAACTGGAGTACAGAGAAATAATCCGCTGCATTATTTGTGACGTTGGACCTGCAGCGGAAATTTTGCAAACTATTCCCGAATATGAGAGAGATGATTACGACGCATTAAAGTGAGCTGTAGAAAAAAGATATGGTAGTTAGCACAGGAGGCAAATTTACCAGATGAAGCTGGAAGCGCGCTATTGGGGACGCATCTGGTGAGCACCTTGAAAGGGTAAAAATTCAAAGGTTCGTTAGCGGAAAATAGACATATGCACCAAGCGAGAGACCTATACGAAATTAACATTCCCTGAAACTGTCGCGTATGTTTAAACACGCGACACGGCGGCACTCATAAACAGAGTAGCCAACAAAGTCAGTCAGGAAGTAGAAACTACAGATGAAAGAAATATTAAAAATTCTAAAGTCGATCGAGCTTCAACAGAAATAAAAACTGAGGAGAAGGAAAACGAAGAAAATGAAATACGACTGTAATCAGCCGTTAAAATAAAACGAGGCAGCCGAAAGGAGCATATGCTGGCTCTTGCAATTGAATGCCCCATAATTTCAGCCTTTCAAATTGGTAGAAAAACAAGCAACGTTACAATTGGTGGATATGTGGATGGACATGAGCGAATAAAAACTGTAGATGCGCCCGTATCTACACACTTTATTATTCGAGCTGACTTGATCGGTGCAACATTAATTCTGGATACAGATGCTAGTGATTATGGCATAGGAGGTGTACTTTCACAATTTATTGATGGGTAGGAGAAGATAGTTGCCTACTTTAGCCGGAACATTGGGAAACCAGAGAGGAACTACCGCGTAACTCGGAGAGAACTACTAGCGTTGGTGGAATCCCTAGGACAGCAAGCTCGATGAATTGAGAGACTGCAAGGTTATGACTTCACTACAGAGCACCGCAAATTAAATACGCATGGGAACGCTGACGCCTTGTCCCGTTGACCATGAAATTTTGTATGTAAACACTGCACAAAAGCTGAGGGCAAGGAAGACATTATAGACGTCCGGGTAATGACAATTACACCAGCAGAAGAGTGGGAGCCAAGTCACTTAAGGAAATGACAGCAGGAAGATCCGGACTTGGAACCGTTATTGCACGGATTGGAGATGCACAGACAGATAACGAACAAATGGCAGCGGAAAGCCCCATCGCAAAGGCATATCGGGCCCATTGGAGGAGTTTAAAATTGATATCTGGCTGTTTGCACAGAGTATGGGAAACTGAAGATGGTTAGCGCTGCCGCACTCTAATAATAGTTCCAAAGTTAAGAACTCCAGACTTTCTCAAAAATTCCACAATGGTCCAAGTGGAGGTCACCTGGGAATTACGAAAACCTTGGATAAAATCAAGCAGTCGTTCTATTGAGTTGGTTGTCGTCAATCGATCGCTGAGATGATTGCTAACTGAAAGGAGTGCATAGCCAAAATCACGAAGTCATGGGAAGATGAAGCAGGCCGGTCCATCCCTGTGAGCAGACTAGAAAACAAGTACGTCCTGGTGGTTATGCATTACTTTAATAAATGGCCGGAGATCTACCAAATTCCACACCAGGAAGCTTGAACAGTTGCGAATCCATTCACCTACAGGTGGGTTACCAGATGCCTATAGAACTGCATTCTGATCAAAGAAGGATTTTCGAGTAAAAGGTGTTTCAAGGTCGTGGACAAATATCAGGATGATTGGGATATCCACATACCTTTGTTCCAGATAGGATATCGGTCTGCAGGGCATGAAACAACGGATAAGACACCTGCAAGTGATTTAAATTGGGAGTATATGATGATGCGAGAAGAATTGGGATGGAAGCGTCTGACATTCTATAGGAAGAGTTGAGATAAATGCATGCCCTTGTGAGACAGCGGACTCAAATTATGAGTGACAAAATGAAGGCCAGGTATGACAAGGCGATGAACTCCGAAGGCTTCCAATAGGAGGCTTGGTGCTGTTATAAATACCATCCACAACATAAGAAAGGTTTGTCCCCAAAATTTCAATGCAATTGGCAAGCTCCCTATATGATAATCAAACGTCTAAACGACGTAGTGTATCGAATCCAGACCGTTGGGAGACCAAGAAATAAGATGAAAGTGGTCCACTTGGAGAGGCTTCCAGCGTTTGGAACAGCAAATTTGTCTGATCGCGACAACTGGAATGTTCTAGTGCGTGAATCGAGGGCAGTGTGGCGTAAATGTTTAACGAATTTCAGAAAAAAGCGTGAGGCCGATAACTGGAATGTTCTAGAACGTGAAACAAGAATGTCCGTTATCAAGAACCTTTCAAACTCGATCGTCCTGATCAGACATATGTGGAGGGCAGTGTGGCGTAAATGTGAATTGACGTGAATTGGACGTGAATAGAAAATGTTCATTGTCGAGAACATCTCAATTAATACTAGCAATCGATTTAATATATAAGGGCGAAACACAACTGCTGGCAAGTCAGTCGTAAAGTGAACTGAGTGATAAGAGAGTATTGTGTAAGTTCATAATAATTAAGAAACTTCATATCATCGAGGTTAATTTTGTAGCAAAATCATAACAACATCTTAAAAAAATTAAATCAAAATTTCGTTCAAAATCAAAATAAACTTGGCTTCATTATTTATCATTATATATATATATATTGCGGCGAAAATGCGAAGCGAATGACAGATGAAAGAGAGGAGGCGACAACTGGCATGTTCTAGAGCGTAAACGAGACGATTATCGTAACGAGACGATTGTTGTAACGAGACGATTATTCCAGGGTTTTGTTTTCAAGCAGCAAACAAGAGTATAAGGGCGACACACGACTTCAAAAGTAATCAGTCGTGAAGTAAACGCGTTGGAGATTACATTACAGTAAAGTAATAAAAACAGTACATTGTGAAAGTTGTATACAAGTGATTGTAAATAGTAAAGTGAATTGTAATTGAATTGTGAATTACTGAGTAATAAAAGGACATTAAATAAAGTCTTCATAAATAAAGAGACTCCAAATTAAGTTGGCGATTTTTATTTAACAATCCAGAGATCGTACCCGAAGGATTTGGGAAATCATAGAGGTTGATTCAGCAAGATCGTAACAATATATTTTGAAAGGTGTTCTAACTCGTTTTTTGTAGTATACTTCGCTAACCATGCACATACAAGTACATATAAGGGTAAGCTTTTGCACCCAGCGTCTAAAAGAACACCAAGTAAAGTATCGAAATTCGTGGAAAGCCAGAACAAAAATTAACAAGTTGAGTAGCCATAAGCAGTTTGGGTATAAAAACAATTTCAGGTAATGATAAAATAAAATAAAAAACTATTATACAACATAAAAGCAATCTAGAGCTTTTATTTTCGTAATGTTTCCCTAAATACCAATTGTTCGCATATTCAAAGAGATATCGAAATTCAATTTTAAAAATTTTATTTTCCTACAAAAATTTTTTTACTGAAAATATTAGATTATGAAAATAACAAAATTTTCGGATGAAATTTACTTTAAAGCAGAGTGATATTCACAATAGCCGCAATTAAAATCTCCCAAAATTGTCTACTTTCAAAGTCAATTGAAACATTTCCTCTAATATCGTAAATATAATAATAATATATAATATAATATTTTAATAATAATAAACATATAGTATTATATGAGTGAAATTAATTTTACCTTTTCATTTAATTTCAGCAATTTTGGTTAGTCCAGGATGGTAAACTTAAAAACTTGTTTATGAAAGTAAAATTTTAATTTCTATAAAAATTTAACAGTTTTAAACTCAACGCTATAAATTTTAACAAATCATAAGGGATAGAATCAATTGACCAACTATAATTGACTACTGATTGTAGACAAAAACTCTCCCTATACGACGAAAACTTCGATATTAGACCGAATGGATGGATGATTGGTTGGTGGAAGAACGTGAAGATCTTAAACAAAAAATACGGAAAAGGCAACTGAAAATTTAGTTGTAAACGAATGCTAACAACGAAAAAGAAGACACCATCAATGAAAAAAATAAACGAAGCAAACGTTCAGCGTGTGCTAATGATCTCCTAAAAATACACAAAGCAAGCATAGCACAGAATACAAATAAATAAACGAACAGATGCCATCCGAAGTAAGCACTTGAAGTGTAAAAGCAAAAAACAATCCAACGAGCGCATCGCGCCTCAAAGTATGTTTAATTTGCTCCGTCGCTCCACAAAGAAGAAGAAGAAATCGCAGCAGGAGAAGAGTCCCAAAGCAGCACGCTATTCAACGGGAGGAGCACTAGAAGAGCGTGTCAGTGCCGGTGGTGTAGATCAAGCCAATAAAACCAAATCTATTGAGCGTTATCGTTCGTACAATGAGTGGCAACGTGAACGAGAGCGCGAGCGCGAGCAGGAGCGGGAACGCCAGCAAAATGAGCGGGGTATTGGGCTGCCAAAGCACGTAAGCCCTGAAAAGAGATATAAATGCGCGAGAATAGAAGAACATAATGACTTGAAATATTTAGAGGAAGATGAATACGACTACTGTGATGTTGATGATGACAAACCGAGCAGAGATGAGAAGAAATTATATTTTGCGGCACACAAAACGCTATTTACGGGTAATAGAGCGGCGGCAACGACGCAGGAGGCATTTGTCTATTTTCGCAGAAATTACAATGATAGTGAGCGCGAACGCGAGAGAAGGAATAAATTAAATTTAGCAATAACACTAGCTGCCAACAACTCGAAATTAGGCAGTGCGACGACAATCGCAGGCAAGGGAAATGGAGAGACAGCATCTTCTGCAACGGGCGACGGGGTTGTGTCATCCACAGGCAGTGTGGCGGAGTCGCTTATGTTACCCAACGAAGCAGACACTTTGCGTACCACTGATTTCACACTGGCCGAATTGGATTTAGACAAAATAAATAAAATAAATGAATTTTCAACTAATCTAAGCAAATTAGATATTCGCGGCGATGGTGTTCACGAATGTGACGAGGACGATCGGTTCGAGCGATCATTCTGCATAAGCGACGTCGCTGCGAGTAGTCGTCAATGTGAGTTTTTGAATCGCCACGGCAGTTCGAACGAAGAAGCTGTGTGGCAGAGGCGCATTTTATCGTTTGGCAATAGTAAAAAATATAATAAGAACGATCAGAAGCGAAATCGAACAAAAATCGATACTGATCAAAACCCGCTGTCGAGTAGTTGTAAAAACACGAGTTACGGTGTATGTACGAAAAATGTCGAAAGGGCCATTAGCGCGGCAGCGAGTAATGAAAATAGAATTAGTCACGGTAACCGTAATGGTGAGGCATTTCATGCTGATGACCAAATTGCAATAGCCACTGCTTCAATTAACGAAGTGAAGTATCGAAATTTAGATAAAACAAAATCAAAAACGTCGAAAGTGCAAAAAAGTAACAAAACAAAACGACAATCGAGACTATCGCTGACATTGGGACTGAATTTAAAGGGTGCGCGTAGTAAAAGCATCGCCGACGTTTCCACTGCCAACACAGATTCCAGCAGTTTTACTGGCTATTATAGTGGTTCGAGTAGTTGCTCTGGCCGTGGTCAACGGAAACACTCGCAACTCAGCAAAGCTTTTCGATATTCATTCTTGCGCGGACGTTCAAAGAGTAGTGACACTGAAACGCCTTTAGACGAGGACGACACCGCGGTCGCATTGGAGTATACGAAAGCTGAAAAAACTTTCGGTAGCACTGGTAGTAGGGCTTTGAAAAAAAGTAAAGAATTCCTCACTGATTTATTCATGGTGCGCGGACGTAATCATAACCGTAATCGCAACAACCAAACACCAACGCAAACACAAACGCAAACTGAACAACTACACACCACTCAACAACAGCAGCAACAAAAATTGGCACAACTACAGCTAAAAAGGCAACAACATTCGACGGGGAAGGACGAGCGTCCGCTCGCACCTGTCAGCGGACCAACAAACGTCAACAATAACACTCATGCCCATCATAATCATCAGCAACGACAACAACTACACCGACAAAGCAATCATAACAATAATACCAGACTAATAAATCCAGTCGAAGTAATGCAAAATGATCAAAATAATACGACTACTACACACCTCGAGGTGATCTCCCACCCCTTTAGCTCTTCCACAAATAGTTATCGAATAGCGAAGTCTAATAATAGCGAGAAGAATGTCAGCCGAACATTAGCAGACGAAGAGCGCCGTCGGCGCAGTAAATCAGCGGGAGAACAGCAGGTGAGTGTGAGAGCTGGTTTGCGTGCTCGCTCAGAAGACCCAGAATGGAATTTGAACGGGAGCGAAACTGGAAACCAAAGTGAGCGTAAGGTAATTGATGTGGAGTCAGATTATCGGCGGCTGAATGAGCCCTGCAATAGCGATTGCGGCGTTATTCGCGAGGCAAAAGTTGAGTGGAACGGTACATTAAACACGGAAGGAACGGATAGCGAGAACGTTGAACCATCGGATGATCGACAACGTTGTATTGCAGACATTCTGCGTGAGAATAGTGCAATTAATGTGGCAAAACAAAACGAGACGCGATATATTAATGGTGAAGAATATAAACTAGAAAACGGAAAAGAGGAGGAGGTACAAGCAAAATACAGTAATTTCAGTGTGCGTGAAAGTAGCGGTGAAGTTGGCGACTACGGTGAGATTGAAGCCAATCAGCGCATCGACGAGGTGACGACATGTAGTGCAGCAAGTGAGACACTGCAAAGTGCGTTCCCCTCAACATCATCAACAACAACCACTGTCAACTTATCAGCATATAACCCGTGCAAGTTAAGTGAAACATTTGAAATACCGCGGTCGCTGTGCCCAAACGTCGCCGCGCCAATGGGACAGACTAGTGCCAAAGTGAGTGAGACCGCTTATGATTCTCGTACGAATTCGCCGCGCTCACCAAGTGAATCCATATCCGGATATAAAAAAGCCAGTAATGGCACAAGTGAATGTGCTGAAAGTGAATCTCGGGTGCCTGTTTTACCTAAAATAACTGTTGTAGACTGCAGCTGCAACCTTAGTGGGGAAGACAGTATCAGAGCTGGCAGTCCAGTGGAACAGGAAGTCTTTTATGATTTTGAAAATGACCCGACTACAAAACGAGAATGCGCTGGCGTCAAAATTAGTGCTGTGGATGAATATGTCGATCACATTGACGATGGCAGCGATGATGACGAAGTTTTCCATGAACAAGAAATACCAGCTACCATTTACCAACCCAAATGGCCTTTACGGTATAATCACACCAAACTAGAGAATGTGCCCGAACAGGAGGAAAACGATGACGAGATGGGACTTGATAAACATACTGTAGACACCGATGTAAACAGCACCGCAGACTCTGATTCCGACGCTGCGGTTACAGATGATCATTACCGGCAAAAATCGACATCTAAGATCGATACTAATGCTGATAACATTGACACTGAATATGGAGACGGCCAACATTTCGATAGCCCTGAGAGCGCTGCACTCAAGAGTGCTAATACGAGTGACTCGAACTTGAGCACGAGCTACCCAGACTCGGGCATAAGCGGTGTCGACTCTCACTGCTCGTCAACATCGTCGTATAGTCGGCAGCGTTCGCACAGTGACAATGAAACGCGTACTATACGTTCCTCAAAGAGTGGGTCACCGACAATGCAACAAAATTACAATAATAACAACACTAATCGTCAGCACACGCATTCTACATCCCAACAACGTTTGCCCTTCGTGCGCGATGGCAATTCGACCGACTGCGATGAGACGCTAATGCAATACGATGATCTCGATTGTTTGGTAGATCCGGTGGATCCGAGTGAACGATTAGTCTGCATCGAGAGCATAAGTTTGCCGGATGTTGTAGTGGAGTCAACGACCGGTGCATCAGGTGGAGGTAGTTCCACTTCTTCCGTAACATTGTGTGACAGGGCAAATGACATAGGGAAGAAAGACAACGAGCAAATTATCAACATAAACGGTGCGACGGGTAACAGCATTGACAATGTGCATTTCGTACCAATTCATGTGGAAGGCAGTGACCAAACGACGCAAAAGAGACGTAGTCTTGACGACAGTGTGCTCGGCAGCGGTATTGGCATTAACAAAACCTTCGCTCACATGAACGGATTGCCTCAGAAGTCAAGGGTTGAGATAACAGAGGATTGCAGTGAATTAACTAATGGCGTAGTCAACGGGCACAACAACTACAAAGAGAACGATACAATTGTGGAAAAACTGAGGTGCGTAAACCAAGAATTTTACAAAGTTCGAATTAATTTAGAGATTTAGAGTGGGTAAAAAGAGTCAAAAGATTCAAAAGGGAGGTGGGAGTTAGATTTGCTAGTGAAGTGAGATTTAAGAAAAAAATATTTTATATGTGTGGATTGATGGTAACATTTACATATTTTTTAGTCAGGTTTTGTATTTTTTATAGAACCTTTGAAAAGCTAAATTGTCCAATGAGGAATTCTACTCTGAAAAACTTTTTTATTTAAATTAAATTTTATGCAATAAAAGTTTTAATTATTTATTCGCAAATTTTCTATGAAATCAGAAAAGGTTTAACAAAACAAAGACGATCAACACAGGTGGTAAGGGAATTTCTTAAAATTTTGGCTTTACGCCAAAGACTTCGAATTGTTAAGCTGCTGCGTCTCACAGTCTTCAGATACAATTTTGATACAAAACAAAAAACAAATACATATAAAAGTATTTACTTTTATTTACATGTATGTATGTATATATAAGTAATATAAATACATGATTTAACGTTATAGAGATGCAATGAAATAATAATAATTGTCGACAGCTTTAAGCGGTTTTCTGTCAACCATTTGTATGTATAAATGCAAATACAATGTCAACACTTCATTATTTTCTTATTATGAAATTTGATAGATATTTTTATAGGAAAAAATAAAAAAATTTTAAATCCTGAGTATTTAAGTGTAAGATAAATCAATGTTTCCCATCCAGTTTCTATTTCCCATCCATATCTATAAGATAATTTTTTCGATATATTGAAAATCCATACAGATTATAATTGGTATAGTCGATAAATTGGCCAAATATATATATATATCTATATATATATATATATATATATATATATATAGCTCAAAGAGATAAAAAAAATCGCGCCTCCGCAAATTAAGGGACGACAGAGAAGCTCCATATGTCTTGAAAGTAATTTTTCTTCAAACAAATAATTTTTTTCTTCACACAATTAAGTACAGACTAGTATTTGTTGTTGTTCTCAAGCGCCTAACGCATCACTCCCTCTTACCATTCTGTACTTACATTTACTGGGGCTATTTCTACAAGGCAGTTGAATTGAGTGGTGCTCATTCTCACGCCGGTCAGTCGAAATACTTCAGGGAAAAAAGTATATGTGCATGGACGCAATTTGAAATAAAACAGCAGGAAACACCTTTTTCCTATTTAAATTTATCTCATTTTGTAATTATTATTAGCTTCAAACCAATTTCCATTTTTTTTTAAATTATATGAAAAATCTTAACATTTGCACTTTTCAGGCAATAGGTATATGTGTACAAAAATGTATAATAAGTTTAGCTCAAGTAAAAAACAGTGCTTTCCGACTTTTTTAATAATTTATATGATTTTCTTTCTTTAGAAAAATTTGACTAATTCTATTTGGCATGGAATTAACCAGCTGTTTTAACGTTAAATTGTTAATTTAATCCCATGCCACCAATAGGGCCTCCTTAAGTTTTATATTGGTCTCAAAATGTCTTCCATTTCTATAAACTGTTTGACAGTATCCCCCAAAAATCTTCAATAGGATAAAGATCTGGGCTTATTGCTGGTCACACCAAAACAGGTATGTTTTTTAATGAAAGAAAAACTTTAATCGCGCACGTAGTATGAATAGGTGAGTTGTCTTGCTGGAAAGTCTAAGATTATATTTCGGCAATCGTCTTGTCGGGTAGTAAAAAATTGAATAATACAACAACAGACTATATGGCAGGCGTTGGCTCAGTTGGCAGAGCACTTGCCTGTGATGCCAGAGTCCGTCGGTTCGATTTCTGGCAAAAGAAGTCTGGTAAGGAGATGTGGTTATCTACGAAACTGCTGTCACTTCTACCATTTTTTCTAATGTTTCTAACAAAAATAGGCCTTTGAATACAGCTCATTTACTTATAACCAAAAACAATTACAGGCCTCATTCAAAATGCCCATAATTTTTTTTACATCAGAAAAAATAACCATTTTGAACTCATCTGTCCAAAATTTTAGTTTTTTTAGGTGTGTTCAAAGGAAAAAGCGAATCTTTAATTTTTTTGAAAAGAACTTATTTATTCATCAATATCTATTTTCTCGCCTTCAAAGTAACCCCCCTCGGATATAATACACTTGTGCCAACGCTTTTTCCAATCCTCGAAGCTCTTCTGAAATGCGCTTTTCGGTATGACCATCAGCTCTTTCCTCGATTCTGAGTTGATCTCATCAATTGTGAAAAACCACTTTTCTTTCATTAACTTCTTTGGTTTTTGGAGAAGGAAAAAGTTAAAGGGAGCCAAATCTGGTGAATACGGTAGTGGAGGCACGATTGCGGTTTTGTTTTTGGCCAAAAAAAATCTCGAATAAGCATTGATGTGTGAGCTGGTGCATTACCGTGACGCAGAATCCACGATTTGTTTTTTCACAATTAGGCAAACGTTGCACCATTGTAATGAAAGAGAACAATGTGCAAAACCTTCACCTTTTGCACTTCTTAAGCAAGACGCTATTCTCGGAACGCGCATATAATTTTTTCCTACGCATAATGCCTGTTTGATCACATTTTTCCAATAACAGTACTACGGATAAAGTTTGAAGAAGAATTTTGAACTTGTATACTTAAAAAATAAATACTGTTATTAAGGCAGAAAGAGTCATTGTTGAGGTATGTGTCTGGTCACATGCATGTGGTTTCTTTATGTCATTTGTTACTAGACTTTCTGAAGATGGCACTGAAAAGAAAGCGAAACAGATTTTGCAATAGTAGTACTGTTGGCAACTTGAAGTTAAACATGCGGGTCCAGTCCAGTGGAAAATGGTTCCGTAGAAGCTAACGACAGTATTCTCGTTAGTTTTTCTACCTCAATAACCGTTTTCGTGAAGTATCGGCTACCAAACTGTAAAACGAAATGACAGTAAATTTACGTAACCAGCATAAAGGTCTTGTTGTTGACAATTGAACAGCTCATTTCAAGAAAGTGTAGCTAATCTATACAAAACTGAAATACTTATTTTATATTAAGAGTGGTATATGTGTTTCTAAGGAAAGATATGGAAGCATACCAAACTATGACTTATGCATTAAGAATAGAACTAAATATAGCTAAATATACATACATATTGCCGATGATACATATATTTTAAATTATGCCTACGGTACGTATGAGTAACATTCTTGTAGTACGTATTAGACTTAATATTTGTATACACACATACAGTCGACTCTCGTTAATTCAAACCTACGACAATTCGAACCTCTATATAATCCAAATTTCCATAGAAAATCTCTCTACATTTCGTAATTAATACATATATTTTAATGAACTTGATAATCCGACTGATAAATCGTCGCGACGTAACAAAATGACGCTTTATTTGGACCTCATCGTCGTCGAAAACAAAAATTAAAGAAGTCGCTTCATCCTTTTATAAACTAGTCCATATTTTTGTAATGATTAGTTTTTGTCGTTGTTCGTACGAATTGGTTTCCTTAGTTAAGTAGTACAATTTTGTGTTTGTGATAAGCCCTAACTTTCCTAAGTTTAAATAAAATTTAAAATAATAAATAAAATTTCATAACAAGGCACAAAGAGCAAATGTATGCTACCCAAACTGTTTGGGTACTGAAAAGAACTACTAAAGGCGAGAGGTGGATAGTTTTACTTTGAGTTAATATGGACGCATTAGAAAAACTTAAACCCTTAGCCTTAGGAATGAAACCGCTATGTTTCAAAATAGTGATTATCTTGCTAACAAATAGCTTGGGTAGCGACAGAACTTTTTAATAATTGGTTCATAGTTAATGGGGATATGAAAATTTTACTCTTTTTAGACAAATGCTTTGGTCCTCCAAAATTGTCCAACGTAGAATTGTACTTCTCTCTGCCGAATACAACATCCAATTTGCTACCATTGCTCCAAGCGATTATCCACAGCTTAAGACGTTCTCTCTCGATAAGCTGTTAACCACTATATCAAGGTTCTTATTTTATTGATTAACAAGCAATGGAGGGCTGTAACACAGCTAATGATTCTCAATTGCTTAAAAATTCGGTTTCTTGAAAGAATATAAGGAAAATCTTCTAATAATTACGCATGATGAAGAACCACCAATAGAATTATTAGTTGACATTATCGGTCTGAGTTTTCCCGACTTTGTTCCAATGGAGAAATTTTATCTGTGATAGATACAAAAGAAAACAGCTAAGATATCGACGATATATCAGAACCTTTGACAGAGGCGAATTTGGGAAATCATTTCAGGCGAGTTTTCTCTTAAAAAATTATTGAGCAGTCTGAGCAGCAGCAGCATGCTCTGAAGCAAACCAATATAACAGATTTCTTTCGAAATAGTATTGAATTCTCATTATAAATATGTACACGTATGTACCGCTTAACTTTTGTCTTTGTAAAATAATAGTAGTTAATAATTAATAATTGATATCAATCAATACTCAATTTTTATTTGTATCAAAAATTTCGAACAATTTGATATTTCAAACACTCCATAATTCGTAATATTTTTAGAGTCCCTCGACTGTACCTCTATATAGTGTACGAGTATGTACATGTATTTATAAGTATATGACTATATTTATTTAAAAAAAACGGAATTTTTTAATAATTCAACTCTTCTAATTACATTGGATATCTTTTCGTATGGACCCATATTTACCATTAAGTAATTACAATGAAGTTACTTAATGAAAAGTATGAGTCATGTAGAATGATTTGCGCCAATATACAATATATATTATGATTGTAAAATAAGCTGTCGAGATTTCTGCTTAAGTAATCGCTAATGAATAGAGAAAATTTTCAGAATTCTTGTACAAAATTTGTATATTTTTGAAATCGTTCTTTTTTTTCTAAGATTCAAAATAAAATGCCAAATTTTCATATTCAAACACAAACGAAAGCTAAATAAAAATCATGACGGAACGAATCGTCGTTTTGTATTTTCGGGCTTGCAGCAGATGAAAATGTATGATATTATCTGCTTTGTATGTTGTACCTTTCTGCGTGCATACTCGTATATATGTGTATGCATATGTGCGTTTATATTTAATTCCCACGCTCACTCGTTGTGGGCGCGTGTACGATAATTTTTACACAAAATTCAGACATTTTCTGCACAAATGCACCGGCTAAATTTCTAAAGTAAATAACTGTAGTGCAACCAAAGCGTGTACGTGATTGTTTGTGCACATACATATGTATATGCACTTATATGTATGCACATATATTTACTTTGCAGAATGCGCAAATATATATTTTGCTCTACTTTTCCGGTTCCAATTCAAAATTTTTTAGAGTGCGGGTGTTGATGCGTTTCTAATTATGATTATTTTGGGACTAGGACAGCGAGGTGTAACAGCGACAACAACAAGAAAGTATTTATTGCTTTTATCTGAAATGGTATGGGTTTTTTTATTGAAATTTTTTTCCAATAACTACAGCACATGAATTGTTAGTTTTTTGTTCAACACTTGATGGATTAAGATTTTTAATTTCCTTACAAAATAATTTGCACTTGAAAGTACACTGATTATAAAAATTCCTAACATTGTTAATACGAAAAAAATGAACTAACAAGTTTTATTTTATACAAAGTTGAGACACTGCCTTTTCTCTCACACATACAAACAAAAAATACATTAATTTTATATATATATACATATATTAGCACTCATCGGCAGAAAACATCTCATTCAATAAATTTTATTTAACTTTGGCATTTTTGTTGCTGCGTAAAAGAATTTCCACTAAGTGGTCACCGGAAAAAAATAAAGGAAAAGTAAATGTGAGTGCGACCGCACATAATGCCATAAGCGAGAGAATTAGGAACTTTTATCAATAACGTTAAATGTTTGTAAATAAATTAATAGTTAGTAATAATTAGTTAGTTGTTACCTACGTTATGTAAGTATAAGTGTCTGACTTTAACTTTTTTGGACCCTTTCAAAAGTCACAGGCAACCGTTAAGTGAGCGAAGCTAATATACCCTAAGTAAATAGCACACTTGGTATGAACAAAAACATATACATATACAAGGTTAACTTATTTTTAATTAAGAATCATTTGTTATTTTATGTTGTAAAGAATCCTCAAAATTGCTTATAGTTAAGAAATTGCAAAGCATGTGAGTGAAATTATTATTTGGTTCTTTTTTCTTTAAAATATATTTGGCAATAAGGAAATCTTGGGCGCAATCTGCGTTCATTGCAATGTTTGATTTGTTGATATTTTAAACAAGATGGTAACCTCTGCCTTTTGCCTTTAGAATATAAAAATAATTTTTGTACTGCAAAATGCATATATATATATATATATATATATATATATATATATATATAAGATAATTTCAGCAACACTCGTATATACAAAATTTCCTTTTGTTTATATTTCTTGATGAGAACTTTGATTTTAATTACATTTGTTGTTGGTAAGCATAAAACAGACACATATAAATTAATTATATTACACGTTTAGATATATCTATATATACTGTATACTTGAACTTCTTTAAGCAGAGAAACACATAATGCTGATGTATATATTCTACTGCCCAATAAAAAAACTATTTTTCGAATATTTAAAAAGACGATACAATAGATTTTATTTACTTAACTAGATCATCTAGACCCGTTTCTCTTCTTACACTTTTTAATACATATTTCAACTATAAGTCAAAACGTTCCCAATTCCCAAACTTTCCCCATTACTAAAATGTTAGATTTATTTTCCAATAAAGTTCTTACAAACACTTACTTTTTATCTTACTGATATTTACTTTGGTAAGCGTACTCAAATCCTTCTTCGTTTAAATTTTCATAACATTCTATTTTACAATTTTTTTTTATCATTCGGTAAACAAAAAATGAAATAAGAGTTTTTTAATATCTGTTATTAGATAAATTTATCAAGTCCCACCCGTCCTTTTGTATGATGAAAATATGATTTTCAAAAGTTGTTTTCCAAATTAGTTTTAGTGGTCCCAGAATTAAAAGCTGAAAAATTTTTTTATAATTTTTTTTTCTATTTTCTTAGAGTTTTTCCTGCAGTCCATAATATACATATACATAGATGTATTTCGAAAACAAAAATAAAATATGCCAAATTTCCGATTATTTTTCTATTTTCATTATAAACAGAAACGTAAAATTCATCTCTCACGAATATATACATACATGCATGCACAAAATATTTAAAAATAAAACACTAATAAAAAATAAGCAATTCTTGCGGACTATTTAAATACAACATATACATACAAAATACATAAATCACTTGAATTACCCTTTAGGAAAGAAAATTAACAATAAATTTTTTATTAATCACACATATACGATTACATAACTGCTTGAAAATCAAGCTGTCGTAATTCAGTATTTAGAGTTTTAATACATAGCTTATTTATTGGGATTATTTCAAAGGAGAAATCGTATAAAGAAATCGATTTTTATATAAAAAAAAATTATTTTTTGTTTTTTCAATGAATAAAGATCTAAAAAAAATAGTTTCATAATTATGCTCTAATAGTAGCTTGCCAAAAATGAGGCTAGGATTATCTCTTAACACATATATAACTACCGGTTCACAAAGTGAACTCTTAGAATAATATCAAACGTCTGAATACTTTTGGGTTCAATCTATTAAAAAAAATCCAATAAAAAACAATCTAAAATAAAAATAAAAAATGTTAACAATACACACACGTACAGTTTTGAACATATGCAATCGAAAGTGGTTTATATGATAATTTGTGACGCTGAATCCGAGTCTTCACTCTGTGTTTTAAGATTGATAATAGTTTTTTATGTAGTCAATATTTAATTTTCTATGAGCCTTGACAATTTTCATTCAATTATTTTAGTAAATTAAAAGTAACAAATCAGAAATGAAGAGAGGTGGAATTAGGACTTTTAGTTGTTTAGGATCAGTACCCAAATTCCTTGGTATCAACTTTCGATGTTAACTAGCTGATCTCCTTTTCGCCACCCAAGTTTTCTGGAAATAATCAATGGCAGAATGCAGATTACGTATCTTTAGAGACATTCTAGCTTTAATCTTTCTATAACTTTCCAACAATTTGCCAATGATTTGTTTAAAGTTCCGAGGTTTATGGTTACCAAGAAAGTGGTGATGGTAAATAATATTTTAAAAAGATGCTGGCGCTTAAACATTTTGTAAAACTTCTGTATGTCTCACAAGTAATTCTTCTTTCATTTTGACGTACGATAATTTTGGAAATAAATTGGTTTTAATACTGAAAATCCGGTGACACATGTTCAATTGCGCGGCTGTCATACAAACCTAAAAAAAAATAGTAAAACTAGATTGCATCCCAATCGAGAGACCACAATCTGTTAAAATAATATGAAAATCGTTTAGTGTTTTCGATTTAAATTGAGTTAAGGTTAAGACCTCTAGATCGCCACATATCAATTCTTCATTGATGGTTATTCCTTCGTTGGTACTGCGTAACCGACCGGAATAGTTGGTTTTTTATTTCCCAGAATAGCAGTTTTTCATACAGCGGCTATATTAAGGGACGCAAATTTGGTATTGGATTTGTGGTGGGAGAGAGATTCCGTCGCCGAATTCTGGCATTCAACTCGGTGAATTTTGGCAATTTCTATGAACACATAAGCACAGCGCTACGTAAACAATTGACTTTCAACAGCCTCAGAAAAAAGCAGGTACCATGAGGAATATCGAACTGCAGTGGACAGATTACAGCCTTCCCACATCGCAACGATTTACAGAAGGTAAATCCGCATCTGGCTCGATGTTCACCATGCGACAAATCTTGGAATATTTGTACGAAGATATCTTTTTGTCTACAAAAACAAATGACGGAAATTGATCACTAAACAAATTCGATTTACTTGAAAACATTATTTACAATGTCAATTATAATATCTATATTCAATGAAATCAGAAAGAGCCACAACAACATGTGGCCGGAAATGCAAGTATAGAAAAAATTTGATCACCATAATAACTCCCAGACATCTGTTATTAACAAAAAACACCGTACTTTTTGCTCAGAATATAGTTGGTTCAGCCAATAACTGCAACCATATTGAAATGTAAAAAGTTTCAATGGTTATACCTGCGAATACTTTTGAGAGCTACCAAAATTCACTAGAAAAATAGACAAAAATTTGGTTACTTATACTTTCGTATTCTATCCATGATCACTGAGTTGTAATTCGGTTCCATTATTATTTTTTCTCAAATTACAAATTTATTTCTTCTTTAGGGAATAATTTTTCTAGAGGAATTTGAGGAATATTTCTATATGCAATAGCTCTGTAATAATTAAGAATGTTAGACCATGACTTTTTGCATTAATATCTGGGAAGGAAATGATTACGTTTGAGGAGAATCCTTAACGTATTCTATATGCTAAAACGACTGAGAGTAAATATAGGGTCTTCCAATAGACGTGATATGATATCTTTAAAAAAAAAACACTTTAATTGTTAAGGAAATTCAAATGTCTTTATTTAATGTGAAGTACAATCGATACAATTAAGTTCTGAATATCTGAATATAACATCATTCAAATGGCCTCCACGACTTATTTTGCAGTAACGAATTCGATGAACCCAATTTTTGAGCACTTTTTCCACTAAATCAAGTCGTATGTCATGAATAGCATATTGACTTTTAAAGCTTGAAGGGAGTCTGGTTTATAACTAAAGCCCACTGACTTCAAATAATCCCACAAGAAGTAGTCTAATGGTGTTCTTTGAGGCCATTCAATGTCACAATCCAATGTCCAAACTTTTACCGCAATAATTCGTGCTGTGTGACACGTAGCTCCGTCTTGTTGGATCCAGATGTTGTTAAGATCAACTTCTTCCAATTGTGGCCATAAAAAGTTGGTTATCATCGATCTATACCGCTCTCCATTGACAGTAACGGTGCTACCAGCTTCATTTTGAAAGAAGTACGGACCAGAATCGACAGTTTTGTTTACTTACCGCACCACTCAGATGAAACTGAGCCTTATCGGAGAATTTGATTTTCTTAGAAAAGTCTAAAATGCAGAGGGATTATTTTGATAATAATATTGAATAATTTGTAAACGTTGTTCTTTCGTATATCTTGCCATAATGAAATTATAAACTTTGCTGAATACAATGAAAAAAAAAAGAAATACAGATGATGACGTATTAAAAATGGCCAAAACGGCATTTAGAAATCATATCAGCCCTATTGGAAAAGCCTTTATTTTGATACATAAGATAGGGATAAAAAGAGTTGTTATATGTAGGACATTCATATCTGAATAAAACATATTCTGGAATAAAAACGTAATCGTATACATAAAAGCAAGATATATTAATGGCAAAATGAAGATTGAAACTTAAATACAAATTTTTTATATGAGTATATATTATAATGTTCAGTGAGTACCGTGTGCAAGTTCTAAAACTGACAGCTTTTCTTCAAAACATATTTCTTTTGTTACTGTCTAAGACATTATATTCAAACTTATGTATAATTTTCTAAGATCAAATCAATTGTATTTGAAGTATTAATACGAAACTTGAATATTTTACAAGTTCAATTAAGTAGCACTTTAATTGAATTCTTTTGTATGTCAACAGAAATTTAATTATTTATTTTAGAAAGCAAAGACTTATAATTGCAAAAATTCATACAATTTTATGTAATATTTCTCTTCGTTATGTGACATATGTACTATACACTAAAGTATTATATATTTTTTTAATTATTAATTTTTACTCCAGACGGGAATTAATTGAACAAAAATCACGTTACAACACACAAATCGGGGATGCGCAGAAAAATGTGCAAAATTTGCAAAACAAAGTTACGGAGATGCAGGCGAAAATCGAGAAACTGGAACAGGAAATGTCGGCGAAGGCGTGGAACGTGGAGCGTAAGCGAATTAAACTAAATTAATTGCTTTTCCATAATATAAATAATCAAAAAATAATAAAATGAAATATTTAGGGTTGCAAGGAGAGCTGAGAGCGGCACAAATGGATGATGACTTTGTGCGAAAGCGTCTGAAGTTGCTTGAAGATGAAAAGACAACTCTGCGGCATAAATATAGTGAAAACGAGGACGAATTTAGAAATAAATATGGTATGGATGTTTTTATTCTGGAACGAATCTGTTTTGTGTAATTATTAAAAACAATCAACAGAGGAACTCGAAACGCAATATAATGAACTGCAAGAAAAGTACAAGGAAACCAAAGCCTTGGCGAGCATTCTTCAAACACAACTAGCGACGGCGCAAACTGAAGCCGAGGAGTGGCGGAAAGAGGTTGAGAAGATACGCGGCGAACTTGAGGCACAGATCATGATATTGAAAAATGCCTTGGAGAACTCAGAAGCGGAGCGGAAGATCTGTCAGGACAAATGGCAAAAAGAATTTGAAATGCTAAGAACACGAAATCAAGGTTGATAACAATATTCGCACTGATTTTCTCAATTATAAACAAAATCTTCTTATGTGACTAGACCGAGAGGAGAACGTGATGGCAGATTGTGAATGGCAACTTCGCCAAATACGTTTGCAAGCCAAGGATAAACAAGATAAACTACTGCACGAACGCCAAATGGCAGTAGAGAGGACTGAGCAACTACATAACGAGCTTGAGGAGCGAAAGCAGGAAGTTGAAAATTTAAAAGTATATCAAGCTGAGGTAAAATCACTGCGGGGCGTTGTGGCCGAACAAGAGTTGGCGATAAAAACACTTATGCAACAAATAGATACAATTCAAAGCGAACTTCAAACGGCTAACTCGAATCTGGAGGAGCAGATGAAGGCCGTAAAGAAGATAAAAAATCAGTGTGATAAGTGAGTAAAAAGAATGAACTATTGTGTGGAGAAAAAATATCGAATGAAATTCTATTTTAAATAATAGCGCCCTCTATGATAAGGAACGAGAAGTAGTTCATCGTATCAACGAGGTGCGCACTCAAGCTGCCGTCTTCTGGGAGGACAAACTATAGTAAGACCGTGGATATTTTAAAAGTGGAGAAAAATATCAAATAATTTGTGTTTATAAATACAGTACAGAGATGACAAGACTGAAAACTGAACTCGAATCCGTTTATGTAGACGACCGTCGAGAGGCTCTTGATAAGCTGCAAGCCGAGCATATTGAAGAACTACGCGCTCTGACGTCGCGCTACACTGCCAACGAGGATGAGCTCAAAGTTGAGGTATTTAACATTATTGTAGCTCCTCTTTAATTCAGCTTAAACCATGCAAGCTTCGTCTTTTCATGATACCATCTTTGTCGACCTCTATACAATTAATATCTCAATGGTACCTTTTACTGAATAATACGATCACATAATGGATTAGCTTTATTAGTTCAGGACTCTAATTTCTAATTTCACTCCCCAATTACAGCTCAACGAATTGCAGGAGCGTTTCGAACGTAAAACTGAAGAATTCAATGATATGCGAGACAAATCTGATAACAGTTTACTACAAATGCGTATGCATTTAGATCGTGCCGATCGGGAATATCAGAACGCGATGTGTCGCGAAGAGGAGCGAAGGGAGACTCTGGAAGGTATTAAAAAACAATTCAAAAGAAATGTTTTTTTCATTTATATATTAATATTTATTATTTAATGTAAACCTATAAGTATAAATTATTTATTTTAATATTTCTTGCAGAAAATCTGCGAAAGGAGTTCCAAGCTGAGAGAGAGGAAATGGAAGAGAAGTTCCGTGAACGCTTAAGTCAGGTAAAGGAAGAATTTGCTAAAGAACTGCAAAATGCATCTCAAGAAATGAGGCAACAACATCAAAAAGAATTGGGTAACTACTCACCTAAATGCAGTTTTATTTCTTTTTTCAATTTATCTATTTTTGTTATAGAGCAACAAAGAGCCAAACTTCAAGCAGAGAAAGAGGAAGCGTTGCAAGAACTTGGCGAACGACATCGTAAGAAGCTCGCCGTTGCCGAAGAGCAAATCAAGTGAGTTAAGAATATTACAATCGATTATTTCAAAATACTAAAAAAGGTAAAATAAATTTAATATTTGGTCGCATAAAAACTAACACCGGTCATAAAAGTCACCTACTCAAACACAATCATCTTGAATTGCATGGTATTCAAAGCTACACGACATATGAATACATTTACAAGTGCTTCCGGTGTTTGATGCTTTGTTATTTCACCATATACACAGTATACCAAACATAAAATAATATATCCTTTCTAAGAATCTTTAATCATACAATACATTAATGCAAAAACAACAATTCAAATTACCGATAAAACTGAACTGCCATGTTTTGTATTGTTAAGTTAATTACTTATTGCTCGACATTTTATGCTAAGGCAAGTTTGAGTACACTTAAGTAATAAGCAAATTAATGCAAATGTATAACACAAATATGTTTTCAATGTAAATTTTTTTTTATTAATTAACGAAGTAATATTTAAGTCCAAATAATATTTTCATGAGGGTTACTAGACTTCGCCATTACCGAAAACAGCATTTTAACGTTGTATTTATTATTTATGAGTTAATTTAAAGCTTGCTGCTATGTATATTATTAATGAACTGTTAATTTTATCATTCTAATGAAAATTGTTATTAAACATACTTAAAACTAATATATACACATAGACCATAAAGTCTGCGTTCACCCAACACATTTTTTCAAATAAAGTACAATCACAATTGAAATAGTTAATTCAGTTAAAAAATTTTACATTCATTTATTCATTATATTTCTAAGTTCAAAATTCAAAAACAAAAACCTATATTCCTTTTTTCATTTTCAAAATGACAGTATCTAACTGCAGCAACAAGTAAACATAGGCACCACAAAGTCTGCGTTCAGTTTGTTTGATTTGAGAATACCGTTGCTTTTAATGAAGATGTTTTTCCTATTAGTATATTTTCTATTGTCTTTTATTCTAATTAATCATTTAAAGAGTTCGTGACCTGTTTAATATTAGTTTGAAAAAATGGAAACCGAAGGGAAAGAAGTGTGTCAATCGTGGAAAAATGGCGAAAGTTTCCGAAAAAATGGACAAACTATTAGAAGAACGTATTCCTCTGTCCAGCGAGTAGTAAATAAATTCAAGCAAACCGGTATTTTAACGTCGAAACGTTGGTCTGGCCGCCGAAAAATATTATCTGTACGGGAAGAACGCAAAGTAATAAATGTGGTGATAGTTAGCTCACGAATTAAGTCAACAAATATAGTTGAAAACGTAAATAAAATGTAAAAAAAAAAAAAACAATTTACGTAAAGCTGGATATCATGATAGAGTCGCTCAAAAAAAAACCTTATACCTCACTTTCGAAGAATTGTGTTGGCAGAATGGTCACGAATTACAGCTGAGGAAACAGATAATTGATAAATTCAATGCCAGACCGATTAGGTGTTAATCTCTTACAACGAGGTTATCCAACAAAATATTAAATTTAATTTTTCTTTATAATTTGTAATGCTTTTGTAAATAATTATAAACCTGAACGCAGATTTTGTGGTGCCAACGTTTACAAATTGGTACTCTTAGATACCTTTATATCGAAAATGAAAATGGAAATATAAATTTTTGCTTTTGCATTTTAAACTTAAAAATATAATGAATAAATGTATGTAAAAATTTTTAACTGAATTAACTATTTCAATTGTGTATTTACATTACTTAAAAAAATGTGTTAGGTGAACTCAGACTCCATGGCCAATGTGTATATGCATTAAATTAATAAAATGCATTATTTGTTTGTTATTACTCTTTATTTGATTTTTTTATATTATAAAAAATAATTGAAAAATATATTTATTATTCGATTTAGTTTTTCTACTGTTAATTTTTTTTCATAAGAAAGTTTTTCCATCCCTATTTCTTATTTCTATTTCTATTTTCAATCCTATTTAAATTTATAATTCTTTTAGTTGTAGTTAATAATTGAGTTTTTTTTATAAAATTCGTATTTAATAAGTAATAATATTTAAAAATAAATACAGGAAAAATATAAGTGCGTTTGATAAATGCAGATTTTTTTCTCAACATAAACATATTAAAACAATTTAGATAAATAGTAATACTTTTATTTTATTATTATTATTTATTAATTATCAAAACTCCATTTGTTGACAAATATTAACCAATATTAAATCTATTTTAGTTAATTAGAAATACATAGGTCCTGTAAATCTAAGTAAATATAATTAAAAATAAAATTTGTTAATTCTTTCTCACTAACATTTGCATTTAGTATTTGTTTCATTATAAATTTCTGCTTTTTTATACTAACTTCATTTAATATTATTTTCCTTTTACTAAATTATTATTATTTCATTCAAGTTCAATAAAGTTTATTATTTACTATTCTATATTAATTTTCCTCATTTTATATTTTATAAAAAAAAAAAAAATAACTCCGATTTCTTACACTTCGGCTTTCTTTCGACATTGGATAGTTTTTTAACCAAGTTTATTGTAATTAATTCGCCTTTTTTGTGAAATTGTATATGTGCAAACATATAACAACTTTGTGTACTTATGTACTTTTTCAACAGCGTTTCGTATGCCAATCCTGGTGTTTTCGTAAATGATGAGACATTTTCTTCATCAACATCGTCAACATCGTCATCGCTAATATTCACTGCTTTGCTTACGCTTGCGAAGCGGTCTTCTCCATACATTTTGCCATCAACATTTGTACTTTACATGACTTTATCGCCATTTTTAGCTTTAGCATGCTTTGTATTGAACATAATTGCTGTTTTATATATAAGATACCGTTAATTGTTAAATGAAATTGAGTTTCCCATAGTCACGAGGTTTTTTTTAATTAAATGTAAATATTATGCTATTGTTCAATAAAAAAAATATTCAAAAGTTGTGAATTTGCTATGATTGGAGTTTCTAAAACTTACCTACTAATGATCCACGTTTCTAAAAAATCAACGTATACCACTCCCACAACATTCTTAAGAAGCAAATATAGTAATTTTTTGGCGTTTATAATAACAGAAGAAAACGAAACGTGGAAGTTTAAAATAGTATACAAAAAAGTGGCAAGTCACATAAGACGATATTTTTCGTGGCAGACATATAGAAATTTTGCCGGGTGGTAAGAACGAATTTGTCGAAATATTTCGAATGTTATGGGCTATAATATTTCATCATAAACATCTGATTCGTATACAAATCTTGCATTCGACAGCTTTGCTGATACTTTGGAATTTCTTTGTTTCCGCCAAAGCAAGATTATAAACAAACTTACCCTGACTTCATATATCAACAATTTGTACGTAATGATTAAATAACGATTATTACATAGTGAGGTGATTTTAGGCCTTAATGGGTTTTTAATAACTGAAAATATCGAGCTTTGTGATATTGCCTGGAGGCGGAGCTCCAAGAGAGGAACCAAATTCGGGTATCCAGCGATGTTTGCCAATGACGTATGAAACCCATAATCCAATAACTACTTACAGTAATGGTAAGGCGACGCTTCCAATTCTTGCAGTAGCTTGAGTCCAAACATTGATCTCGTTACCACAATATTTATCCAAGCGATAGAGAACTTATGCCAAGTTAAATAATTCAATCCAAAGCTTATTTTCAATTAATTCCTTTTGTAATGTATTACTCTTTTACTATTTATTCCACAAGAATCCCCTACACACAATCTTTACCATCAACACACAATCCATTTATGAAATTGTATAAAAAAAATCGTTTATACCCAACTATTCTTCAATCTTTAACAATTGTTTCCAAATTTTTCGCTAAAATAAAATTAATACCACACCGACCAAATGCTGCAGAGAAATTGAACTTCGACATAAGCACGATCTGAAGGATCTAAAGGCGGCGTATGACACAGAGAAGTCGGCCATGGATAAGCGAGATATCAGCAACACAAACGAAATTGAGCAGCTTCATAGGAAATGCCGTTGCTTGACAAATCTGTAAGTAAAGTTTTGGTATAATTTCATTAAAATAAAAAAGATAAAGAAAGTTTAAAATTGGTATTAAATTCAAATAAGTTCAAAAACTCAGTGAAACCGTTGGTAAACCATTACAGGCAACCTTTCGTTGTAAGACAGTAGCTTTCAGTGGGCGTTAGCTAGCATGATCTTTAAAAACTCGATGGTCTAAATAATATAATTACAAAATTAACCGCTTTCATGTAATTGGCACATTTCGTAGTTTACTTTTTGAATTTTCGAAAATATATTTTCAAGAGGGAATTTTTTTTAAACAAAACTTTGATATTAATTTCTATGTCATTGATTTATTTTCAGCTTTGAAGAGATGCGTATGCGTTACGAACGCAGAGATCCACGGCCTGAGGATTTGCGTGAAATCGATGAGCTGCGTACACGCTGTGAGTCACAAGAACGTGATCTTTTCGAATTAACTGATCGTTTGCGAGAGATGCAAATACAAATGCAATCGATGCAAGTCTCCAACGGTGATGCATCCAAAAAAGTTGTGAAAGCCGTGAAAAAACCACCACCGAAAACGTTACCAACAAATTGTGATGTCATCTATGAGGATGAAAACGAAGAACGTGAGTCACCATCACCAACACCTACAAGCCCGAATATAATCCACATAAATAATGCCAATGAAGCTGATGAGGATGATGACGATGATGAAGAAGATGATGAAGATGAAGAAGATGAAGAAGAAGAATCTGATAATGATGGTACGAAAAGTGCAGAGAAAACTTCCAAAAAGCAATCGAATATAAAGAGCGGTAATCAAAAAATTGCCAATCTTATCATTTCGAAGAAGGAGCTCAAACCGAAGAATGTCAACACAATTAACGAGGATGATGAAAGTCATATGATTTCGGCGGTGTAAGCACATTGACTGAGGAAGTTCTTCTCCTACAGAAAGCTTTATGTGAATTACTCAGATGCGAGGCCTTCTGTAGTGTGATCGTAGAAAGCTTGCGGAGAGCCTCGAAATTTCCACTTGAAACAACCAAACAGATCAGTGTGGAGTGTATACTCACTCTTCAACGACTACGCACATACACTCACACAAACACATTTTTTTAATTGTTTGTTTGTTTTGTTACTAAATTGATTTTGTTTGAATTATTAGCCACTCCAAATATTGGAATAATGGAATTGTTACATAGCTACATAAACCCGTTATGTTATAAAACACACACATATACATACAAGCAGAAACACCAACTAAGTATGTATATATGCAGCTTACAATTTTAATTTAAAAAATAATAGTTTTTCTGTCCTTTTGAAAAGACGCCTGTTTTGAAAATATATTTAATAAATTTAGGAGCTGCGAAATTATAATATTTAAACGATGTAGTTTGTAAAAAAGCGAAATACTAAAATTTGTATACCTAAATTAAGTGTAAAAAAATGAAAAATATCTAAAAAGGTGAACTTAATAAAAATAAAAAATTCTTTGTAACTATAAAAGAAAATTTTTCATATTAAGTACAGCAATTGCATCTAAACATAGATGCACATGTATAGATCAAACACTTTGCAATTTCGAAATAAAGACGGAAAAAAAGAAAAAGCTTGCACTCGCAAAGCTTGGACCTTTTAATACCATATAGAATGATGTTATCTATGTTTGCTAAGTATCGAGAACTAAAAGAATTCAACTACAGAACAAAACTTCAACAACTGATTTTTAAGAATAATTTAAATCAAATATAAAATGTTATGAAATGATTAGTTGAGAGTCGACAAAATTGTGTTCTTGATATTAACAAGCGAGTCAGATATGCCACATGTTCTTAAATGAGAGTTGAAAACAAGACACAAACTATGCAAAGGCTCGTGAAATTCGAAATTTGTTTCGCAAGTTTTCAGAAATAAGGGGCAAAATGTATGGACATTCTAAACGGGAAATTAAATATTATTTCAGAGAGAAGGAGAGAGCTAGAAATTAAGCCTGTTATTATTTTAACCATGAAAACCATGATAAGTTTCAGACGACTGGTATAAGGAGGAAGACTGTACTGAAAGTCCCAATGCAAAATTTCTTAACTCAAATAGGATTAATGGTTTTTGAATATACTCTATCCTATCAGAGTAGTTTTGATACCTCACGTTCCAAATTATCGAGCCGTATTCCGGAATAAGACTTACTAATGCTGTATACAAAGCTTCACTGAATTAAGATCTATTTTTATTTAATTAAATCAAAAACCAAAGAAAATTAAAAATTTCAAAGAGCACAGTATAAGCACAACCTCACAGCTTGACGTTTGGTATGTCATGTTTAATCGACTAAGGAGCCAAATTTCATGTTCAGTTTGAGTTAGAAAAGAGACTCTATCATCAAGTACTATGTTTAGCCCACAATTTTCTTTAAAGCAAGGTTCTTCGATTGATGCCTTATTTGCATCCACGCTCCGGCGTAAAAGAAGAACCAAGTAAGCAAGATAGCTTCTTCGATCTGCGCTGCAAAAATCGTTTTGCACGATACCTTTCCAACACTATTTTTTGCTAGATTCCTTGATATAGCAGTGTGCAAATTTATGTCGCTTCCGACTGAGAACTTTATCAGAATCATTAGTATTCAAGAATAAGACGAAATATCTCGTTTTATCAAGCAATCAACTTTCACAATTACTCTTGAATCCTACTAAGTCAGTTATGCCAACTCAATAGGCATTTGAAAACAAAAATCTAATGACTAAATTTTGTAAATCGCTTATCATGCAATTAATTTAACGACAATAACCTTCATATAGAAACAATTTTTTGTGAGCGTAGATTGATACTGGGGTCACGCAACCCCCCACAAATTTTGTTTTCAAATAAAGCAGACAAGCATTTTTAGCCTATTTAGAGAATATACAAATCAATGAAAACAAGAAAATATTGGGACTTTACGAAGCTCTGGGGTGTCCGTACAACACTGTTGTCATTTGAAAGTTAACATCGTTAGGAAGGACTGCATAATCCCGAACTTGAAATCTAGACAATTTTGTGAATTTCTAAAAATCTAGACAAGACACAATCTCGACTCACATAAAACATATGTATATAAATCTCAAGGAGGAAAAATGCAGATAACACAATATCAGGACCGATAAACTAACATACTATTTAATTTCAAACAAAATTTTAATTGAACCAGTCGAGCTAAATACTTACAAACTTCTTCGTTAGTAAAGGGTATACAGTTATCTTGAATTTTTTATTTTCGAAACAAGAAAAATGAGGACAGCAGCTCTTACTGATAGTTTTACCAATTTGTAACTGAAAAAAATATTAGGTAGTTTCTATTTTGTCGGGATAATTTTTTGAGATTTCTTATCCTGATTTGGTCATGTGATAAAGTGGACCGCCTGCAAAAGTAAATTCAAAGACCCAAATGAGAACTATTCCAGAAAATGTTTCAGCACGTTTTCGAATGAACAGTTCAGCGGGTATCGACCCAAATCTTCAGTATATGTTTAAAGACTGTTAGGTACATGAAATTGTGAGATTCTGAAAAGATTTAATTATTTGTAAGAAATCGAACCGAAATCTGAATAACTGTTCCAGAACTGATACAATCTAACTCTAGTAGAGTTCAATAGTAGATTGCACTTCTGCTAATTTCATTAGCTGTATAAAAATGATTGGACGACTTGACGTAGCCAGCTTTTCAGGTTATCAAACATAATCAAAGTCACAAGAAAATATGTAGGTAGGATAGCATAATTTCATGCAAAGAATGCAAGCGTCATGTAAAAATCAACGTTTAATAAATTCCAGGGATTTTCGAAACTACATCATCTAGTTTTGCTTATAGTTAGGACTCGTATTGGAAATGGGTTATCAATTTCTTATTCTCATAATTAGTGAGCTTCGGAAATTATACCACCTTCTATAGCAAATAACTCCTAAACACTCATAAACCAATCTGAAGCCTACAAATCCCGAAGTCTAGGATGCAATATTCCCTTAAAAAGTCGTACACTTTGCAACCTTAAGTAGTAAAATATCAGCAATATCATCCTATATTAAATTTTATAATCTGATGCTGCTGAGAAGGCAAATAATTATAGAGAGTTTAATTCCTAATAAAAACAGTGCTTATGGAACTTAGGAATTTCTTTAAATAGGTATTGGCTTAAGTTATTCCACATTTACAAAGAGAAAAAGAGAAGTAAAGAGAGAAAATAAAGAGAAAAATGTTTGTTCGAATTATAACAACTCCGTGAACAGCCACATTTTTTGTTAAATTTCTTGTTCTGTGTACAGTGGATGCCGGCATGTTCACATGCAATGGTATGGATGGAATGTATAAAGGTGGCCAGATGACAACAAAAATCGCAACGAGATTTTATTTATTCACATGGATTACATAAATAAATAAATTAATAAATAATTAAATATATAGAATTAATATCTGCTCATAAAGGTTTTTTTTTTGGTTTTGCGCAAGTTTTTTGTATTCATTTTTTAAATGTTATATTACATACAAATATGTATTTCAAACAATGCATATTTATAGAAAAATTAAAGTTGTAAGCTCTCTTCAATCTACAAACTATTATTTACGAATATATAAAAATTTATAAATACATTACAATCGGTCTGCGCTTGAGCTATTTCGACGTCCAATTAGAAGATTTTAATAGGAAATTGGTGTAAGTAAATAAAAGACACATTAATACAATTTTATACTCAGCAAGCATACCGAACCAGCAGTTTAAGCAACTGAGCGTCCGTTAAAACGCTGAGCAATGGAGCGCCTAAACAGGTTTCACCTTTATACTCGAACTAGTATCAATTGCTTCCAGCAGACGCTACGTCAACAACTCCAAAAGTCCTGTTTTGCCAAAACTACTCTCACGCTTATACACATTTCACACAACTCACGTTTAAGTGCCCCGCACACATTTTCATATAGTTTTAAGTATCTATGTATGCATTATTTACAAATGTCGCTAGTATTGTTGGCGTTGTTGCTCGTTATATCTGGACTCTGGCAGCACAAATTATGTACATTTGCTAAGGGATTCAATTCAATTCGAAGATTTGGATGCTGCAGTTCAAGTGTTCGTGCCTGCCGGTTTAGCAGTCCCCCCTTCTTCACTCGATTCGATTCACTCACCAGTTACTGCTCCGCTGTATACTACCATAAAACCTGCTCTGCTCGAGGGAATCTGTCTTTACGTTTTGATGGTTGCTGTGTGTTGTCTTTGTACGAATTTTCGTTTTGTGTTTGTTTATATTTTCTTCAACATTCCGTCTCTTCTTCGAGAGACTTCAACCGATATTCGAAATGTGAGTATTCGGAACGTTTAACTGTCAGACGTGGGTGCTTTTTGAATTTGTAGTCCACACTTTTGAAGAGAAAATGAAGAAAATATTGAATATCCCACTAGGAAAAAATTGTGTGTGTAGGCACATATGAATTTTATGATGCATATGCCTTTAAATTAAGCATGAAAGTGAAGACGAATCAAGCAAGATATATACACATATCCATTTTAGTAAATACTTTAGAACGAATTACAACAATCCTTTGCAGGCAGATGTATATGGCGTAATTTTTGTCAGACCGTTCTCATTGGACTAAAAACCGCTTTCATAATTCTCCGCAAAGAGACCTTGTTAACAGCTCAACAAATATTAAGAAGCTGTGGGGCCATAAAACTGAAGATACTATAGTAAAATGTTAGCATTGACTGTGCGAATTGATCGAGTCGGTCGATATCAAACGAAGTTTCAGACAAGACTCTCTAGTTTGGCTTTTTCAAACTAATGTGAAGAAAATAATAACGGTTACATAATAAAACAGTTAAGGTACAATTTTATGGCCTATGCGATGATATTGATATCATTGTTCTCAAAAACCGTCCCAAATTAGACAAAAGAGGCGAAATATTTCCTGTCATCAAACTCTGTGAATGCGCTTCACGGCTGTTGACAACCACAATTTGCATTCCTTAGATAACGTTGTGTATCTAGGAATTAGCAAAAATACAAATAGTAATGTCAGCTTGTAAATCTAAAGGAAAATTACTTGTGCGTATTGATGATACGAGGTAATTGTAACCACTACTTTCCGCTATCGGTCCCGTGTACAGGAGTCGGTCGTCAAAAAAAGAAGAAAAGTACTTTGTTCCAACACCGAGTGTACACCAATCTCAATAACTTGGTCGCCATACTGAAGAGAATAATGAAGACGTACTAGCGCAGGGAAAATATATTTTTGGAAACTAAAGAATTTGTACAAAGAAAGAACATAACTAAACTATATATTTTTAATTTCAGTTTTAATCATTATTCAAAACCTTTTTACCTGAAGTATTCATTATTATTTTCGTCTATCTGATCCAAACGAAGCAGGAATAAGCGTCATCTCTTACGTTTCCTTCGTCGTATTTTTTAGTCTCACTCACTTTTTGTTGAAAATTATTTTATTTCGTACGATATTTTTAACATGTATTTACATGATTTATCTAAAGTGCAATCCAAAACAAATTGCATGGATGCACAGACTATATTAATCGACTTCTGAAACAAGCTTTATTTAAAAAGTAAAGGTCGAACTGAGAAAACAAGCCGCATACACTTTCATTTCTCACCCAGCCTTTTGGAGCAACAATTTACCCCAATATACCTACTGTTGGCGCCCACTTTGCAACTCTTCTCTTTTGACTTGCTCCCTTGATTTTCCAAAGCATTCGTATCCCATTTCGAACTTCGAACTGGTTTTCCGAAGCAAACATTGCGCGCTACCGCATCAGCAGACTAAATGCTGCGTCGCGCAATGCTGTCGGACAACGTTGGTATTAAAGTTTGTTCTTCTACTCGATAAAGTGGTGTCGTTTTGCTGATTTGCCGTTGTATCGCAGCACTTTCAGTTCGGTTTCGTACATTAACGTATAAAGACGTGCAATTAAGGGTGACCGTTGATTGGGAGTGCCGCATTTCGCGCTGGTTGTGTGTATTCTGAATGGGCAAAAATTAATATCATAATAAATGACGTTTTGGATAAGGCTGTAATTTCAGTTTGCAGAATTTTTTAATGCTACTGTCCAAAATTGTATATTATAAATGTACATATAAAGAGAAATAACATGATTTACATAATGAAATAAAAAATAAATAAATAAATAAAAAAATCATCAAAAGTAAACCCCAGCATCCAAACACAAATACGTTCATTGTATTCAAGTAGCATCTGATAATGCGTAAAAAACGTCTCCGCCCCAATGGGAAGCAAATAAAACGGCAATTTTGACGCGTCGCTAACGCAAAATATAAAAAATGAATATGTAAATAAATAAATGAAATAATGATGGCTTGAATTAATGAATGAAGTGCTCAAGTGTTCTGAATTTTGCTTAAACGAGTGTCAAGTGTTGAATGAAATTGGGAGAAAAAAAAATTAAAAAGAATATATAAAAAAAAAAAAACAAATTTGATTTTTATCAAAAAACAAAATAAAAGGTATAATATATATATGTATTTATATGTTTTTGCATAAATTCATATACCAAACAAAGCATGTATATATTAATATAATTTGTTTTCTGACGGAGGTCGTGGCAAAGGTCAAAAATTACAAATGTCAAGAGTTCATACACCGAGCCACAACTACGAAATTCATTTTGTTGAAACCGAATTTTGCGAAATGCGTGGCAGTGTGAAAATGTAAAAAGTTGAATTATATCTGAAGTACTTATAAGTTTTGTTAAAAAGCCCATAAATTATATTATACATTATGTTATAAAAAAGGTTTCATTTAAACTGCTATCGTTACTTCGATGTCTTGTCTTCAAGAATCGTCCAAGTCTTTGTTGTGTTCTTAGAAGCACGCGCTTTTTCGGAAAGTTACCGAAATTGCGTTTGCAACCATTAAATTTTTTATCTCGAAATTGGAAATTCGGAAAAACTCACACATTCAAAATCTGTTGTAAAAACTACTTTTACTGCTTTCAAAACCACCGCAGAAAATAAATGTAAGTATTTTTATAAAAATTTTACTTAAAATGAAAAACCAATTAGGCAACCTGAAGAATATAAAGTCAAAAACTCCTCACATTTAGACAACGAGCTGAGTCTCCCACTATGTTTCTATTCTTTTTGGTATTTCATTAAAGGGTGTTTTTTATAGAGGTATAGAACTTTAAGTTGGCATTACTTTTCAAGATGGCGACCGATTTAACAGCTGTCAAGTGATTTATTCTCATTGGTTTGGCAATTCATCATGAATAGACTCACGATCATCAAGTAAGGCGTAGATTCGTCGAATGGGCCCAAAACGATATTACCGTTGTTCCCGATTTTCATAAGCGAATTTTGTTTAGCGATGAAGCGCACTTCTAGTTGAATGGCTACGTCAACAAACAAAACTGCCGCATTTGGAGTGAAGGTAATCCTCAAGTGTATGTTGAAACACCGTTACATCCAGAAAAACTGACTGTTTGGTGCGCTTTATGGGCTGGTGGAATCATTGGTCCGTACTTTTTCAAAAACGATGGTGGCCAGAATATCGGTATAGAGCCATGATTACTAACTTTTTCATTCCTGAATTGAATAACCATGATGTCCAGGAGATGTGGTTTCAACAAGACGGCGCAACATGTCACACAGCTCGTGCCACAATAGATTTATTGAAAGACACGTTTGGTGACCGCCCAATTTCACATTTTGGACCTGTGAATTGACCTCCAAGAGCTTGTGATTTAACACCGCTAGACTACTTTCTGTGGGGCTATGTAAAGTCATTGGTCTATGCGGATAAGCCACAAATGCTTGACCAACATTCGCCGTGTTATTGCCGACATACGGCCACAAATGTTGGAAAAAGTCATCGAATTGGACTACATCCACGCCAGCCGTGGCGGTCATATGCCAGAAATCATATTTAAAATGTAATGCCACAAGATTATCTTTCGGATAAATAAAATTCATGTCAATCGAATAATCCATCGTTGTTATATTGCAACTTAAAGTTCTATACCTCTATAAAAAACACCCTTTACTTGTTTTTACTCCAATTTTGTCTCTATTTTTAATGTTTTCTGCCTTACGCCACCTTAGCCTTCATTTATATGCTCGCGTGTTGTGTTCAACTTTCCACTCCAATTGGATTTGTATTTTTTTGTTTGTGTTTTTTTTGTTGCTTTTTTTTCGTTTTTGGTTTCTCATTCCTTGTGTCGCCACACGATACGCATTTTTTTGCCTTTCTTACTTTCTCACTTTTCTGTATTTACTTTGCTGTTTTCGCTTTAAGTCCTTTGTAGCGGCCAAATCCTTTATGGTTTGGAATTCTTGTATTTTATTGTAATTCCCGCTATGCAGGATATTTAAGGATATATTTAAGCTGCTTTATTGATTGTACCCCGCGTTTGAGAAAATTTGCCTCAATTCGGATTTTTACAAGTGTGTGCGTGTGTTTGTGTTAGTGTTTTCGTATATTTGAATGTGTTCTTTTGGCATGTTTTCTTTGCGTTTTATTTTTATGTTTTGCTTTCTTTGTTGTCTTTTTGGGTTTTCCATTATTTCTACTTATTTGCTCAGTTGTGAATTTCTTTTTTTTTTGGGTTGAAATAGGAACCTTCCTTTCCAACTCTTCACATGCACTTTGCAATTTGCTTATCGATGAATGAATGAGTGCGTATGTGTGCGTGTGTTTTGGATTTGTTTTTAATTGTATGTGCATAACCTGATATGGTAAATGGATTTACTGGCAATTGTCTACAGTAGAAATCAAATACTTTGAGTTACCGTAATTGCTGGCCAGGATTCAATTTAATTCCACAGTTATTGGATTTCTTTCGAAAAATAACAATATTTTCAAATTTGAAATTACGGAGAATTTTTTTTATTGTTTTTTCTGCCAAGAAAGATTGAGAAAATTATAAATTTATTTAGTAAAGTCACTATTTCTTTTAAAGCAAAAATTTTCCTAGCTTTTTTTAGCTCAAAATATTTTGCGATATCTGACCCCATTTGAAATCATGGTAAAATATATCATCATCATACATCCCAAAGCAAGGCAATCGCATAGGAAATGAGCGATAGTTTCTTTTTCCTTTTCGTTCTCACAGTTCTTAAAAAATCTATTATAAAGAGTTGGCCTCTCTTTTTCGAACACATTCCATCCAGGCTTCCCTTGTTTTCAGGCAGTTGGTACTGTGATACCACACCAACGGGACCTGTTCATAAATATTATAAATAAAATATAAATTCTTTAATTAACATTTTGGAAATCTAGCAGTTTTCTGGCTGCTTGAGAAAAAATTTGTGTTTGAAATCGGTCCAAATACGCTGCCTTGTAAGTTATAGATATATCAACCAGAAAAAACTGTAATTAGCAGAAGTTCAAAATGAGGATACTTTGATAAGTTATTGGAAAAATATCACCAGCAAAAGTCACCTGATGCGAAACTTTTTATTCTCGGAGAACCTTGTAATCCTAAAATACTGCTGGAAATTCACTTATTTTAAATTTTAGATAAATCTTTTTAATTGCATTTATATTATTATACTTTGAAAACATTTCAAAACCATCATATGTATATCTTTGTTAAGAGAGAGTTCAAGGAACCATACTCTATTCGCGCATTGAGGTTTCTTACCAAACCACGTTTTTAGCTTATAGAGGTAAAGGAGAATTATGTCTCACTTACATATTTTATATATATATATATATATATATATATATATATGGTATTTTGTAACCGATGAAGCGATTTTTGGCCAATCTCATCTTTCATTTGGTGGTTTTGCGTCCTGATACTTTTACCAACAAATTAAGGAACCTACAGGTTATTCTAAGTCGCCTCTGGACGGCCGATGAATTTTTATGAGAAGGCTTTTATTTCATGTCAGAAATACACTCGGAGTGCTTGACATTCCCTGCCGAGGAGTGACCGCAATTAGAAAAATTAATTTTCTATAATTTTGGATGTGTATCTGGGCTCGAACCCAGGCTTTCCGAATGGCGGTACGTAATGCTAACCACTCTGCTATCGCGCCGATCTCACTTACATAGCTTTATAAAAAGTATTAGTTACAATCAAGTATAAGTTTAAATAAAGTAATTTATTATAAGTTTATTTAATGAAGTCTGTTAATTTCTCCTTGTTTTTTGAAATGTAAAGAATGAGTTGTAGCTAATCGTGTCACAGGCAAGAAAGCTCTCAGTTATAGAGATCAGGACGAATAAAGTGACTGTCACTTATACAGGTTTTTGTTTTCCACTCTTTTGAAAGGTCAAAATCAGAGACCTGAAAATTATTCTCACTTGTATAATTTTCTCGCTTCTCCAATTCTCTCTACTCAGGTTTGACTGTATTTAAAACTAGGTTTCCATTAATTATTCGTGCTAAAGGAAGGAGAATTTTTTTATAATCTTTATAGAGGTGTTGATTTGCCGAAATCGCTAACCTCACAGTGTCGCAGTGTAACAGTTATTCTTCTCTGCTGGAAATTTTTTGTTTTGAAATTGTTGCCTGCAAGGATTATCGTACATTTTTCATTATTTTATTTCGAAGGCTAAAATCATAAATATGGATGATATTGCATTATACAAATTTTTTAATATATTTATTTTAAAATAATAAATAAATATATAACTAATAAATAAATATAAATAATAAATCTAAAGTAAATAATAACTTATTTTAAATTACAAATACTAATAATTAATACTAATGTTATGAAACCACGAAAGACCAAATAATTCAATGACAATTTGCGATCACGTCGCTTGTAATGCAGGTTGTGAAGATAATCCGATATTAAAGCAAAACTGAAAATTGTTCGGCAACTCTTTTGTACAAGTTTTACGACTTTTTAATAGAATTAGGTACACATCAAGCTAAGCGTCCGGCTACCTGCGACGACGTTCTTCATTCTTCATTATAAATCCAACTTGAAACCAGTAATTCGCAACAAATGTTGCACACGTTGCAACAACAGAATTTCAGTTCTAAAAACAATGCATATAATGGCGGAATTCACGGCTTTGGTTTGCATTATTTCAATTTTAGTTTATGTCGCCTAGCGCATTTCACACAGCTGCGACTGTCACTATTCAAGTCGGTACAACAAGCCATACGAGCGAGGTAAGAACAATTAAGTCCAGCTTTATACTGGTTTAAGTTCCACAAATGCTCATACGTATATCTCAGCGACAAACAACGCATTGAAGATAAGCTGCTCCTCTTAGCCATTACTGCTGCACCATAAAAGGAGCGCGTGTTGTGGCATTCCAGAGCGTTAATTTATTTAACAATTTTCCATTTCCACCATTTCAAGTTTTTTCTCTTTCTCTGCTCTGTGCTAGCTCTTATTCTCATTCTTATTCTTATTTTTTCCTTTTTGTAATTCTCTTTATTTTTATTGCAAAATTTTTCACCTTTCATTTCCTTTTTGTTGTCTGAGTTTGAAATTGATTTCCACTCCAATGCTACCGTGCATTTCCAAGCATAATTCTCGTTGGCAACGTCGTTGGAATTGGCGGTTTCATTTGTGGACGCATGTTGGCATGCCTCTCAGTTCTTGTAAGTAGTTTAAAGAATTAGAATTTTTAATCCTTTTATTCGATTGCGAAAGAAAGGATATATCATAATATTTCAATTAAATTTTATTTCTAAAAATCATTTTTATTATTTATAACATTTGCGTTTGCGGCAAATCTTTCCTGAGTGAATTTAATCCTAATTTGCTCCTTCCGTTCATGATCTTATACGTAGTTTTCTACACATAAGGTACATTTTGCTCATTGTGACTGAAATAAGTTTTATATTTCGGCCGATTTTCGGCCAAGCTCCTCCTCTAATTTATTAGGTGAGTCTTGATGTATTTTTCAATAAATGGAAAAACCTAAACTTTATTCAAATCCGCCTCTGAACAGTTGCTGGTTTTAATTATGTGCTTTTTTTATAGAAATACATTCTCAGGGGTTGACATTCCGAGGCGAGGGCCGACCATCATTAGAAAAAATAATTTAAAATTAATTTTCTATAATTATGGATTTGGGTCGAGCCAGGACTCGATTCATGAGAAAGGTCATGGTAGTGCACAAGCTATAAGGCTCCAATTATTTACATATACATTATATGCATTATATGCATATTATGTTTTTATAAAGCGGGAAGAATAAATTTATAAATAACAATTAAATTAGCCTTTCTTCAATTTTTTTTTTCGTTTTGTAGTTTCAGTTACTGAAGGATTCAAAGAGTTATCAACATAAGTAATCTGAAAAACAGTTCGACAAGAGCAAGTCAGAGTCCTTCTGAGAATATCCTCCCATTGTTTTTTTTTTTTTTTTGAGGTATTTCCTTATTCCACTTTTATTTGGATTAAGGTTGTTGTCCAGTTGCCCATAAGGAGAAAGAAAAGGTCTTTTTAAACAAGAAACACTTCTTTTGTGATGTGTTATGCACACAGTTTCAAATAATAATTTAATAAAACAGTAAACTTTTGCTAAAATAACCCAAATACGATCATATAATTTTAATGAATTTTTTGACTACTTTCGCATTTTGAAATACATTATAATGCTTGAAAATAACTATGTACGTCCTGGGTAGAATAGTCAAATCCTCAATTGCCCGGCCACGCGGTTTATCATATCTTAAAGGACTAAGTGAAATTTAATTTTTTAGGAAAAGCTCAAGCTGCCACTCGACCAATTTACGCTACAATAGAATTATCGATATACCATATTCCGATGCATTATATGATTTGCATCAAGTTCGCTTTCGTCTTCAAATTTGCCAACAAAATAGTAACCCAACGTACACTTATCTATTTGTACCATACTCTTTGTTTGGTTTAAAGGTAAAATGGGACTGAATCGCTCCTCGCCACGTGTATACTCTATCCAAAGCGCACAGCAACAACAACGCGTTGACCTTTTGGAACAGCGCCAGTAGCGAAGACGAGAATTAGAAAATTACCCTTCTGCTCTAAGAGTCCTCTCCAGGACAACTTTACCAGCCACGGGATCATGGGATCAGTTGCACTTTATGGCAACACCCCCAGCACCTTCTTGAACTTCTTTTGCAACACCAAAGATGGACATGGATCGATACATCCTTCTAAAAAGGAAACGTTCACCCAAGAAAAATTATGAACAAAATCCAAACAAAAGGGCAAAAATTACTGCCGTAAAAGAGAACTTGGGTGAAAATCGATTTAAATTGCTAGCTGAGTCGGATGACCAAGTGTTTACCCAAAAATCGCCTAAACCGTCGCCAATATATCTTAGAGAAGAGAACTGTAACAACCTGGTCAACAAATTGTAAAAATAACTTCCATGTAGTACCAATTAAAAAGGGTAATATTCAGGAAGTAGAAATGCAAACATACGGAGAAGATTGCTATCGCAAAGTGGCAAGTAATTACGAGCAATCGGAATTAGCACCGTAACAGAAAAGATAGAAAAAACGCTTAAAAATTGCTCGATAAGGCTATCTAACCACTCAAACTTTTTATCATGAAATTATTAATTTTGTTTTGCTAAAGTTAAATTACATATGTTTATAATTTATTGCTCTTTGCTTACTTTGTTAATCGATGTAGTTTTAATGATTAACCTATATTATGTATAAAAATTAGACAAAGATTTTTTTAAATTATTGTTATTTTCTGAAAAGAAAGATTCAATAGAATACTTTGAGACAAAAAAATCTTCGTATCAGCAATAAAAAAGTTACATTTTTACATTTTCGGTAATTGTTTCACTTTCTTATACAGATTTATCCATTTTGAAATTTCATAAATAAACATAAATAAATTCATTGAAAAATAATTTTTTCATGAAATTTATTTTTTTATTATAAAGTTTGAACCTTGACATTATATGTGAAACGATATATCATTTAAATGACTGCCTCGTGAATTTGTGCAAACTTTTTCAAGTGTTGAGTAATGAAAGGTTTATCTGCATAGAGATTACGCAGCCGGGAAATTTCTCTCGCAATAAAGCCATATTCATACGATAATAACGCTCCGAATTGACCGCGACAGTCTCGCCGTTATCGATTTCAAAGAAGTAAGGTCCAATCACAGCTCCGAACCAAAGAGCGCATCGAATTTTTTTTGTTTAATCGCCTCTCTTCTGTTATATGAGGATTCTCGGAGCTCCAAAAGCGACTATTTTGCTTTTTTTACGTATCTAGGGAGAGAGAAATGTACCTCGTTGCTGAAGAAATTTTTTGTAACTACGACGTTGTGAAACGTCAGATGGGTTCAGTTGTTGTGTGTAACGAGTAAAACGATATAAGCCTCACAATATCTGTAACCGACCCAGTCTCTTCAAATTTCATACATACAAACAAACATACATCATACATACATTCTATATGTATACATATACATATACATATATATATATATACATATATATATATACGCCTATTACTGGAGAACCACTAAATCAAATTGCACCAAATTTTTAGGAGTTAAAAGGGATATTAGGAGAAGGTTAATGTGTAAGTTTTCAGAGATATGACCATTTTAGTGAACCCATACAAAATACATGCAACAACAACAAATACATGTAAAATTCCAAAATACACGTACATTACGTTGTACATATGGGGTGTTGAAAGAGAGAGAGAAAGAGTGAAAAAAATATAGATACAAATTAATAGAAAAAAGCTTGGAAAAAAATTGTAAATGAAATTTTTTCGCTTCCTTTACCAAAAAAAAAAAAATCAAAAATTCACAATTTCAGTTAGATTTTCTTAATTTTTTTACAGGTGTAGCAAAGCACGCTGGATTATTCGATTGACATGAATTTATATATATATATATATATATATATGTGTATATATATATATATATATATATGTGTGTGTGTGTGTGTGTGTGTGTTTGTGTGTGTGTATGTATGTATGTCTGTTTGTATGTATGCATATATGTATTTATGTATATGCCTTTTGCACATCAGCTGTTGAATGTCTCCCGATCGGACAGTGCTGCCAACATAAAAATGTGAGATGGGGAAACGCTCTCAGCTGTAATATTAGCAAATTGGAGTAAGTTTCCTATTTGGTAATATTTGATAGAACTTCCGTGGCTTATCGGCGAAAAACATTGTCAAATGTCGGCCGATTTTTACCTTTAAAGGGTTTTTGCAGGGACCGAAACAAATGGTAGTCAGAAGGTTAAAGGTCCGAACGATACGGTGGGTTCATTAAAACTTCCCGGCCATGATCCGCCAATTTTTGCCTGGTCATTGGCAGCAATATCCGAGTGATTAGCATTGAGTACTATCCTTCGGAAGGACAGGGTTGGAGTCCTGGTTCGACCAACATCCAAAATTATAGATTAATTTAATTAATTAATTTTTCTAAGGGGCGGTTGCCCCTCGGAAGGGAATATCAAGCTCTCCTAGTGGCGTAAGCTGGTTAATTGTTGGCAGTAGAATTCAGAATTGGTCGTTTCGCCAGCAGGTCCTAGTAAACGATTCCCTTCCAATCCCTCCATACACTAAGCATCATTTTCTCTGCTATAAGTTCTGGTTTTGAATTCGTGTGCGGAGAGTCTATGGCGTTTGACCATTATTTTCTTTGTTTTATATTATCGTATATAATCTATTTTTCATAGACCGTTCTTCTTTGAGTAGCTATCCTTTTTTTAAATGATACTCACCATAAACCACACAAATTTTCGACACATAACTTTCACTTCACGGAAAATATTGCTTGAAATGTCAGCTTTCAACCACATGTTAGTTTGACTCAAGAGGATTAGTGCCGCCAAAACTATTATTCAACAAAAAGGCGGCCTCAAGTAATTTTTTCCTCACTCACAGTTACGTAGTTACTTAATTAATTAACGTAGGCACCGCTTACGCGATTATAGCCGAATCAACCGTTTCTTCTTTCAGTCCTCCGGCGCAGGGTTCTTCCCCACCTGATCTTTTCAATTGAATGGAGGGTTTCCTTTTTCTCTGATTCCACCAGTTGGTACCATTTATCTGCCGCAAAACTTTTCACCCAGAAACTCCCGATGCCGACTCATCGGATGTTGTCGTCGTTAAGGCCTCCACGTGATACAGCAGGACGAGAATGATGAAGGACTTTCAAAGTTTGATCTTGTTGAGAGAGAATTTAGAGAGTTGATTTGGTTTTGTGATTTTCCGACAGGGTGGATACTAGATTTATATTGGAACGAATTTTCGTCATACCTTGTCAATTTTGGTTTTGTAACAAACCGGATTCGGCAAACCGCCATCTCCAGTGCTTGATTTTGAAAGCAAGCACTGAAGATGGCGGTTTGCCGAAACCGGTTTGTTACAAAACCAAAATTGACAAAGGATGACGAAAATTCGTACCAATATAAATCTAGAATTTAGAGAATTTCACTCTCAATGGCATGCTTAGTCCAAAGTAGCGCCTGTTGGTAAGAGGGGCTGCAACATACATAGATATACAAAAATGTCTGTCATCTCAAGTAATGACCGTCATAAATAACTTGGAAGCCAAGACGTAAATTTTCTGATTGTTTGATGACAGTTTGATAGGTTTGCAGCTCTTCATCTAATTTGTAGTGTGCGTCTTGGTGCTCTTCCAACAAATAGAGCGATCTACAGATTTTTTTTCAAGCTGACACCAAACGGCTAATGTATTTTTACGAGGAGCTTTTATTTCCTGTCAGAAATGCTTTCCCTAGCGAAGAGCGACAGCAATTTGAATGTTGGTCTGTCAGATGTATCACGCATTGCTAACCACTCGGCGGAATAAATTAATTAAGATTTTCTTTTACATTTTTGATAAAAAATTATTAATTCATTTAACCAAACATGACTTTGTATTATTTTGTTTCTGTAGTACTAAAATTTAATTAGGCACAATTAAATAGATAATAATTTCATTTTGATATATATATATATATATATATATATATATATATATATATATATTAAAATTAATGCCTAAAAGCATTAATTAAAATCAAAATAATAATAAAAAATTAGTAGCATTAATCACTATTTCCACAAGAACAACTATGACAAATAAAGTAGCCGAAGAAGCTTTGCCATCAAGTCACTTTAAGAGGCCAGTGCAAGAAACATGACAAAGCTGCTGCAGACAAGCAGGTAAATAAAATAGCAGCAGAACAACAACAGTAACAGCATCTAGTTGAACCGGTTGCAAGTTGCCTTATACATACAGATACGAGTACTTAACGTGAAAAATAAACCAAAAGGTGAGCTATGTAGAAACAGCAGTACTGGTTAAGTAGCTGCAAAAGAAGATCAAATTTACTTAGTGGAAGCAACGAAGGTAAACCTGGGGAATAATGCACTTTGCTGAGGGCAAGCTAGACACAGGTAGGAGAGTGGCAAAAGCAGTTGGAATGGGAATGTTGCTGAATGGGAAACATTAAAGAGTTACAGGTAGAAATGATATTGATTGTTGTCGTTGTTGCTGCTGCTCGTTTGCTAAAGTGAAAAAGTGCAATCCAAGTCGACAACAACGACAGGCGTCCAGCAGTGTCCCGGTATGGTGAATGCAGCAGTAAGCCAACGAAAAGGCTACACCTATTCGTAACAATCAACGTTATCAAAAAGTAACAAAACAAAAGCTTTTCTAAAAATGTGTATCAAACGATGCCATGCAATTCCAAAGTTGCTCAATAGCAGTCAAGAGCGGGAGAGAGAACGCAGAATGACAACAACCACAATGAGTTGTAGGAAACATGTTTAGGAGTCAGAAAGTAAGCGCTCGATGTAGTTGTAGATTACAATATACGCAGAGCAATGCCAGTAACAAACTGTTTAGTGCAGTCAGTACTGAGTTCTTCTTTGCTTTCGCAGTAATGCATTGTTTTTGTTGCCTGATTTGTTAAATTCACTGCAATAAAAGCACATCAATTGAGTTTTGTTGCAACTCTTTTGTTTGCATTTATTGTATGTAATGAGGAACATGGCCATCGCACCGATGCAATGCTGTTTTTGTTATTAAAATGTTTATATAACTATATGTGAGGAAGTGTTTTTGTCTGCTAAATTGCTTACTGTTAGTTTTATCCCGCTCTCCTTGTAAACATTAGTCCATTCTAGTGTTGCCACTTTTGTTGTTGTTTAGTTACATTCTCTTCTGCCACGGATTTGAGTTCAAGCTCATCATTAATCTTTTCTCACGATATTTAAATCCTTCTCCAGTGTATAGTAATTATTTTGACGCCACAACTATCTTTTTCCTCTACCGCCGTGAATAATAGCTTACTTTTAATTTCTTGTATAAATTTTATGTTTATTTTTTAACTATCATTTTGACTATTGGAATAATTTGTTTATAATTTATTAATTCAAGTTGATGAGAGTTTAAATTTAAAAATAGTTGATTATATTATCAAATGATATTTTATAGAAAATTTGTTTTCTTGAATATTCCCAAAGACTTCTTTGATCTCTCTCATCTCTTTCATCTCGATCTCGATATTATGTGGCCCTAATAAATACAAAAAGATTTATGGTTAATGAACGAACGAAGCGATAACTGGACAAATATTTTTGTAAAAGAAGTTAAAACTTTAGTAGTCATTCAACATATACAGTGGCGGATCCACGGGTGGAGTTTTCGGGTCCAGACCCCCCCCCTTCGGTAGCAATGCAAATATTAAATTCGAACGATTATTCTCCAAAAGAATTGAATAGATTTTAGGACCCCTCCCTTCTGGAAACTCTGGATCCGCCACTGAACATATATCATTTAGAATATTATGCGACAACTTAAATTGTTTTGTTATTTTCATGTATTCATGTATTTTATATATGGTTTTATTGTTAAGTATTTTGTTCACCTCAGAGTTGTCTGTAGTAATATACAAGTACAAGTACAATCGATATATAGTCCGGTCACTTTAGACATTCGAAGCTACATAGCTGAAAATTGGTAAGATTGTTTAAAATACAATTAAAAATAAGATTTGAAAGTTCCCCATCTTTACCCGGTAAGGAAACAATATATTATTCAAGGTCAAAGGTCAAGAAATGAGTTTTTCGCGATTTTCAGCAAAACGGTAAGTTTTATCCCAAAATTACCTCAGATAAAAATTGGAGAAGATAAAATTATCTACAAGAAACTTATGAATACTTATTTTCCTACGAGCCACCGTTTTTAGATATAGCGATTCAAAAAGTTATAAGAGTTGTAATCGTCATAATATGCACACGTATCCACGCCACCTATGAGGTAATGTACTTAGCCCGTTATTTTTAACGTGTTTCCCCCAGTAGGCCTATTCCACGGCCACTTGAGATCCTGTTTAATTTTAAACTATTGCAAAGTAATGGATATTATATGGTAATGAAAACACAAATGCGACATACATCTCGGAGGATACTTACTACATCGCGTTGTGTTGGACAGCGAAGAAACATTCAACGTTATCTCAGATAAATACGTACAGTATGTACGCCGACATTTTGGTTCCAGAGTTACTGTCGTATTTGGTTCCAGAGTTACTGTCGTATTTAATGGCTATAATGATGACAGTTCCAACCAGTCAACAAAAATTTCTTACTAATACTTACGACAAGTCTCGGTTCATTTCAATGTTGAAAGAAAAATTTACTGCTGAATATATATTGGTAAAACAAGCTAATAATGATGCTGATGTATTGATAATTGAAATACCAGTTTAACAAATCAATTTGACACATAAAACTATTGTTTTTGGTGAAGATGTGGACTTATTTGTATTATCACTGCTCGAACTCCAACTGAAAAAAGTATTTTCTTCTTAAAACCAGGAAAGCTCAACATCAATCGGAAACATATTCGTCAAAAAGTTTATATACTTTTGCCAAGTGTCATAATCATATGCTATTTTTACACGCAATAACTAGATGTGATACGACATCTGCATTTTACAGAAGGGGTAAAATAACAGTTTTCAAAAAAATTTGAAAAAATTATTTAGTTCAATGTGCTGAAGTTTTTAAAAGTAGTAATTCAACTCAACAAGAAATTATCTTTATGCATCTTTCGTTAAAATTACCAAAAGTAAAAAACAAGTGCAATTAGCTTGTCTTCCTCCAACTTCAGTTGCTGCTCATCAACATCTTTTTCGGGTATATACCAATTTCAAATGTGGCTTGGTTGTCAGCTAGACCCTACAGACTGGGGTTGGAAGTTGGTCAACAATTCATTAGAACCAATGCAAACTTTACTTCCACCTGCGCCGGAGAAACTGCTAAACAAGATTTTTTGCAACTGCAAAAAGGGATGCAGTACATATTGTCAAGACCGGTCGTTATTGATCCACCAATAGTGGAGGATCCGTGATTCCAAAGAGGCGACATGCGATACATCGCTATTAACGCAGTTAAATGCACTAAGGATGAAGATGAAAAATAACAAGAATAAGAAAAAGAAGAACAAGACGGACAAGAATAAATAATAAATTTTTTGTAGATAATTTTATGATCTACAATTTTTATCTGAGGTAATTTTATGATAAAACTTACCGTTTTGCTGAAAATCGCGAAAAACTCATTTCTTGACCTTTGGCCTTGAATAAAATTTTTTCCTAACAGGGGAAAGATAGGGAACTTTCAAATTTTATTTTTATTTGTATTTTAAACAATCTTACCGATTTTCAGCTTGGTGGGAATTTATATAGCTTTACTCTTATTTTTTGTCTAATTTGACGGACTATATATGCATCTTCTTTATTTATTGTAATTCTTTTGCAGGTTGCTTGCTACTTTAATCTTCCTAAATAGCTGGACCGATTTGGATGAAATTTTGTGTTTATTTCAAAAGGTTCCTGGATGGCCGAGTAAAGTGTTTTCTAGAATGTAGTTCTGGAATCGAAATATTCGATTTACTTAATATATAACATTTTCTGAAAATTGACCGTATACCGATCTATTAAAAAATTTTGTAAGAAGTTGTCTACATAAGCACATACAGTGCTTTTCTTTCCCCGAAACGGATTATGTACCAGTTTCGATTTACTTCAAACTTGATACCTCGGCAGCTTTATCCAACATTAATATATATAATACTTTCTTTCCAGAAAGTGTATCACCGACTGACTAGCAGCAATTTGAGTTCTCATATTTTTTAACCTTTTTATACAGAAGGTAAAAAATAACTCAGTCGCTACAATATGCAAGCGCCAAATACGTAAGCACATATGAACATCTAAATATATAGTATGTAGATTAATAATATAATACGAAAATTAATATTCTGGGCTAGTTGACGCTAAAGGGACTTCAATTATTTTTTTACCTATACAAATTCGCCCCATCATTAATTCATTAATCAATTTCTTTATCACTTACACAGTGTCAAGCATAATAATTTAAATTTTTGAGATAAAAATTATAAATACGTTAGTGGTATTGACAAATGTCAAAGCAAGTTCAAGTTCAATTCCTCAGAAAACTGTATATTAGAGAATAGGAAGGAAAAAAATATTTTAAAAAGTTCCATTCATCACAAAGTAAAAGTGTTTTTCATTTTACTTTGCATTTATATTCTAATTTTATCTGAAATATTTCACCTTAAACTTGCGGAATGATCATTAATGACATCCGATGATCGCAACGTACCTAAGGAAGATATGTAGACTATGGATTGCTAAATAGTCAGTGAGTTCTAAAAAAAATTTCAAAAATTTTTTAAATAACGTTATTAATATTATTATCATAATTATATTTTTCATAACTATTTCACTTTAAATATTAGTCATTTGGGCAAACCTTCAGGAATCACCTCGTGGTCAGGATCTTTTGGAATTTAAATTAGTTTCTTTAAAAAAAACAAGAAAAATCGCTGGAGATGTGCGTGCATATGAACATACATATATTTGAATTAAAAATCCCTCACTTAGTCACGTAAACGCATCAATTTAATTGAAATTAAATATTCAATAATTAAAGGTAAACAACAACAGGTAAAACCTAACGCCTTTAAACACGCCAATAAAAACACAAACAACAAACTTATTTCACTATTCATGCGCATACGGGCGGCGTGTGTTGTGGCAATGTTGCATGCTAACAAGCATATAAAGAGTATAAACAACCAAAAATGCGTACTAAAAATTTAAATATGCACTTATGTGCTTACGCATACAAACAAAATGTGGCATAAATTATTTATGACTGCTGAAGTAAATCAAATCATGGTCGCTAGCGAAGGAGAATGCCAGCAGACAGAAGGCAATTTGCCACAATCTATACATATTGTATCTGCATATATATGTGTGTGTGTGTATGTGTACTTTTGGTGTGTTATTTTCACACAGTAAATTATTGGGTAATTATGAAATGTATGCCCATCGGTTTTTGTTTATGAATTTGAAAATTGTGGCAAACAAATGCCAATATAATCCGCTAAGTCGTCAGCGTCAGCAAACATACCAATAACAGGTGGGCTGATGTTGTCAAAAAAAAAAAAAAGAAAAAAAAAACACCGTCGCCAAACAATATCTCTGGGTACCGCTTCAACGCGTTTAATTAAAAATAATTATGCAATAATGGGAAAATCAGATATAAATAAAAAAAAATTTAACTATGCAGAGAAACTAAACTGTGTTTGTATGTATATGCATAAGCTTGTGTGTGGTATGTCTTTTGTGTGTAAATAATACACTATTACCGGTGAATATATGAAAATATTTAAGTTATCATAAGCCATTTATTTATTTTCTATTCATCTATTATGTATGAAATATTTTTAAATATACACGTTTGTATGTACATGTGTGCAATAGATTAAATATTTTTAGTTATTGTATTAGTTTTTATGGACATCCGTTCATTTCATATAATTAATTACATTTTTTCGGCAATAGTGTGAGAAAATATCTTTGCCTAAATGCATAAATTGTATTCATCATATTTGATTAGGCGAAAATTAAATTATTATATTTGTATGAATATGTATTGATTAAAACAAAAACAATTCGAAATAGTGATTAATAAAGTAATAGTATTCATTTTTAATAATGATTTAAGATAGCTTTTCCTTTGATTTGTGGCGCTTTGATCCTTTTTTAAACAAACAGAGCTACAGTTTATTGTAAGCTGCCTCCGAACGGTCATATAATAAACTTATAGGAAAACAGTTTTATTACTAAGCACAACTTCGGAGCCAAATATTTTAAATATTATTTTCAATTTTACATAGAAATCTCAAAGAAAGTTTTATAGCATCATTTCTTTGTCACTGAAAAAATTGTTAATGTGACAATCAATTATATGAAAACTTAATTATTTCCTAACATTCTAGGTATCTTTTTTACATATTTTAGAGCTCAAAAGAAAACAAACGAGAAAAATTTGATGGATTACTTTTTGTCAGAATTTGGTAGGGTCTAGAAAACGTCTGATTTGAATTTTGTCGTGTCTGGAATTTGTATTTCGATATTTTGTGTGTCGGGATTTCATTATGCTCCCGAGTCGAACGGAGTTGTAATTGTGTTAACTTAGTATTTTTCCATGCAAACCATGATCAAATTTTTCAAACCAGTGTAAGGGCACTATGGTGCATGCGTAGTAAAAATGTCCACAATTTTTCTTTTATATGTTCTATTATTCGGTTTACAATAATTTGCTCGAATATCTCAAAATGCAAGAGAGTTTTTTAAATTAACCAAAAGTGTCTTTACAATTTTTAAATTACGTATATATAGCACTTCCGCTAATCACAAAATTTTCATTGCAAGTTAAGTAGTCCTTGCAACTACGCATAGCTTCCAGACTATACGTTAGTGCAACGACATATGCAACAACAACTTAAATCAGCAACCATGCAAACCGTACTTAAAACCACCTCAACCTGACGGGATTCTCAAAGTCACATTGCTGGTGCACATATGTACTCTCAGAAGCACACGCATGCACAGACGACAGCAGCAGAACAGAAATCTTTTTTTCCCATAAATGTGGCTGAAAACCCAACACAGCGGCTACCATGGTTCAGTACACCAACCAGCAAGTAGTTAGTCACCAGCAAAACAACGACAAATGCAACAGCAAAACAAACGACCACTTGCAGTTGTCAACCTGGGTGATATCGAGCGAGACAGTGGAAGGAGCAGCGATTGCACAAATGTCGTAAGTCAAATGCGAAATGTAGCAAACCGCGAAAAGTGCTTAAGAATGACTCGAAAGAGGCGAAAAATATACAAAAATGGCGAAAATTTACTTTATTTTATTTTTAGTTCATTCGAAAATAAAATACAACGCGCGACATACTCCCTGCCACCTTGCCCTATTGTGTGGCGGCACATTGGCAACACTTTTGCTGTTCCAGCTTCTGGGGTTCCTGTGGCTTGGCAAAAACCCAACAAACCATGAAGTAAATAAACGCTGCGGCGAGTCTGGCAAATAATATCTACGATTTAGTAACTAAGAAATCGGAGGACGTCGACTACGACGATGGCGAAGGAAATCTCCGTAGCCACAAAAGAGAGGAAAGACAGGGCAAGATAACTAAGTTCGTTATTGTTGTTGTTGTTGTATCTTCGGTTGTATGCAGACTTTCAGCCTTGTGACTATGAAATTTCGTTTATTTTTGCAAACGGTTTTTCTCCTTACATTTTTCATTTGTGCAAAAAATCGAAAAGGCGGAAAAGTAAAGTCAAAAAATGCACTGCTGAATGCAAATTGGTGAAATGCAACGATACGAAAAGAAAGCCAAAAAGTACATGTAAAAGCAGAAGTAACCGAAGGAGTTAGAGATGAAAACAAACCAGCACAAATTACAAAAAGAAAAGGCAAAAAAAATAAAAATGCAAATAGTGATAAGTAAAGCAAGAAAGCAAATACTAAACACAAAAAGCCTGTAGTATTGCTGAAGGGAAAAACTAAATTGCAATCAAAACGCACACAGCTATACATACATACTCAGCTACACGAGTTAAGAACTAAAGGCAATAATTAAGGCGAATTGAACTGCATCGAAGTGAACTCGTAAAACCACTGACAGATTCACCTCACATTCGTATTAGACTGCATAAGCTCCTGAAAATCACTGATTTCCTCATCCAAAGCTCAACAAACGTTCACCCAATACACTCCACCCGCTAAGATGCTCCCACAAATTAAAAAAAAACTAAATTTAAGTAAAGTAAGAAAGATCAAAGTTCGAGTAGAGTAAATTGATAACTATAGGGATATTGGAGGGAAATGGAAAAATAATTTTTTCCGCTTTAAATAAAAATTTGGAACTAAAAAAATATAAAAGCGAAACCACAAACTTGAACGTATTCTTCAAAGGCGATAAATATAAAAATAAATAAAAGTATATATTGAATAATAGGTATTTTTTATTGAAAATGAAAATAAAGTAGAGCAGTTCGAGCATTTTTTTAATGGAGAATTAAATTGGGAGGATGCAGTGACTGCGAGGGAACAACACAAAAGTCGGTTTACAGTTTACGAAAAGACTATAATTACGGTTATTTTCTTCATTTGCTAGCTAGCAAGATAATACTATGTAATATTTTCTCTTTCTGAGAGACAATTGCTTAATATTAAAATGAGTAAACAATACATTTATTGCGTTATTTTCATATTTTTCAAAACAATTTAATATATTAACAACGATTCTTAATCAATGATATATTAACCACTTTTTTGCCATCTTTTGGGAAGTTGAAAAATTCTAGGTTCGCAGAAGGCTTGCTTTAAACATCGATCGAAATTCAAATTTAATTTTTAACAGCTTCATTAGATAAAACATAAAGTAACAAAGCCAAGTGATTTGCCCGTTCATCCACGTTTTTTTTTTGGTATGTTAGCTTCGTTTAATTTCTACAGTTTCATTTCTTAGAAGCAACTCAGCGTACAGAATTCCCTTTCAATTCCACCACAGCAAGCCATAGTCCATTTTGTTTGTGGTGAATATTGCCTTAGGATGTTGATTTTTTGAGCTCATTTTCTGATCAGTAGTCGCTTTCATCCTATGTTATCGTAAGACATCCATTTCCCGTTATGATGAGCGTTAGTAATTATCCGTTTTGGTTATGATTCAGCAGAGAGCTCCATATTTCGATGGGTTTGGTGAACTGAATTACCTCGGAAATAAGAATTTCCGATACTGATGCTCTGTTTGTCACTTAATATCATCTAGTCTAATTTTAAAAATATTGTATAGTATTGTAATATGCAGTTAACGCCATTATGATAACACAACTTCATTGAGTAAACCAAAAAAATATTGTGCTCTGAAAGTATTGTCTCTGGGTTCTTAGAGAGAACATGGGATCAAATCTACAAAAAAACAACAACATATTTTCCATTCATTTACCCTTTCGTTACAGGAATGACGGGGCGAACGAAAGTCAAATGGCCAGAGCATATACTAAAAGATGAAGCAGCAGTGGTTGTGCAAAGAGACGGCCAGTCTTTGAGTGGTAAGGAACTTAGACAAAAAAGTTGCCCTTGTTTTTATTGCAATGGACATGCAAATACGCTTCACTCGATTACTACTCCTTGCATATTAGAATACACACACATACTGCCTTATGCAAACCAAATGCATTACATTCTATACTTTTGTGTTCTAATTGTTGTTGCCAGCTATTATTGCTGTTTTCCATGTGCAGTTGCAGCTCTTTGCTGCTTTTTACTTTGCTTTTGTTATTTTTATAGGTACAGTCGTTTTTATTGTAATCCTTGTGCCTAGTTTTGGCGTCCAACTTGATTTGGTTGGCACCTTTACCCCCACCTTTCGTCCCCAACAACGACGACTTGCATTGCTATTGCCGACATGGCTTGTAGTCTGCCATTCAGCGTAACGTTTTTGCTCCCTACTGCTTCTGCATATTATGTCTCTACTGTTACATACAATTTTTTTTATTAAGCCTGATTCTTGTTCTTCTTTTTGCGGTGCAACTTCAATTGCAATTGCAGTGGTTTATAAACAAGTTGAAATTATTACAAAAGCATTGCATAAGCGACAAAAACAAAGAAAGAAAAAGACAAGGAGAAGGAGAAGAAAATCAAAACTCGCTGCTCTCTCACCAACTAACCAACAATAGCGCCGTACCGCAACTTTAGTTTACGGCTTTATTGCTAGTCTTCAGTTTTTGGGGCATTTTACATCTTACTTTATCGTACTCCACTGCCTAAAATAATTACTTGTTTTTATTTTTCGAAATCGCTTGAAATCCGCCTTAATTTTTTATATAGGGTATGTTGACTTTGTCCAGCTGACGGTTGTATATAAAGCATAAAACTATTGAGATGAATATAACTATGTATCAAATGAGCGCTGCAGCAGTGCGAGCTTCAATGCGGATAATTGAAGGTTTGCATCCTGGCCAGACTAACAATCACCTTGCGGCTGGGCATATCAACCTCTCCAAGAGCATTAAAGAAATGCAAAAAAAAAAGATCCTCATAAAAATCTATTAGGTGTTCGAAAGCAGTTTTAAGCTTTGGGTCACCCCATTTGTCAAATCACGTCTCACACCACGAAATGGAGTCATTGATCCGCACTATTTTATTATACAAGTATTTAACAGGAACAAATTTATTTCCTGCCTATTCCGTAACTGCCAGTACGGTTCTACACGAAGTTTAGCCTTGCCTACTTATGTTTTATTTTATTTTTTTCTTCACTCCAACCTTTTTAAATTTTCCCATCGAAAACAAGCAAAGCAGCTTTTCATCTTGTTATTACTATTGTCGTGCTCGGTTTTGGTAACACTGTCACAGTTTTACGGCAGGAAATTGGAAGAGTCAAAGTAATTACTGCACAGCTGAATGTTCGTTGGTTCGTTGGCAACTCGACGAGATGACTTCATTATTTACACTACCCTTTCCCTTTTCAGCGTTTTTCGTAATGTGCATACTGATTTGTTTACCATCTCTCCCCGCTGTCGTCACCAATCGAGTTCAAAGTTCGACGTGTCCGAGACATCAAAGCTATTTGGCAACTGCAACCAGCTTTCGATTATTCAAAATTCCTTTTAATTAGCAATAATGAGGCCTCTTATTTTTCAGTCTGATTACTCTTATATACCTTTCGTAAAGTAAGTTCGTAGAATAAAAATAAGGTTTGAAGGTATCCTGAGTGCAGATCAAGTTCATTACACTTTTATGTAAATTAAAAATAAAAGCAAGAAGTTATATAATGATATTATTGTAATTGAAAGTTAATTCTTTGAAGGGTAAAATGCATCCTTTGGGTTAATTTAAAAAAAAAAATATGGTGCGAAATCTAATATGGTTGAGGTTTTTTTTATGTAAATTTAAGTTTTAGCTTATGAAGTTTTAAATATTATTGCGTTCAAGACATATTCTGAGTTAATTTTTTTTGTTAATTTAAAAATAACTGACTTTATGTACAATTGTAAAATTATTCGTTTAAAGCAAAAGCTTCTTGAAGCTTTCTAAACTGCAAGGTCGTAGATGATTGACACGTGTCCTACGTAACTCCGGACTGAGACATGAATAGCAGTGTCTTCGAGATATCGCGAGAAAAAGTGGTTGTATCATTTGCTGATTTTAGATTTAAATTCAGCTTCGATCATGGTTTCTGTTCTTATCAATTTCATTGTCAATCAGAGTCTTTAGAGCCTTTGCAACTTTCTTCTTCGGCTCCAGAATTATGGTACTTTTTGAAATATCATTAACTATTTCATTCCCAATAAAGGCCTTGTGTGCTACAGCTCTGTATATATGCATTTCTTTCATAGCAGCCGCCATATATGTATGTATGTATGTACACCATTTCCCTGCTCACAATGAAATTCGCTGATGATTTGAGATTATTGACATCTACTTTGAAACCTTCTTTTTCATGCAAGGTGCGAAAGTTATTTTCTACCCTGTTTTTGCATATCGAGCAATCCCCAAATGTTCTGACGGAGATCTCTTCTGAAGCAGCCACTTTCACAGCGAATTCTGCTGAGATATTTTCTAGCGTAATGGTAGTTTTGTTTCGAGTTGATAAAACTATTTTGTAATGACCCCCGAAATATCAGATGTTGGAGGCCTTACAGCGAAACATATCTAATTATACAAATATATACATACATACATACATATGTATATATTGAATTCCTTATAAACATGTACATATGTACATATGTATAATGAATCTAAACTATTCTATCCTAAACTACATAGCATTAAAGAGAACTTATTTAACAGTTGTTATACCGATGTACATATGTACATACATATCTACATTTATGAACATACTCTGTTGCGTTATACGTACATACATATGTATGTATGTATGCATGTAAATATATATTTTACCTCTTCGCTTTAGACATGTTCAAACATGAATATTTTCTTGAACATGCGTACATAGCATTAAAGAGAACTGTTAAAGATACTAGTTGTTATTGTAGAATTTGTTATAAATATTTATGTACATACATAAGTACACATATTTATAAATTTTACCTCTTCGCTTTATACATGTTCAATCATGAATTTTCTTGAACATGTACATATGCACATATACATATGCACATACATAGCGTTAAGGAAAACACTGTTAATAATATAAGTTGTTATTATAAAATAACATTCTGCCTGCGTGCAGGATAGTATAAAAGGGCAGGAGAATTGTAAATAAATTAAGTAGCCAGTAGATGGTTGATAGGCATACTTGTCTGTGGCTATCACCGACAAACGTAGCGCACCTGAGGGATTTTCACCTCACGAGCGTTTAGTATATATACGACTAGGGTTTTCCCCTGGTCGTAGGGAAGGCTAGTGGAGGGAATACCACCTCCACTACCTTTACGAAGAATAGCTAAATTATTGTAAAAGCGTAGCTATTAGAGTATATTGGGAAGAGGGTTTCTACCTTACCGAAGGGAAGATATATGTACATATATATATATATTTGGCGCTCTGTAACCGCTGAAGCGATTTTCGGCCGAGCGCCTCCTCCAATTTGTGGTTTTGTGTCTTGATGTTTTTACCAACAAATGAAGGGACCTACAGTTTATTCTAAGCCGCCTCCGAACGGCTGATGGATTTTTATGAGGAGCTTTATTTCATGCCAGAAATACACTCGGAGGGTTTGACATTCCCTGCCGAGGGGCGACCGCAATTAGAAAAAATTATTTTCTATAATTTTGGATGTTGCTCGAACCTGGGCTCGAACCCAGGCCTTCCGAATGGCAGTACGCAATGCTAACCACTCGGCTATCTGGGCCGCCACGTTTGTATCATATAATACTAAATAAACTTTGTTGTACGAAATATAGGAAATTGAGTAGTTATTTCAGTAGCCTTGGCGAGGCTGAGCTTACCCAAGCCAAGAGGGAAACTTCGTTACAATTTATATATAAGTTTGTTTTCCCTAACTACCCGAGAGATTATAATAATTACGAAAATTTGTCAGTTTGTTTATACGGCTCCCAGGAAGGGTTGTAAGAAAAAAATTCCAAGAAGTGAACGAGGAACTGACCCATTCGAGGAAATCGTATTCATGTCTAGGTCCCTCTTTTTCTTACGTAGTCCGATCCCTACGTAGTCTGTGCTATGTGCTCTGAAGCATTACTGTGTGGCATGTGACACCATCTTGGTGGAGCCACATATTGTTAATGTCGTATTCTTCAATTGCAGGCCAAAAAAGTCGCTTATTATACAACCATAACGCTCCGAGTTGTTAGCTACGGTCTCGCCGATATCGTACTTAAAGAAGTAAGGTCCAATCACACCTCTGTACCAAAAAGCGCAATGGACGGAGTAAGTTTTTCTTGGGTGTAATGGTATCTCTTCAATTATTTGAGAATTCTGGGAGCCCCAAATGTGCCAATTTTGGCTATTTACGTGTACACTGAGTGTAAAATGTGAGGTGGAATGAGCAATAGGATGATGCAATATCGCTTTTGTAGTTGGACGATTATGTGTACCATAATCTCCTCTTAAAGCAAGAAACGTGACCTCGTTTGAATTGATATTTATTTAGATACTTTACCAAATTTGTGTAAGTATTTTCAGAAGTATCCATGTCCGTATAAAATCTGGGTGGCAAAATAGTTGGTTGTGTGATATGAAGCTGCGTCCTGTTGAAACCACACAACGTTCGCTGCATAGGATGATCATAAAGCTTCTGTTTTTGGGCCTTTTGGAATAAACAAACCTTCATACCGAGGTCTTTATAGAAAGTCAACCGAAATACTGTAGGTGGACACATTTTATGTATGATTTGATGAGGCGAAAAGAACAGCAAAGATTTCATTTAAAATTACAGTGCTGATATTCTATATAAAGTGAATAAGTCTAAATTGCCTCCAGCTGATGTATGTGTACAAATAACTGAAACAAATCACTATGGGGACGAGTAAATAAAGCCTCTAATGCATAAACTGAAAACTCGCAGAACTTAAAAAATCACTTAAACACTCATTCAGCTGATGGGCCTTTAGTGCTGGCAAAAATTGCTGCAACGCCTACCAGTTTAATTAATTTTCGGACATATATAATATATATATATAAATGTGTACAAGACTTGAAGATTTATGCGCGTGGACACAAATATGTTTTCAAACAGTCAAAAAATATCAAAAGGCACCCCAATTAACATGTCAGCGCAACTGATTTTTTCATGTTGACATGTTAAACTGCTGACCATAATCTTTCAACATAATTCTTGAGCGGGACTCGTCGATAATTATGCGCTAATTAAATACCACATAGCAGATGAAATTTTCGGCAGCGACAACCAACTGCAACATCAGCAGCATCCAGCTTCTACTTATATGTACAGCAGCAGCAATAAAAGTGAGTGACGGAACGTAGAGTGGGGAAGAGGTTCTAACCCAGGGGCATTAAGTGAGTTGTCTGTTTTGAGACGACTATGCTACGCGAGAAACGAACAACATGTGTTGCAAGCTGCGCGAGACGGAAAATGTGCTGATGTTGTATATCGTTGTTGTTTCTGTCACGCCACGATGCACAATTTAACCCTTTTTATGTAGCAAAAATAAAAAGAAAAATATTTCTCTTTACCAAAAAACCATAAACATAACATGTTTTTAATTATATGTGTGGAGGAATGTGCTCGCGGCGCGGCGTAGACGAGGGCAGCTGCGTTGGCTGCACGTAATTTGTCTACACGCTTATTCTCCTTTTTATAAATTGTATGTAGTATACGTATATTTGTATGTTATAACACCAGACAGCCCCATTGTCAACCAGACATTGAATGCACACAAATTATTTAGTTGTTGTTGTCGTCGCTGCAATTTGTAATTTGTTGCTGACGTTGCCTTTACGTTTCTTGTGCCAGCGTTAATTTTTGAAGAGTTAATATCAGCCGGAATACGAACTGCACAAGCAGCTGGTGGGCCAGACCTACGGAGAGATCACCCAATGTGTTGTCTTCGCAGTGCAAAAAATTTTTAAAAATATTGAAAAAAAAATCTCTGTAATCCCTTTCACGTACAGCTTCTACTGCGCATGCACAAATTTTTCGTTGTAATTTCTTTTTAATTGGGCTATAAAAAATAGAAAAAAGGGTTTTTTATATAAATTTCTTTTCTCAATTTTGCCTTTTCTTCAATTTTATTTTATGTTTTGCTCTAAATTATCTTAATTATAGACATCAGTGATGTCAGAAAGAAATGTTGCAAAATTCTACCTCCGCCGGCTTTTCTAACTTGTTATTGATGCCTCTAAAAAGAAAACTTAACTTGCAACGGCTATTGTTACAAAACAAAGTAGATGCAACACTCTACACAATTTAAAGATCTAAAAAAGTCGACAATGCCTTGCACTTGTAACATGCCGCTTAAAGTGTGTGTACTACAAAACAGCACAGTTTAGTTCTGGGTCGAAGCCTTAAATAATTATTCGCCGCTGGACTTGACCGCTCAGTCAGTCAAACTGTTGATGTCTTTTATGTTGAGGGTTGCATACATGACTTTTGTTGATTTACTTGTCACCAAGTAGACACCAGTTCATTCGCCCTAATGGAAAGTCGGAAGGGGAGAAAGGTAAAGTGACTTTCGAAGAATGAGGTATATATATTATTGCTGCAATTTTCCCAAAAGGCTTAAATTGTTCACAAATAACTTATTAACTAAACTTTTGCATTTGTTGCCACGTATATATACGAGTATGTGCATTATAATACTTATTTTCATTGTAGAATAATTTTAATTGATTGAAAAACTATTTGATAGGTTGTCGTTGACACCTCTAATATTTGAATTTTTCGGTGGACTTATAGAGATTGTCTTCATAGCTATTTTACTCATAACGAATTTGTGTCACGTAAAATTTATTATGTCTACCATTTCCAACATGCTTTCTTAAATATTGTGCTGAAATTTGTACCGGCCTTTGACAAACCTCTTTAATACATCCCTACAACAACGCATTTTCCCTTTGATATAAGATTATTTATGATTCCATTGCATAAGAATGGTAGTAGATCTTCGACTGAAAATTACAGAGGGATAGCAAAGATATCTGCTATACCTAAACTTTTTGAAGCCGCAACTACTGCCCAATCACTTTTTCCATATTTCCTTTAATTTCCAGTTCCCAGCATGTATTTTGCGAAGGCAATTCTACTCTTATTAATTTACAGAAATTTGTTACTCACGTTTCAAATGGATTTAGGGAAAACAAGAATACTGATGTTATATATACTGACTTTAGTGAAGCATTCGACAGAGTAAATCATATAATACTTATTCAAAACTAGATCTTCTCGGATTTCAACTAAGCCTTCTCCAATGGAAATCTTCCTATCTCTGTAACAGGACTCAAAGAGTATTATTTAGCGATGCCTTTTTTGACATAATTGATGTAACATCTGGTGTTCCGCAATGTAGCCACCTGGGACCGATTCTGTTCCTGTTATTTATTAACGATTTGTCTTCAGTTTAAAATATTCCAAGATTTTGTTATATGCCGATGATGTCAAACTTTTCTAATCATACAAATCATACAATCATACAAATGTAAAACCATGTTATTTACACGAAAATATATTCAATCATCATCTTACACAATAAACAATAGTGTAACGATGGATACTTAACTCAACTTCAATCTTCATATTAATACAACTGTGTTGAAAGCTAACGGTGTCCTTGCCTTTGTAAAGCGTCTAAAGAATTCAGAGGCCCTTATAATACGAAAATACTTATTACAGTTGTATGGAACCCTAATTATAAAATCCATTCTGATAAAATTAAGTCCGTTCAAAAAAAGTTTTTGTTGTTCGCATTGCGTCATTTCCACTGGGATTCCCTCCAAAATCTTCCTCCATAGACTAGTCGCTTAAAACTTATAAATCTACCCACACTTTCAAGCCGTAGAAATATGTTAGGAACAATTTCTTTAGCCAAGGTTCTAAATGAACTGATTCGCAGTTCATTTCTCTTAGGTGAAGTAAATTTTAATGTTCCCATCCGATTATCACGACAATTTAGACCAATCTTCTTCAAATCTTGTAAAAAAAATTTTGAACTATATGTACCATTTTGCCGTTTATGTCAAGATTTCAATTATTATTCGAGCACGTTTTATGCGACAGACTCAATTTGCGTAACAAAAGATACCATTCTAACTTCTGATGAATTTGTTTTCTGTAGCTGAACAGTTTTAAATCTCGACGCTTAACAAACTGTTGCTTTCATGAGTCGGAAAATTCCGTACGTTATGCGGATGGCGCCCCTTGTTGTGGAGTGTGTACAGTGTAGTTTAAAGAATTAACTAAGCCTCTTATAGAGGCCTTTTTGGTTTCTCCAATTCTCCAATTTCTCTCTTAAGGGACAGAAATCGAAATCATTCATAGTACATGTATCAATTCATATTTCGTATTAGTTTTTCTCATATATGATCTTACGATCATTGCCAAAATATTTAATTGTTAATCCTTTTAATAGTTTTGCTTGGTGACCCTGTCTGATCATTTTTTTAAATTGTGCCCAAACTTTTCGTGATTTAGGTTTTGCTTCTTTTACAATAGATTATATAACTAATTAAATTCATGGGTTCAAGAATATTGATAAAGCTATTGGTTTTTGGGCAGGTCAAAAGAACAGCTGGTACAATTACGACATTGCAATCGACCACAACACGTTCAGGGTAGAATAGATGCCGGCAATTGTAGAGGGAAGTAAAACGCTTATGTACACAAAAAAAAGATACCGAGATGTAGAGCTTGATAAGATGTCCGGCTTGAAAATTCTAAGGTTTCCACACCGGAGCATTTTCATGTAGGATCCAAGAGATTAAGTAGTGACTGAAGCCCATAATATACTGAATTTAAAGAGGGAACACTTCACAAGCCCGTAAGTAGCATTAAAAAGGAAACACCAGGAGAAACAAGCATTATATTACATGACTACGAAGAAGTCTGAATAGCAATTGAGCGCATTGTGTGAAATATTAAACCCACCGTCAACCAACTGATTCACCATGCGTCGAATATTGGAGAAGACCCATTAAAAGAGGGTCGATATACACCTCCTCTTCGTTGTTTTTAAAACTGCCTCCGAAAAGTATCTGCCCTACGCTGCTCTGTCTTCTATAAGATTATCCAGCCGATGACGTACGTCGGTGATAATGAAACGAAAAATCGCTCTTGCCAACAGATGGAACTTTAGACTGAGTAAGCAAATAAACCAAGGCCATACACAACAAGTCACTCATCATCGTGCTGTTATATTGTGCGGAGGCATGGACTATGAACTCATGTGAAGAATCGGTGATAGAAGTTTTCAAGAGAAAGGTTATCCGTAAGATATATAATTATATCAGCGGTGTCTATGCCAGTATAGAAGAATTTATACTTCTTTCATAGCATGTCTCCTAGCTGGTATCAAAAGAATTAAAAATTGGATTCAACTTTGGGGCACGACCGCCTTTGACAATTTGTACATTTTAGAGAAAAAATTGTTCAATTGTCTTGCAACCATTAAATTGGGTTTATCAGTTCTTCTATGTCTTAAACTCGTTCCACTGTGTTGTCGGCCAATTTCCAAGCCACATTTGAACTTGGTAATATACACATAAAAAATGTTAATGAGCGACCGCTGAGGTTAGAGAGTCATTTAATTGAATTTGTTTTTTATTTAGGGTATTTCTAACGAAATATGCAAAGAATTTATCTAAGCACGCAGTTTTTGTTTATGAACTCTATACATAGAGAAAAGAAACCGAATTTCGACAACTTCTTGTAAGGTTGAATTACTCATTTAAAAAACTTCACCATATTGAACTAAATGTTTTACCATCCTGAAAAATGCAATGCAATGCAATGCAAAATATTTGGTTTAGAAGTTAGTCAAGAATTCAAATCGTTGATTTTGATAGAAGGATAGGACATATCAGATTATTAAGTAAATATCTGAATTAGTTTATAGTGGATTATCAGGAGGTCGAAAATGTCAGTAGGTCCTACCTAGCGTCCGGAAATCTCTGTTGAGGCAACGTCGAAATCAATATATTCCATGAAACTTGAATAATTGTTTTAAATTATTATTTTCTTTCCAAATTGTTTCTATAAGTATTCTTAAAGTGCGAAGATGTATAGTGGCGGGCAAAAGTCTACATACACCCCCTGTTTTCGTCGATTTGAAAGTTCCAAAAGTTTATTAGGAAATTTAACGATACAGTTTATTTCAACTGTTTTCCCTTATCATAAAAAACTAAGAAAAATTGATTTTCTAACATAAAATAGTAAAGCTATGACAAAAAAAAATCGTAAATCCAACATTGACTAAAGCCTAAAAACAGTATATACATAACTTATCTTAGCGCAAAAACTTTGGTTAATATCAGGTAGCATGAACTTTTTAGTATTAAATTGGTCCACTGTTCGCATCCATAACAGCTCGAATCCAACTTGACATCGAAGCTACTAAATTTGTCAATTCTGAGAGAGTATTACTGTCCCAAGCTTCAGTAAAACGTTCTTTGAGTAATAGTGAGCTGGAAATCTGATTTTTTCTAATTTTTCGCTCAAAAATCTGCCAGACATGTTCAATAACATTCAAATCTAGGCTTTGGTGTGCTGTGTGTAGTTGCCTTGGAACATGATAAAGCAACATGATAAAGCAACAGCAGCAATATGGACCGTATGCTTTGAATCGTTATCGTGTACTATATTTTTGGATTTAAGTGCAGTGTTTTCTTTTCCCCAAATTTTTGCTCTTCCATCGCTGCAGAATATATTTTATTTCTATTCGTCTGTAAACAAGAGTTTTTTCCAAAAATTTAATCCCTTTAGACCTTTAGCGCACTCCAAGCAAAATTTACGATTTTTTTTTCCGAAATAAGAGGCTTTTTACGTGGAGTTCTACTGTGGACGCCGTTATCGTTCGGAGCTCTTCGAATTGTTCTTAAATGGACACACTTTCTTGATGAGTTTGGGATGTTTTCGGCTAATTTTGGAGCAGTAACTTTAGGATCATCATTCTCTTCCTTTAGAATAAAGCTGATGTTCCTCCAAGTTAGTTTCTTCGGGCGGCCAACATGCGGCTTTTTTCGGTTAATTCGTTTTTTTCAAAGTTTTTCAAAATGGTCTGTACCTTTGGTGGACTTAAGTTTAAAATTTTTAAAATTTCACTTTACAAATTTTTCCCTTTTCTGTGCTGAATTACCAAGATTCTTACGTCAATGGATATTTCTTTTCGCAGAACCAATGTTGATGCTAATGTGTTTAAAACACAACTAAATTCAATACTAGCAAATGAGAAAACATAATTTGAAAAGATAGTAAAAAAAGGGTACCTAACCACCATAACAACACAGCATATCGACGTACCTGCTAGTAAACCCGTGGTTTATGTAGACTTTTGTCAAGGACATTTTTGCGTTTTTTCACTATAATTTTTTTATTTTATGTTGGATAATGGATTTGTTTTAATACATGTGATTAGAAAGGGATTTAAAATAAAACTGTATACCTAAATTTTTCAGCAAAGTTATAGTACTTTCTACACAACGAATGCAGGCGGTGTATGTAAACTTTGATTTGAAAATAAAGTAAACCTTTTTTAACATATCCAATTCAGAGTTACGCTTCAAAAAGAAATAATCGCTTTATGATCTGCAGCCCCATTTCATTTCGGCTACGGACATTTTTTTTCGTGACTGGAATTGTTTTAAAAATGGCCTTTTCCAGTAAAGTTCCTAAATACATACATATTTAATCCATTATCACAATATTTTGTGAGTAATAAGTGAGAGAAAGTCAATTGTGTGGTACTAATCAATAAAAGGATGAATTGATTAATATCACAACCTTATTTATTAACTATTAGTAGAAGTATACATATGTATATTTATAGAAAATAATTATTGGAGATACATATGTATGTATGTATATGGTTACAGTCCATCAAAATAAATTTATAAATACATAGTAAGTGTATTTATTTAACATATTTAACTGACCTCATCAATAAATACTCGCGAGATATAGAAATTATCTCACACTCGTGAAAGTGATGGCAGTATTTTCAAATATTTCATAGTAATTTGTTACAAATTGTGATAAAAGTAAATAAAGTTCACATTTATACATATAAATGATAATATGTGCAACATTCAATTCCGACGATGCGACGAGGCGTCTAGACGTTAATGAAGCAGCGACAACACGTTGCCGTAAGCAAATAGACAAATAGATAAATAAAAGAACTTTGGAAAATCAGTAAAATTTTGTATGTGAAGATGATTATTGATATATGTACGTACACGCAAATGGACTAAAAAGCACAACAGACACTGAAATTTCACTTATCAAACGTAAATATAAACAAATATTCAGAGCTGATTATCGTTGACGATAAGACATGGCTCCACTCGTCCATGTTTTGTGGCACAAAAATTGTAAATATATACATATGTGCAAACAACAATATACAAAAGAAAGAGCAAACACTTTGGTGTGATGTTTATTTATTTGGGAAATCATAAAATTACAACAAATAATTAAGCAGCAAACTGTCAGTGTACATTGCGCACGGAAATTATAAAAGCAACAACAAAGGATACAAATATATAAAACATTCAACAAGTCATAAATTAGGGATCGTGATAAGGCATCAAAGACGCACGCTTCGATGGCTACCACCGAGTTAAGCGGTGAGGTCAATGTGTAGCATACAAATATCCAAAGTGAAATGGTATGGCATTAAAAAGCGAAGTGGCAGTTAAATTTATATGTATGGGGTTTATACAACAAACTGACGTGAGTTTATGTATCTAAGCATGTACGAATGTACTTATTGCAGGCCATTTGAGCAGTAATTATTTGGTACACCTCTTTATGAATATATGTATGTATATGTATGTAAGCATGTTAAAACATTTCGAAGCAATCTTTGGTGCAACAGATGTGCGCCACACTTTCTACAAAAAAATGCTTTGCATCTTTACCTATGCAGTCTTCTTTTATGACGTTGCCCCTTTTTTCTCAACAATTCTTCACTTCTTCAATATTTTTCATAAAAATGTATGTACACATATGTATACAACGTACATTAATGCGTGTGTTAATGAACTCTGTTTGCGGCGCGCTGCTACCAATCCACTGTTACCTTCTTCGCACCGACGCCTACGAACTTCTATGTATACTTTCATTTGAGAAAAACAAACAAAAAGCAAATTAATTGCCGTATATTTTTGTTATATGCGATCAAACGATTGAGTTGTAAAAACATCAAATATTTATTTACAAATAAAAAATATACACATATATTTATATATTACATATGTATATGTTGTATACATCTATATATGTAGTATAGGTGCGCATGCGTGCTCATTTGATTTTATTACTATTAATTTCACGCTTCCCTGCAACGGTTTTATTACTACTTTTTATTATAAAGTACATATTCATACATATAAATATTAACACTTATTTGTATACATACATATGTAAATATTTTTTGTAATTTTTTTAGTTGTTTTTATGTATATTTACTAGGAGATTGAATTAAAATTCGAAAAATTCTACTTTGTTTGTTGTCATGAATTTTCCCTTTATATTTAACTATACATTTATGTATGACACTTTTATATAACAGGTATTTTATTGACAACGAGCATACATCTATATATAATTGCAAAATAAAAATGAAATAAAATTGCATTTATGCAAGTATTTTTCATATGTAGCTATAAAATATTTTTATGGAAGTTTTAATAATTATTAGTTACAAGTGCATTTTTGAGTTGGCTCTGTATTCAGTTTTTACTACACATACACACATATTGATTAAAAAATTATGAACATGTGTTTTTAATTTGAATTAGCCGTGCTTTTTTAAGTTGCACCAAATAAAGCAAAAAAAGTGGAAAGGTGCCAGGAAAAAGGATTTCAAACATCTCTCCTCCTCATCATGTCCTAATATCTGATATTTGTCGCTTTTTTGCGTCTTACAATCACATATTTTGACTATTCTGTAATATTTTGATATTTTTGTTTCAAATTATTCCTCGCAAAACTTTTATACTTTTGTCAAATAAATATTAATGATATCAATCATCATCAGATACCCTGGTATTGAGCAACATCAGTAATGTATAAAATCTTAAGTGATAATATTAAAAAAATTCCTAGTTTGGAGCAAAAAAAATGTGTTTATATCTGCAAATAAATTTATTAATCAAATATATCCAACCACAACATAGTCGAGGCTATGGATGAGAAAACGCTAAGCTACGCGATGAGCAACTCATCGGCAAAGCGAACGATAAACATTCCTATCAATATACTAAACATATTTACATCAAAGAGTTTATCGAATTCATGGAAATGTTGCAACAATGCCGTAAATTTGTTAATTCGACCACGCGCACGTGTTGTAAATTTAACTGAAGTTTTCGATCTTAAAAAAAAACTGACTGTGTTGGTTGTGGGCTCTAAGTTCAAGAATAAAACTGGTAATGCTCTTCGCGGAGAATCATTGTCCTTGGCAGCGTTTGCAGGTCTCGTTTGCATTCTCCAGTGATTAAAACAGCAGCTTTTATTATTATTTATGCTTATTGTGTGAAATTAATGAATAATATTGAAGTCAACATTTTTCAATCAAAACTGTTTCTGTGTTCGGACTTTGAGTATCTTGTCAAACAACTATCTCGCATTGGTCAAAGTGTAGATTTAGAACTAATTTTTTATTTAGTAACTATTGACTATAATGGCTTTAAAACGTAATTGTTTAACAAACTTCGCCTACTGCCTTTTAAATGACATAGTTAGATGATTGAAGCTACTCAATTAAAAACGAATATGAAGACGGGATTATTCATTGTATCATATGTATAATCTCTTACGATATAGAGTGAATTACATAATATTATTTACGGTAACTAGGTTCTGCCAACATTTACTTGCAAACTTTTCACCCTACAAAAAGTTGAAAGGTAAAGGATAATTCTAAAGACGTGCCGATTTTTCATTTCAGACATTTAATATACGAAACAATTTTACACAAAAATTTACATAACAGACAAAACATCCATATAATTTAAACATCAAATGTGAAAACATTTCATATATATTGAAATTTATATATACTCAAATTGACTTTGTTCAGTTATTTGCAATAAATATATTATTGTATGAAAATATGAATTGGAAAAATATATTATAAATTGATTTTGTAAATAAATGTAAATAAATGTAATTGTAACATGAACAGGCGATTTGTTAAAGGGAGTACAGTTTCCCCTTATACCTGCGATTTTAATTCCTTGTTGCACCCACTCATTTTACTTCATAAGAAAACTTACAACTATCCTCTTCTAATTTCCCTTGTCAGCCAGCACAGAGTTGATTTTAAACGAATTCTAAAATTTGATTTTAAACGAATAAAAAATTTCAAAAATTTAAAAACAACTTTTTTTTGAAATGCCATTTTTTATTTTCTTTACTTATTCGTACATACGAGCATGATTATAATTCAATTAAAGGTTAGATAATTGTATGCATATGTATAATCTCTTACGATATAGAGTGAATTACATAATATTATTTACGGTAACTAGGTTCTGCCAACATTTACTTGCAAACTTTTCACCCTACAAAAAGTTGAAAGGTAAAGGATAATTCTAAAGACGTGCCGATTTTTCATTTCAGACATTTAATATACGAAACAATTTTACACAAAAATTTACATAACAGACAAATCCATATAATTTAAACATCATATGTGAAAACATTTCATATATATTGAAATTTATATATACTCAAATTGACTTTGTTCAGTTATTTGCAATAAATATATTATTGTATGAAAATGTGAATTGGAAAAATATATTATAAATTGATTTTGTAAATAAATGTAAATAAATGTAATTGTAACATGAACAGGCGATTTGTTAAAGGGAGTACAGTTTCCCCTTATACCTGCGATTTTAATTCCTTGTTGCATCCACTCATTTTACTTCATAAGAAAACTTACAACTATCCTCTTCTAATTTCCCTTGTCAGCCAGCACAGAGTTGATTTTAAACGAATTCTAAAATTTGATTTTAAACGAATAAAAAATTTCAAAAATTTAAAAACAACTTTTTTTGAAATGCCATTTTTTATTTTCTTTACTTATTCGTACATACGAGCATGATTATAATTCAATTAAAGGTTAGATAATTTGCGACAAGGAAGTTTTGACACTTCCTTGCAAGTGGTTGCATTTTGGAAAGTAGTAGAAAAAGGGATCAAATATTATGTTCCGATTTGGAAAAAAAGCGTTTAAAATGTGGTCCAAAAGGAGCAGAAAGTAGGTAAAGTACTATTTCATTTAGTTGGTTATTATTATATTTCATAGATTTTAGACAAATATTATATATTCGTAGACCAAAGAGTATTTTATTATTCTAATCTCGACTTGTAATGGTAGGCAATATTGGAAGATATAAGAGAAGTCAGGAAGCGTAGTGAAAAGGTGCCAAAATGTGGACTTCGAATGGAATTTAAATAATATTCAAAATATTTATTAATTAATTTATATTTAACCGTTTAATGCCCCAGGAAGCAATATGCCAATTTTTATATTTATTCGACGATTGAAAAAGATTCAACCGGTCATTATATCATTCTGGAGAGGTATTTATCCGGTTTTAAGAGATATTTTTTTGTTCCCTATATTAAAAAATAAAGTTTATTTCCAATTTAACCAAATATTTAAAAAAAATTTAAATAATTATTAACTTGTGATTTACATTTTATGACTTACAATGATTATGGTGTCTGCTAAGAATCATACGAATAACTTCAAGTAAGATTTTGCATTCTTTACTGCTACTTTACTTTAAGAGCAGAGGAAGAGAAAGACCTTAATTCTTAAAAGAAGATTTCGCAGTTGACAAGTTATCCATAAGCAAATGTTTTTGAAGTTGTTTAACTGTTAACTGTTAACAACTTAAGTCATTAGATATAGGTTTATACTCATTTCCTTACCACCTTAGTAAGTTCAGCTTTAACTTCTAGTATGTAAATTAAATCAATCAAATCTGTAAAATATCGAAATTTGTTCAATAGTTAAAAACTAAAATTTATCCTAATCAATTATACCTTTCAAATCGGACAAGCGTTCTGAGCTCCTTAGCAAAAATTGAGTGTAAATTAAATAAATTTCGTATGTAAAATTCCTTCCAAACTAACGAAATTTAAACAAAGAGGTGTTGTCAAAAATTATTGTTTGACAATTTAAATGTGTTTAAATTGTGTGTAAATTTTTTCAATTAATTGGGAAACGGGGTAGCCGTGGCTGGCAGGGTTTCAAGGTGAATTTAACAATGTGGAGTTCATAAAATAATTTCGCTTCTGTGTGACGACTGTCAAAATGTTTGTTTATTTTTATATTTTGCATATTTTTTTGTTTGATTGCACTTAGTTGGAATTTCTTATTGTAAAAATGAAAATTTTCAAATAAGATTGGTGATATATATGTATATATATATATTTTCAAATAACATAAAAAATATGTGTTTTATGTAAAAAAATAAGTAGAACGTGGAGTTGGATCATTTTTCCAAGCTCCACAAGACGAAGAACGATCTACCCTTGGCAAAGGGAATTTCAAAAAGTGACTTGATATGCGCAGACGGTTTTGTGTCTACGAATTATGTAATGGGACAAAAGACAGAAACTTTACTGCCTAAAGCCCTTTATATATGAATATGTAGAATACCAGCACGAAGAGTAAGTTGCTCCTTCGTAAAAATTGGTTTGTCTCATAATTAATGTAGATTTTTCAATATTCAATGATATATTGACCAATATGTTGCATAACCTTTCGTCATCCTTAGCTAAGTTGAAAATTTATAACATCACATTTCAATATTCGATTCGGATAACCGAAAGCTTCCCAATTGAAATTATTTTGAAGAAAGCGAAAATGATCTATTGGAAGATTCCTAAACTTAATTTTTCGATATATGTCTGCCTGTGAATATTGAATAAAGCCAGGATACTCAGTTTTTTGTCAGGTACTCGGTCACGCCAATTACATATATTCGAAGTCTCTTCAAAAAATATCGCCACACAAACACACAGTTTTCTTCGACTGATTGCGTCTCACAATTTTTTTTGCTGAAATTTTCATTTTACATATGCTAAGTCATCAGAAAATCTTTACCGCGACAAAATCGAAAACGTATTTGGTTCATATGACATTTGAAAATTGCTAATTTAAAGTTAATACAAAAATGCTTTTAGAAAAGAAAAATGAGGCCAATTTTTGTTGATAACACAATAAAAATAATACAATAGATTCTGCACTTACTTTTTTTTTGCTTAACAAAATATAAGTGTTTTTTTTTTTTTGGAAAAATTATTAATTTTCTTTGGTTCATAACTTTTTTGTCCATCGCAGATCAATGAAGAAGTTCAAATCCAAAAGTCTGAACATTTATAAAGCGAATAATACTAAACTTATCTGCAGGGCTCCGCATTTTCCTGTGGAAGAACAAAAATTGGCTTTTGCACTTTCATATCTCCCCTGCTCACTGATCATTGCTTTTGAGACTATTTGGTCAAAAAAATGATGTTTCCAAAACTGAACAGAGGAGCTGAACAAGATAACATTAATAAATAAACACTTTTTTAAGAAATCCAAAATTTGTGAAATCTTTTTGTACAGATTTCGTATATTTATATATAAATACCAATGGTAACTTTGAGATATCATATAAGAGCTGAACTAAATTATTTTTTTTTTGTAGAAAAGAACAATAAAATAGTATCATTTAAATACTTGATAGCTGAAACTTGTTTTCAACATAAATCCAGACAAAAAAATTATACTTGTAAGAGCCCAAAAGCTGGAAATATTTTAAGGCTTTATACATTTTCTCGCTCAGAAATTTTCTTCTTTTCTTACTTAGTTAGGTCACATATGTTACTTACATACATATTATGCAATTTCGTTTATATGTGATTTATTTGCACTGAATATATTTGCAAGCAATTGAAATATTAACAAATATTATCTATCAACATTGTTTCTGTATTTGTTGTTTACAGAATTTGGTCAATGAATTTCAGAACAAATGTATTTGTCGATTTGAGAAGCGCGTTGATTTGGAATAATTTAATTGAATAATAAACTTGAATTCATGGAATACCAAAAATATTTATCGGTTAGTGATATTTTATTTACTATTTTTTACTTGACAGACAACATCTCCATAAAAATTCTTGCTTCCCGCTCTCCTTTGCTAGGCTTAATTAATGCCCAGCCAGCTTTTACCTTGTTGTTTATATATTTTAATTTTATTATTTTGCCACTTAAATATATTGTACCCTCACAAATGTGCCTCTTGTGTGCTCTAAAGTTCTTCAGTGCATAATAAAAATATATGTTTCAAGTAGCCTGGACACCGATACTTCCACACCTACTACCGTTATACACCTTTCGTTACACCCACTTACCTGTCATCGTCAATTGTATGAGTGTCAAGATGCAAGCCACCACTTGGCGCTGTCGGCGACACCTGCACTGGTGACCTCGCCTTGACTAAAACACTCCCCTTCTCCACCTCTGCTAACTCCATGAAACTCGCTAGAATATTGTCCAATGTCGTTGGTATTTATCGCCTTGACGTCAAGTGTGACGGACGAATGTCCTCAACCCTAAAGGTAGAGATTAAATTATAAATACGGTCACATGTGTATGTATATTTGCGGTCCGTTCCCGACCGTCTTTTAACTTTCTTATTTGCCTAATGTCCGTCCGGCATGTCCGTTGCTTCCTTCGTGTTTCGTTTGCAACTCATTTTCCCCAAGCACACCAGCACTCAACAACAATTTTCTTGCCACCAAACTTTATTGTTGTTATAGCTGCGTTGGGTATTGCATACGGAAATGTCCTGTCGTTCACTTCGCTCTTTGAGTCGTCCGATTTGACAATTTCGCATCAGCAGCTCAACTCTGGCCGCTCAGTTTTCTTTTATTATTATTTCTTGTGCGTACGAGGAAAGAGCAGCAATTTTATTTAGTTGTTGACATTTTCGGGCGCGCTGTTGATGGCACTCGACGGACCGTACGCAAAGCAGCTGACTGAAAGATTGCTGAGTGACGGACTCGCATCAATGATGGGGCAGTATGACCATTCAACATTTTATTTGCTTTTCTGTGTGCGTGATTTGTATTACGTTTTATGTTTTTTCTTTCTCTCATTTATTATTAGTTTTAACGTTGATACATTTTATATTATATTTTTTCCATTACTGTGTTGAAAGGTAAAATCTGATACTCACGTTCATCCGTACATTCGTCCATTCGTTCTTTCTTCCATTTAGTCATTTGGACATTCGCATTTTCGGACATGGAGTAGAAAGAAAATCTGAGTGTCACGTACAGTTGCATAATAAAAGAAACGACAGAAGACATGGAGCATGTCGTAAAATTAAAGCGAACTGATGAGCCGAAAGGAATTTAATTTTTCTCCAACAAATTCATTTCTAATAGCTGCTACAAAAAACTTTTAATAACTGCAGTCAAATTATTTAATTATTTTACTAACATTTCATATGTATGATCATTGCTTTATATTTGAATGCAAATTTGTGAAATTCTACAAATTTATTTAGCAGTTCCGAATTACTATTTCATGCATTTCATTATGGATTGTTTGAAAAATATACCTTTGTATATTATGTTGTGATAGAAGTTGAATGACATCCATTCTAAAGAATAAATTTTATAGGTAAACCATCAAAAAAGTCAGGGGTTTTTAATATTTGAACTATTTTCTTTTAATAAAAGAAAGCATTATCGTTGGTACCACGTACCGTTAAGTCTTTCTATTTATAGAGTATACTTCGAACTTTCGTCGCATATGAGATTGAAAAAAAGACTGGACTCTCCCTAAGGATTTGAAGAAGGTGTAATTTATTGTTCACTTTCTTGATGAATTGTCTGTTACTAAAAAGAAATTAATTATAAATAGAATAGAACGCCGCAGAATATAACCTCTTTAAATAATTACAAGCCAATAAATTTATTACGTAAAGCATGATGCTCAGCGGCGACGCGTTACTTAGACTGGAAATGCCGAGCGTTCACGAAGTTTTTGTCGCTGATAACGGGCTCACAAGGAAGGTCACTCGTCGAGTTTACTCAAAATTATTCAAGTATACTTATATAAGTTTAAAAATTTAGTTATTAAATTAGTTATATTTTGCATTTGGTTATTTCGAAGGTTTAACTCCCTTTTTAAGATTTTATTTATAATAAAAAATTGTTTCACCTCTAGTTTAAAAAATATATATTCTATTAACAGAAATATGAATACTAAAAACAAACTTTTCTTTCCTTTTATAGTTATTACAATAAATTTATCTTATAAATGACCAACAAACTCCTTAAGAAATTTTCATTCCAAAATCCCTGACGTCATTCTTCAAAAAAATTTTATTTTGATGAAAATTTTGAGTTTGTTTTTCACTCACACTCTTTTCAGATGCAAGTGAAAAAAGTTAATTGTAATGTCATATATTTTTCAATCTGCTCAAAATTTCCCAAAATATTAAATTAAAATATTTCACTTTCATTATAACTAGTATATTTGGAGTCGAATAACCCTAAAGAACTAGATGTTATAGATCTTTCGAATATAAAATAGGAATAATTACAGATACGTTCCTTATCTTGGTTATTTGGCGCCGCACACGATAAAGAGTCACCCTAAAATCTCGTTTGGTATCGAACGGTTCGGAGAGGTCCTCCTCAATTCTGGATGCGCTTCTGCTATTATTCGTGTGGGGCTTCCAGGGATATCAAATTCAGACATAGCGGTGTAGAAGCAGCTGGTTATCGTGCTGTAAAAAGCTGTTTTAAAATCAATGAGATCAATTCTTTTCTCTTGGATTTTCGCCTAGATTTGTCGCATTTTGACTTTAATTTTTCACACAATGCGCCAAATTGGACCTTATATGCGATACTGAGGAGGCTTATGCCACGATAATTGGCGCAGACCGTGAGGGTCACATTTTTTTTTTATTGGGCAGAGCACACCGAGGTTCCAATCGTCGGACATGCTTTTGTCCGACCGTTGGGATGTACGCAGTCCGTTTTTTCTCTATTTCGGTTCGACACTTTCGCTCCGTACCAGCTCGTTCTTAGACACTGTTGAAAACGAATTGTTTCCGTAGCGGCGGGGTGTAGAGAATTTGATATTCCGTTCCTCACCGCTCTTTGATGCACAGAGGCGGGTGTATATCTTCGCTGCGACATGACAGTGATCCGAGTCAATGTACGCATATCTAAAACAATGGATACATGTTTTCCGTAAATTACAACATGATTGAGCATATTTCCGACCCCGGCGAAGTCGATCAGCCTTAGCTCGCTTGGGGGATGTTTGGTCGTGGAGTCAGATTATCCGCCTGTTGCGCTAGCGTTAAACTCGCCTAGCATAATTTTAACATTTCAGAATACTTGGTCTAAAACCGGAAGTCGTGAGCTGCATTAATTCCCATAAAATACTTGCATAAACAAATAAACAACTGGATTGCCGCGTTCCTGGCGATTAATGTGGTTGAACTAACATAAGTTCCCTCTTGGCTTTGGTTGTAGGTTGGCTATCAATTTAGAGAGCATCTTAATCTGACTTTCTCCATGAAATTTACTAGACTATATTAAAGCAATTCCTTACATATTTTTTTTTGTAAATTATATGCAAGTCTCTCTTTTTTACCTCTTCTAAATATTTAATAGCTATTCAGTAGCCGCATTAGCCGAGTGTGTTAGCATTGCGTGCTAAAATTCGGAAGGCCTAGTTCCAGTCGAGCAACATCGAAATTAAAGAAATTTAGTTTTTCTAATTGCAGCCGCCCCTCGGACTCTATCGGCCGTTCGGAGGCGGCTTAGAATAAACTGATGGTCCCTCCATTTGTTAATAAAAACCTCAAGACGCAAAACCACAAATTGGAGGAGGAGCTCGGCTAAAAATCACTTCAGTGGTTACATATACATATATATATATTATTACAATTTTACGAAATTACCTCGATGATTTCCCAAATCCTTCGAGTTCGATTACTGGATTGCTAAATAAAAGTCGCCAACTATGTTTGCAGTTTCTTAATTAAAAAGAATTTACTCAATCGATGTCCTTTTAATACTCAATAGCTAACAATTTACATCACTACTTACTTCACAGTAGTGTTCTCACTAATTGCGCTAGCTGTTGTGCTTCGCCTATATATACTAATAGTAACAAACGCCTTAAATGATTGAGATTTCTTTCATTTGACACTCATTTCGCATTTTCGCCACAATATATATATATATATATATCAGTCGGAAATTATGAATTTTACTTTGTGGCTAAACTTTTAAACTTCAAATAATATTTTGATATATAGTTTTTTTTTTCAAAAACGTGCATATACATAGGTTTGTAGTTATGTGATTATGTGAGCATTCATTATGCGCTGCATATCACCATTGAAGTGGTATATTTCCCGAAACTGCCTACTTAAATCAACTCATGTCAGTCAGCACGACCTTTGAAGTCGGCTTGCAAGCTACATACTTAACGCGCTCCAAACTTACAGACCACAAATTAAATGGTTTTTTTCTGTTGGCAACTCATAAGCCCTTTTTCTGCTGCACTTTTGATTTTGGAGGGAAATGAAAAAAATTTAAAGCAATAACAAAAGAAAACTGCCGATGGAAGAATGAGGGAAAAATCATTAACAGAAAATGCTTAAGCCGCAACAAAGTTAACAAGAAACCTCAAGCACCAAAAAAGTAGAAATACGAAAATTCGTATATAAGTATGCAAGACAGTCACAGAGCATAAAATACATGTACATATCCCGTTCTCCAAGGAGGAAAAATGTATGTTAAAAATAGGAAAACAGCAACAACAATACCAATATCAAGTTTCGTAACAACTGCAATAACAGCAGGAACGAATAAATATTGCAACGTCACTCAACATGTTGAAGTGTTGCAGCAGCAGTAGCACCAGAAACGAAGGTGCCCGTTCTAAGGAAACACAAGCGCAAACAAACAGCGAAGATCTCGGTATATGCGAGTATGTAACCGTTATTGGGCTTTGCCGCTGGAGGTAGTAGAGCTCAGTGTGTTGAACGTACCCATTATATGCACAATAAACTTTGAGTTCAATAATACCACAAATTCCACAAAACTTTAAATTGATGTTACAGTGTGTAATACACTTTGTCTGTCAAAACGGACGGACAACAAACAGACTGAGGCGGTTACTGAATGAAGTGACGGACGGAGAAATGGAAGAGCATGTGTAAACAAAGTAAGCTTTTAATACACACGCCAGTGGAATAGCTCGTTGTCTGGTAGATGGCAAGAGCAGAAGTACTTAATTTGCTGTAAAAGAGACGGCTGGGGAGGAGGGCGGTGGTCATAAGATGCATTTGGGCAAATGAGTAAAATGTTGTTTAGGCAAAATTTGTTTGCTCATTGCAATTTTGCACCCTCATGCTTTTAGTTGATTCAAGACAGCTGCAAGAGAAACTCGGTAAAGGGTAAAATTTTGTGCTCCAAGTCGACTGCCCAGAAAACAACATAAATAATGTAATCAACAAAAATCAACCACAACAACAGCAAATGACAACAAGCAACAACACAAAAAACCAAAGTTACTAACAAAAATAAAGTGCTATTATTAATGCTGTTGTAGTTGTGGTTGTTGTTGTGATAAAGCTTAAAGTTTTTGATGTCGCTATTGTTGTAAGTGGTTGCAGATTTGTTGCGATTGTTGTTATTGCTTTCACATTTATTGTTATTATTGGTTTTCAATGTTGTTTTTATTATTGTTGTATGCTTGTAACGAACAACAAATAACAATCTTTTTGTTTTGTTTCAAATATCACTTGAAAGTTGCCCACAATCTACCACACTCTCACATATAAACTTGAAATCCACCACTAGGTGCAGCTCGACACCAGCCGATTCGACGCTTCTTTCGAAGGTGCTACAACTTGAGTGAAAGTATTCCTTTGAAAAATAGTTGCTACAATGCTTACTTGCTACTTGCAACTAGTAAGTGCCACAATCTTTTTGAATGAAGTGTTATTGTTTTTGCTGTTTTTATTGTAAATTAACTGTTGTGGCTTCGAAACAAAAATTTTTCCCAACAAGTTTGCGGAAAATTAATTACAAAATCGTGAGGTCAATCTTTTTTCAACGCCAGCAACAGTGATGACGTCGACGACGATGAGCTGCTACGAAGTATGACTGTCGATGTGGTAGAGATGAAAATAAGGGAAACTAGGAGCTGTATAAATTGCTGGCAGCAAAATCTACATGAAACTTTACGCTCACTTTGGACATTTAATTTTGCAATTTCAAAACAGTTTTCCAACTCTGGCACCTTTTCTCCTCCGCTTCGTATCCTAAACCTGTTCTCAACCTCACATTTATTTCACAGTTTCAGTTTTAGTTTCAGATTTTCGGGTTAATTTGCATTTTCTTTCATTTCCTTTTTGCCGTATAGAGCTTTCAATCAATTTTTGGTCGAATTTTTAGCGTGTTGCATATTTTAAAGCATTTCTTTCTTTCTCGATTGGTTTTTTCGTTTCCTTTTTTTTATACATGGCTTTGTTTATGCACATACATGTCTCATATTTAGTCGATTTTCAAACATTAAATTGAGTTTTCTATAGATAATGGAAAAGAGAAATACTTGACTAACATTTTCATTGCAAGATTTGTTTTGGTCGAGTATGAACATAGGATTACCTTTTTTATAGATAGTCTTTTTTTCTTTTGCTAAATATCCGTCGTGGATGTACACGAGTATGGTAGCAAATTTTGATGAAAATGAAGAGGTAGTTAGTGATAAATACAAACCATTAAAAACTAAATTATTTTGAATTGTTCATCCTGAAAAAAGCTTTTTAAACAAAAAATAAAAGTAAAAAAATAAAAATTAAAGGGTTCAAAAAAAAAATACTTTTATTAAAAGCGTAAATTATAGCGAAAGGAAAAATTGATAATAGAAAATATTGTTTAATAAAACTTTGACAAAACAAAACTTGTTCTTCTTCTTCTTCTTCTTTGGCGTAGGCACCGCTTACGCGATTATAGCCTCGTCAACAATAGCGCGCCACTCGTTGCTTCTTCTTGCTATTGGCGCCAGTTAGAAATACTAAATGACACCAGGTCGCTCTCCACCTGATCTTTCCAACGGAGTGGAGGTCGCCCTCTTCCTCTGCTTCCACCAGCGGGTACTCCATCGAATACTTTCAAAGCTGGAGCGCTTTCATCCATTCGGACGACATGACCTAGCCAGCGTAGCCGCTGTCTCTTTATTCGCTGAGCTATGTCAGTGTCGTCGTATAGCTCGTACAGCTCATCGTTCCATCGTCTGCGGTATTCGCCGTTGCCAACGCGCAAAGGACCATAAATCTTCCGCATTACTATTCTCTCGAAAACTCCTAAAGCCGACTCATAGGATGTAGACATCGTCCAGGCATCTGCACCATATGTCAGGACGGGAATGATGAGCGGCTTGTAGAGTTTGATTTTGGTTCGTCGAGAGAAGACTTTACTTTTCAATTGCCTACTCAGTCCAAAGTAGCACCTGTTGGCAAGAGTGATTGATAAATAAATATAATTATAAACGAAATATAGTTTCCTCTTGGAAAAAACCATTTATAGCATAACAAAAATTGTTCTTAAAATGTGTATTGCGAGCGTTTTCGTTAGTACCCTAGAATTTTGGACTAGAGCATCTGCCGTACCGCACAGTTGAATACCATACATCTAAATTGGCTTTATAACTGCGATTTACAACGCTAGTACTTTGTAATCTAGTTTTAGCCCAGAGTTTTTATGAAAAATCCAAAGCTGCTTTTAATCTTATATAGTTTATTATAGTTTATATATTCGAGGATTTTTAAAAGAGCGGGAGACACCTCTAATTCTCTTGTAAAGGGTGTTTTTTATAGAGGTATAGAACTTCAAGTTGGCATTACTTTTCAAGATGGCGACCGATTTAACAGCTGTCAAGTGATTTATTCTCAGTTTGGTTTGGCAATTCATCATGAATAGACTCACGCCTGAACAACGCTTGCAAATAGTGCAATTTTATTTCGAAAATAATGGTTCTGTGCGGAAAACGCATCGCGCACTACGTCCATTTTATCGACGACAAAATGAAGCGCACTTCTGGTTCAATGGCTACGTCAACAAACAAAACTGCCGCATTTGGAGTGAAGATAATCCTCAAGTGTATGTTGAAACACCGTTACATCCAGAAAAACTGACTGTTTGGTGCGCTTTATGGGCTGGTGAAATCATTGGTCCGTACATTTTCAAAAACGATGGTGACCAGAACGTTACAGTCAATGGTGATCGGTATAGAGCCATGATTACTAACTTTTTCATTCCTGAATTGAATAACCATGATGTTCAGGAGATGTGGTTTCAACAAGACGGTGCAACATGTCACACAGCTCGTGCCACAATAGATTTATTGAAAGACACGTTTGGTGACCGCCTAATTTCACGTTTTGGGCCTGTGAATTGGCCTCCAAGATCTTGTGATTTAACACCGCTAGACTACTTTCTGTGGGGCTATGTAAAGTCATTGGTTTATGCGGATAAGCCACAAACGCTTGACCATTTGGAAGACAACATTCGCCGTGTTATTGCCGATATACGGCCACAAATGTTGGAAAAAGTCATCGAAAATTGGACGTCCGGATTGGACTACATCCGCGCCAGCCGTGGCGGTCATATGCCAGAAATCATATTTGTAATGTAATGCCACAAGATTATCTTTCGGATAAATAAAATTCATGTCAATCGAATAATCCATCGTTGTTTTATTGCAACTTAAATTTCTATACCTCTATAAAAAACACCCTTTATATACAATTATTCTGTGACTAAATTTCTGCTAAACGGCTTAACCGATTTAAATAAATTTTTGCATGAGTTAATTTTATTATTCAGCAGAGTTAGTTCCTGTTCAAGTGTGCTAAGAAAGACTTAGATTTATAATTCGCGGAGGTACCACCTTTCCTGAAATTTCAATTCAAAAATAGTGATAACTAAAGAAATTACAGAAAAGCTTAACGAAAAAATATTTTTGAGTAGCATTGCTACTTGTTAACAAATTTCAATATAAAATAATTGAAATAATAGTTTTGAGGGATACCATCTTTTTCAAATCTTATTTATATACACTCAAATTCATAATATAATAAATCATACATTATGGGTATCAAGTTGAAGATATTTCAGAAAGACTTAATATGAAAATATTTTTTAAAATTTTTCTTAGCTGTATGAAAGTTTTAATTTGAAAATTTGATTTTAAAAATATGGGTATCAAAATAGCGATATTTCAAAAAGTTTGTTAGAGTAAAGTAACTTGTTTGAAAATTTTAATGCAAATTGCTCAGAAAGTTTCTCAGTGTAACTTATTTTTTGATTACTCTTGCCACATGTTTGAAAAATTTAATTTGACCAGGTGAAAGTACTGGTAATAGGGACTGAAGTTATGAAATTCAGATGCCGAAATTTCAAAAACGATACTAATTGCTTGAGCTGCAGCAAAATGGAACATAAAAAATTGTTTGAAGATTCCTAATGCAGCTTTTCGTAGAAGTGTTCAACCATTCGGGAATGAATTTAGAAAAAATACCCTATAAAATAAACAAAACTTATGAAATAGGACATTCGATGAAAATATTAATATCAAAAAATAAGTTTTCCAGTTTTTTTTATTATAATATTTTTTGTGTGTGTGTTTGTACTCTTCGATTTACTGGGATGTCTGCAGTGTATATAATTTATAATATAAGCCCAACGACGCTCTCATGAGGTACGCCAGCATTTACTGGAAACTCCGATGGTTTTATGGTATATCGGTAAATATTTTGTACAATTGGACAGGCAAAGTTTTTTAAATTTTATATAATAGACCTTTATGCCAAACTATTGACACACTACTCGTTAAACTCGAATGCCTCCCTAATTTCATTAGAACATTAAGAACTTCTGTTTTTTCAGTGCATTTTTCACTTTTCTCTCTACTACTTTCAACCGTAACTTCGGGGCAAGAGAGCGATATGCTATGTTAAGAATGAAAAAATGTTTAAGTAAAGTATAGCAGAATGTAATCACATGCTAAAACTTATTTTTAAATATTGTATATATTAAGCAAATCGGAAAAAGAAGAAAATATACACTGTTCTACATATATGTTAAAACTAAATTAAATTTTCTCAAAATTAAATCTGTCTATAATGTCATCGAACTCAGTGTGAATAATAATAATTTTAAATTCGGGAAGCTCCACATTAAAGCAATGAGAACAAGTGATTAAAGATACTGAACTGAGAAATTAATATTGAACACACAGACAAACTTGTGCATATATATATATGTACGTTTGCATGCAACCAAGCTCATAAGCGTAAATGCATGAATGTAATTAAAGTAAATGAACTTTGTGGTTAAGAAGCCGCCAGCTGCAAAAAGTATAACCTCATTTGGTGGCTCCTGAAACGAAAGAACTCAAGATTGCTGACTTAGTTATGAATGTGATTAAAATTAAGCTCACAGCCAGCGGAGCCAAGAAGTTTGCAAGTTTAAATATACTCGTACTAGTTCAGCTTTCAACATTCACCCAGCTTAAAATTCAATGAAAAATCTGATCTAAGTGTGTGGCATTAAAGGATTTATACATAAAACCTTTAGCGAAGTGTAGGAGATATGTAATTTGTCCATGGCTTCTTATAAACGCAATTAGAAGAAGCGAAGATAAAATAAAAGCAGTAAAAGTAGAGATAGAAGAATGAAAGAATACACTACATACATACATACGAGTGTGTAAGTAAGGTGAATGAAGAAAATGTGTAATTTCTTTTGAAATGTAGTAAGCCGCTTTAAGCGAATATAGTTAAATAATTGCTCTTGTATGGGTCCTCATTGTTATTGCTGCTGCTGATGGTGTTCCGGTCGATGATCGGGGTGTTGACATTCCTCAATAAAGGTGAACTATTTATTTGCCCTACAATGCTTATGAAGTTTATTGTTCATAATAATGAATCGTCATTGTTGCACATCTATGTATATATAAATCTGTATATTTTTATTTCTCCACAAAGCTATGCACAGTTCAAAGAGTGCGGAAGGAAAATACTTGTATATTTATGGGGCAAAGTAGAAAAATGAAACAATTCTGACATTATCATTGCAATAAGTGAAGTGTTTGTGCACCTCTTGACTCCAATGAGCATTAACATCAATACCAATCAATGCAATCAAATCCTTGGAATGCTGAGAAAAAAGGCAATAATGACAAAAGTTCCTATTGAAGTAAATTGTTGACCGATGATAGAGTGAATATGTACATTTTATTTTACTGATTAATAGTAGGAGCCACCCAACTCTCGCAAAGTTTTAAATTTACTTGAATACAAGGAATATTACAAAATTGCTATTAATAAATATTTTTCTTCTTTTAATTCGGTATGCCTTTTATGCCAGTCGTTCTGATCTAATATTCAAAAGAAAAATAAACACTAAAGCAATATTTCCAATAATTTTGGCTTAATTATATTTCTTTTTTGGTATTAACAAAACTTAGTATTTTTTCGTTATTAATTAAATTTTTATCTCATTTCTTTTATTTTATAATATATTTATTTTTTATTTTTATTTTATTTTTTTATTTATTGCTTGATTAGATTTTTTCTTTTTGGTCTATTTATTTCATTTTAATTTATTTTACTTTACATTATAATTTTTACTTTGTTTTGCCTTATTATATTTTACTATTTTATTAATTCCATTTCATTATTATTAGATTTGTTTTACTTTTTTAATTGTGTTTTGTTTTATTTTATTTTATTTCTTTTAACATGACCTATTTGCATCAACATAAAATCAAGTAAAAAATCTACTCTTGTTCCAGCATTTCAATTTATTCATTTCCAGTTTATGGCACATAGCAAGGCGCACTCTGAGGCGTAGAAAAAACCAAAGTTTAGCTGAAAATGTAAATACAAAGCTGGTTGCAGATAGCATATAAAGGGTGTTTTTTATAGAGGTATAGAAATTTAAGTTGCAATAAAACAACGATGGATTATTCGATTGACATGAATTTTATTTATCCGAAAGATAATCTTGTGGCATTACATTACAAATATGATTTCTGGCATATGACCGCCACGGCTGGCGCGGATGTAGTCCAATCCGGACGTCCAATTTTCGATGACTTTTTCCAACATTTGTGGCCGTATATCGGCAATAACACGGCGAATGTTGTCTTCCAAATGGTCAAGCGTTTGTGGCTTATCCGCATAAACCAATGACTTTACATAGCCCCACAGAAAGAAGTCTAGCGGTGTTAAATCACAAGATCTTGGAGGCCAATTCACAGGTCCAAAACGTGAAATTAGGCGGTCACGAAACGAGTCTTTCAATAAATCTATTGTGGCACGAGCTGTGTGACATGTTGCGCCGTCTTGTTGAAACCACATCTCCTGAACAGCATGGTTATTCAATTCAGGAATGAAAAAGTTAGTAATCATGGCTCTATACCGATCACCATTGACTGTAACGTTCTGGTCACCATCGTTTTTGAAAATGTACGGACCAATGATTCCACCAGCCCATAAAGCGCACCAAACAGTCAGTTTTTCTGAATGTAACGGTGTTTCAACATACACTTGAGGATTACCTTCACTCCAAATGTGGCAGTTTTGTTTGTTGACGTAGCCATTGAACCAGAAGTGCGCTTCATTTTGTCGACGATAAAATGGACGTAGTGCGCGATACGTTTTCCGTGCAGAACCATTATTTTCGAAATAAAATTGCACTATTTGCAAGAGTTGTTCAGGCGTGAGTCTATTCATGATGAATTGCCAAACCAAACTGAGAATAAATCACTTGACAGCTGTTAAATCGGTCGCCATCTTGAAAAGTAATGCCAACTTAAAGTTCTATACCTCTATAAAAAAAACACCCTTTATTAGTAGCGACAGTTAAAGTCAGCATTGTCACCATGAGTGGAATAACTGAGCATGCATTAGTGTAAAGGAAGAAAATACTTGCACATATCTTAACAAAGCGTCGAGGGATTGAGTGAATGAATATGTCTGACAATGTCACTGCCTTCACTTGTTGTGTCTAAGCAAAGTTGTTTTTACCTAAGCAGCCTATAAGTAATACTCAATCGTTACATGCACACTTCTGTGATGAAGGGTTCTTTGTAGACGTGTGTTGAAAATTCGTAATTTCACTTGAAAGTGTTGAAACAATCAGCGTAGGTGGCATGCCACTTTACCGTAGGCTCATAGAAACAAACATACATATGTACATACGTGGTTGTATATTTTTCATGTTTTAGTGTTAGCACTCACACCTCGTTTTGCCCAAACTCATTGTACAGGTATTGTAGAAATTTGTATTGCAAAGAAACAAAAGTGGAAATAGAAATAGAATTGAAAGGCAACGAAATACATTAAAAATGGATTATACGTCACGTAAGCTGTCGCTGTACAAACATTTGGAGGTACAAAACAGTTGTACTCATACATAGTCATAGCTATATATGTGTATACACATGGATATTAAGAAACATGTGTGCTCAAATCTCCGAATAAAAAGTGGAAGGATACGCGCCTAGGGATGTAACTGCCTTAAAAGATTCGAAAATTTAAATTTTTGGTTTTTGTTTTAATTGTGGGCTTATGGTAATTTGCGTTTGTTTGTATATCTTGTGCTAGCATGTGGTTTCCTCTTACATCCGCTTCTTTCTGCTTTTTGATTTCTGTTGTATTTAATACGCCCAGACATGCTAAGCCGCTATGTAAATGTTTGAGTGAGTAGACGCTCACCCAAAAAGAGCTATTTAATTATGCATTAGGCCTTAAGATAAATCTTTAGCAATTTCGCGTTACAATTTGCCAAAATTCTGTACGAAAAAAATTTATTTTCTCTTCGCAGTCGACTTCCTCTTAAAAAAAAATCCACCACTTTTACATAAATAAAATTTAAAAAATTAAAAGGAATACTTTACTATTTAAATATGACTTAAAATTAAAAATACGTTAAAAACCATGTATTATATATTTCGGCCCCTGATAGTGGATTTCATCAAGCATACGCCTTTCATGATCAGTGTATTACACCTTAATTAAGTCCTAAGAAAGTATCTGAAGAATAAGGGACTGAGAAGCTGAGACAGAGTAAGCATGCTGATGCTAAAACATTTGGGGCCAGCAGGAGCAGACTACTTCACCAAGGTTCTCAATTTGTCTTTGAACATTCTAATTATACCCGACATGTGGAAACTGGGTAGAGCGGTCCCGCTGCTAAAGCCGGGGAAACCCGCAAAAAAGGAGAGTTTTTTCGGCCGATATCTTTTCTTTCGCTAATAGCGAAGATAATTGAGGCCTTGTTGCTTCCGTAGAGTGCACAGGACCACAACAGCAATAAACGCCATAAACACTCAGATAGTTCATGGCCCCAACCAAAATCGGCCCTGTGCGCAAACTGTCTTAGTAGCACTGGGCCAGGATTGAAGACGTGGACGCCATGAATTACCTGATGGTCGACAATCATCGGTTGAATTTCGTAGTCAAACTTCAAAGCTACGTAAAATGAAACAGAGAGCTCCGTAGAGTAGTGTCTTCTTTCCGATGCTGTTTCATTTCATATTTCAAGACTCCTCTACCACTTGAGGGCGTTTCCTTGATGTCATATGCCAATGATTGTTGTTGTTCTTGCTAGCATATTGATAGCATTTGTTCAAAAGTAAACTGCTATCTCACCGACCTTTCCCACTTCTTCACTGCAGGACATCTACACTTATAATCTGCAAAATCCATATCTACCCTTTTCGACTGCTGGACGAATGAGTACCGGATAGAACTCAACGTAAAAATTCCGACCATAAACAATCCCAAGTTACTGGGAGTCACATTCGACAGCCTGCATTCCCTCGTTCCGCATACGACTGTAGTTGCCACTAAAGAGTCGCAGCAAAATCCTCACATCGCTAGCCAGCAGCTCGTGGGGTAAAGACAAAGAAACGCTGTTGGCAAAAAACAAGGTAATTGGTCGACCGGTCATAAATATTGCTGCTCCGATTCGGACGCCGGAGATTAGCGAGACGCAATTGAAGAAGTTACAAACCTGTCAAAATACCGCCCTTCGGTGTGACTGGTAACTTCCTGATCGCGCCAGCGCACTACTTACAAAGTAAACATCTACGATCCAAATTAGGAAGCATAATGTTTAGCTGTGTAAGCAATATCTGCTGAGACACTACCGCATGGATCCCTCCACAAATACCTATTAGAAGCTGAACCTCTACCTAGATACATCAGAAAAAGAGTACTTGACTACCACGACTCAGTACAGCAATATCGACAAGAAACGCTGAACACGACGGCATACCGACAAGTTTTAAATTTCATTAACTGAAAGTCCGTTAACACCTTCGTGAACTGTCTTTCCATAAATAGTGTTCTCGGAATCCAATCACCTCCTATTGCAGAACAAGTGCTTGAGCTGTTTCGAGAGACCCGCGTTACACTGGCACAATTAAGGTCCGGATATTGTAGTAGACTCAACTCCTACCTATGCAGACTTGACCCTGCCATACCCAACGTATGTCCTGCATGGAACAAATCCCCGCACGACACTAACCACCTCTTTGCATGCCCACTCAACCCAACTCATTTAAGACCCCTCTCTCTCTGGTCTGAATTTGTCGAAGCGGCACGTTTACTGGGCCTCCCGTTAGATCTCGTTGACTAAGACTGTACCGAAATGATCCTAGGCGGGGTTAGCTAGCCGCTACAACAACAACAATAAATGAGAAGTTGAGTGGATTTCGCGCTTTCTGCCTGTATTTCTGAAGGCAAATCCGCCCATCACTTTTAAATATATTTTAAAGATAACAAATGTATAAATAATAAATTTGTTTGTGTTTAAGAGTGCTGCAAATTGTTTTGGTTATAAAAATTTCATAGTTATTATACGAGATATTCAAGTCGATTTAATATTACCAAATACTTTTAGATTTAACCTAATATTTACATATACATACTTATTCAGATGTAAAAATTGTAGTTTTGAAAAATTTTGAGTTTTTTTTTTAAAGTAATTCTTTTTATACTGCCTAAACCTAAGAAAACGGCTTGAATCTTGAATACTTCGCATATTCATGACCTATGTATGCAATATTAAAGTTTCTGCTCAAAATATAAGCCAAGATAAAAAATTCTGAGCCATTTAGAAGTGAAACTATGTACTTTATATAATTTTTGTATCATTCAAAACTTATGTTAGTGATCAACGAAAAATACCTTTTCTATATTATATTCTGAGAAATTTTAAATAAGTTCACTGAATTAATTATTTTTAAATAATTAAAACAGTTTTGAAAGCTAATAATTATCATATTTAATCGTAATATAATCGAGAGAAATTTATTAGAATTATAAACTTCTTAGGATAACGATACAAGTTGATTTACATACATATGTATGTATATTGCCGTCTGTCTGTCAGTTCGTCTTTCATCATTGTGATTTACTTGAGTATAAATTGTGTTATGTAAAAAATGACGATCCCAAAAGCCGAAAATGCGTATGAAATATTCAATAATATCTGAAACTGGACGAAATCTAATTAAAATCTTGCCCAAAATTGGGTATCTACCAAATGAAAAGGGCTTGCTGTTCCTGTTTCTTTCTCGATACTATTTCTCTGCCAACCAAGTCAGAGCACAAGTAGAGAACAACGAAAAGCTTAGCAGACTAATGTCCGAAAACTAGAAATAGTCCAGAGTTTGCTGATCCGGAAATCGATCGGGAAATGATACGGCAAAACATGCATACTAAACAAGACAGCTACAAATTTGTTTATCATGTACATGTAAAATACTTTCTTATTGAGGCCATTTGCAAATTTTTCGTAATTGGAAAGACGATGTCGATGAAATTACTTTTGAGGAAATGAGCATTAAATCACTTCAGATAAACTGAGAGGCTCATGCGAACGACTAGTAAAATGAAGAATATCCTTATTTTACTCCCAATGATGATTCCTTTGCTCATGCAAACGACTAGTAAAAGGAAGAATATCCTTATTTTACTCCCAATGATGATTCCTTAGGCAAATAATATTAATTGTAATAATAACAGTAACTTTATGTATGATCTAAGGATGCATACAACAAAAGCATTTTTCCGGATAGGTCTATCGTCAGAGGTAAATGATATTCTTAGCTCATCTGTTTTTTATTTCTTTATGATTTCTTAAATATGGTTTAGTGACCTTTGCAGCACTTAAGTCGATAAAGTCAATATGTATCAAATATTCAAGGAATGAAAGGATTTTCAACATTTAGTTTTCAGCACCACACACCTCTAAAAAATTTTCAAGTATTCTTGCAAAAATTACTATCCTGTAAATGGGACAGAACATGAAACAAGAAGTTGTATATGATCGAAAAATATGTTTTAATGACCATCGAGAGAAGTGGATATAGGTTACCAATAGACATAACAATTCCTTGCTTTAGCACATATTAAATCATCCTACTAAAAAAAGAAGCATGGAAATTATATTTGTTTTATTTTCGTTAAAAAAACTTATTGCAAATTGTAAAATTCGATTTGGATGATTTTCAGTGTCAATTAACTTGCGTTAATTTCTGTATAATACCAAATTTCACCCTCCTTGATGTCGGTTTGGCGGATTTTTAACAAATCGGTTGTATGAGGGTTTTATGATATGGTAGTCCGATTTCGATAATTTTCATTGTCAATGTCAATTCCCAATATGTGTGTATAAAGACAAATTTCACGCTCTTATAGGCTTTTTTGACAATTTTTTGACCCGAAATCTCCCATCTGAACAAATCGGTGTAAGAGATTTATGACCGATCCGATCTGTCCGGTTCCAAATAATTGTTTAAACCTATAAGTACATCTAAGTTTGGTTGAAATATCTCAAAAACTGAGGGACTAGTTTGCGTTCAAACAGACAGATGGACAGACGATATGGTTAAATCAACTCAGCTCGTGATTCTGATACAATCGGTATAAATTCTGGTGGGTCTATCTCTTGTCCTTCTGGTACATACGTACTTTGGACGAAACTTAATATAACATTTCATGTATATGAAAGGTATAAAAAGTTCCTGAGAAAGGTTTTAATAAAATTACAATATTGCCTTAATACTGAATATTTAAGAAAACAAACAATTGAAACAATTAAATTAGAATTTAAATTCCAAAAAAATTGAACTCAATATATGTTGTGAAAAAATGTTCTATACGTATGTGCGTACTCGTATGTATATACAAAATATATGCATAACCCATCGATGTTAGGCGCATGAAGAATCAGCTCTGCATGCATGCCAGTTTAATCTGCTCTAAGAGTTCTTAGGAGAGCATGCATACTTTAACCATTCTAAAGTAATAAAACAGCATGTATAAGAAATTTCATACACTTTTTTTTTGTTTCATAAAACATTACTTATGCAAATTTCTATCCACAATTCTCTGTCATATTTCGAAAAGTTGTGTTATTAACTTTTATTCATGTGCACACAAGTTATTACAGAAGTAAGTATGGGCAGCAGTAATATATATATATATATATATATATATATACATATATATATATATATATATATATATATATATATATATACATATATATGTATATAATTTTATTTTTATTTTTTTGTTTGAAAATATAAGTTTCAGTAGATTAATTTTACATTTTAATGAACCTTTCGTGCTTCTTCACACATACATCATGCATTCTTTTTGAATGCGTATACATAATTTATTTCAACTGGTTATAAAAGCACCAACATTTAAAAAGATATAGTTTCTACTATCTCATTTGACCTGCTGACTGTATAAAATTTTGGAATAAAAATCAAGATTTCCTAAAATAAATTATTTTGAATAGAAATATTCAAACACGGCAGTTGCAGAATCCAAAAGAAAAGTTATATTAAAAACAAAAATTTGTAATTTGTGAGCAAAGTCATTTATTTACATATTTACATAAACACTTAGACATGGTATTCAATTAAACTAATACTTAATATTTAATTCAAATAATTTTTAATTTCACAATATCCAAACTAAATCCTTTTTAAATTGGATTTATCGAAAGGTCAAACATGTAGACGATCTAATTTATGTGCATACAAATATATACAAATATTTGTATATTTATATAGTATGGGTAGAAATTGTGTGTGCTCACGTGGAAATACCGGTAAGCAAAGAAGCATTTTTATATTCAAATGGTATATGATACATGGGTTGGTGTGTATGTAGTTATGTATATCTTAGAGCCCATCGTTGGTCCCGCATGCAGACATCAGAGAGAAAGAAAGATAGAAAATCAGAAGGTAAAGCGGGGAGTAAGATTTAAGGTGCTTTAGACGAAATCCAATGCCAGCAATCAAATATTAAGCTAATGCAATACAACTACAACTTTTGCTAATAGGATTGCCACGCATACTTACACATCTCTTAGTTCTAAAATGCCTTTGTAGTTCTATATAAGAGGCGGGCAGTATGATATCCTTCAGCGCTTCATTTAGCAATCTGATTATCTTAATACTTAAAGCAAATTCCTGCAAACACGCAATACGCTGTTACCAGCCAGCTTTACTTAGCATATAAATATACATACATATGCATACATGTAAGTGTGTTATGCAACATATATGAAACAACCCACCAATGCCCACCATACAGAAAACTATTTAGCGAAAAGGAGGTTGCAAAAAAATTCCATAAACCCATGTATGGGAAACACATACTTATATTTTGCAAAAGTGGCGTTGCGGCGCATCCTCAATGGCGTACATACACTCGTTAATAAATAAATATAAACTTGTACGTGTGCGCCTTTGTCCATCTTTGCAAATAAAACTCATAGTACGTACTTTGTCGCATTTGGCCATATAAACAGTGTTGGCGTACGCGTACATACAAATACACATACATACATACAGTAATAGATGAACGTGTAGAAGTATTTAAGCCATTTTCCTAGTTTACTTTACAAATCTTTCTATTTCAAGTGTAATTTAAGTAGAGCAGTTGGCTATACACTAGAATATGTTTGTATGTATGTGCATATAATTGTAGTGAATAGAATTCTTCTTTAATTAGAAATATATGGGTTTCTAGTGCGCTCTAGCTTACATTTGACCATTGTACAAACATATTTTAAAGCAAAATTTTATTTATATGCGTAAAGCAACAGCTTAGGATGTTTAATGGATTAGGTCCAGACACGGTTAATACAATTTAATAACTAGAGTCCAAAGTTAATCTTTCACTAATTGATTATTTTATGAATTTTATTTGAAGGCTGACTTGTTTTGAATATAACTTATTCCAAGAAATTTTCAGGAGACCCTTAATCTACGGGCGTTTAGTACATCTGTATATTTCTTAAAAAAGTTTTAATCATAAAATTGGATGTATTAAAGTCGATCTCTCAGATACCTCATAAATGTATACGAGCTTTGATAGTTAAATATCCTTAGGGCAATTTCCATCTCGCGATTCCACTGTGAGCGGGTGGGTACATGTATTCATTTCATTTTGAAGTATTATTACGTCACATAGTTTACAGTTTTTGGATGAATAGTTTTCGGTAACTTAGAAGAAGTTAGCATTCTGATCTTTCAGTGGAATTATCCATTTGAAAATGCCTGGTGACAACTCGAATGTTAAGTCTTTACAGCTAGTTGTATAGTCGTGGTCAGCGAGCATAGTGAGTTCTCCTTGCTCTGGTCAACTAAGGATCCAAACTCTCTGAGTATAATCGCTAGGCGTGATACCTACAATGTCCACAGGCACTTATTATTTTATTTTAATGAAATTCAAACTATAGGAAAACTCTAAAATAAGGTTATAAGCCATCCACCCGCTCCAGATATATTCTTACTCACTTCGGTGCAGGGTTACAGCTTCGTGTTGGAAACCCTCAATACAGATGAACGACAAGGTCTTGAACCAATAAAGCTCTGGGAGAAATTAATTTGTTCTAATAACCTTTGTTTATAACTTTTTTGAGCTGCATGTCTGCCTTAACACTTTTGATTCGCCTTTATTTGTAGAAATCTATATATGTAAGTTGAAAAAAGTTTACAATGAAGATAAAGACCCAAATATGTTTATATTTCTATATACGGAAGTGTCTCATTTTTAGTCTTATAGCTTATCGTATTTACCTGAATCATAAAAATCGGTCTCTCAAAAACGCTCTTTTGACTGGATTTTCATAAGATTAGTTAGATTGGAGATTATATCATACCATTAAAAGAAAAAATATTTTAAGAGCCAAGTCAGCGCTGTTTATAATAAGACAAAGAGCCTTTTCGAAATATTGGTTTTTCATTCAGATATATAAAAAAGTACATACACATTTATAAATACTATGTTAAAGTGGCCTTTAAGTAAATAGAATACAAAGCTTCAACTATCTAATGCAGAAAGAAAATAAATAAATATAAATTTATCAGTAAATGATCTTACAAATTTTTATATATATGTATAAGTATATGCATATGAATACATATGTGTGAGTATAAAGAACACACATTGCCATTTGTTGCCTCTGAGCTTCAAGGCATTAGGCAAAAGTACACTTACGCCCTCAGTCTCGTTACAAACACTGAGATTAGTTTCTGTTTATGTCCATACTTATGTAATATTATTTATATTTACATATATATTTACCTAAATGCCTGTGCACTGCCTAATCTCAAACACGCATGCCACAATATGTTACACAACCTTAATGGATACCTTCGAATGGGCATAACTAAATGACAAAACAGTAAGGGCAGTATACTTACATTTTTATACTAAAGTAAAATATATGTATAGACATATTTATGTATGAAATGAAGGACATAAAACACACCTAAGCTGCGGTCTGGCTCCTCTTCTACTTTTTTTCATTCGTTTGTTGTCATTTAATGTAGATCTTACATATTACGTGTGCAGTAATGTGTATACGATAGGTATGGATATGTAATATACATATGTTTATATGTTGTAATATCTTTGTGACGTAATAATGTTGTAATATAATTCATGTGCAATATTTTGGTTTATTTTTACGACTGTTGCTGCCAAAATGGCATTCAAACTCCTGCCTCATGCATTCTATTTCATTATCTTCGAAACGTGCCACATAATGTTCTAGAACTACAGTTGTTGTGCCCAATTCGTGACACGCAAAATTATAATTCTACAAACATACATATGTATATATTTATGAACATAAAAAATTCATACCATGTTTTGGGCAACCTATATGGTTGGTAATTTTTTGGTTGTTAATGTTTTATTTTTGTTTTTTTTTTCTTAAATTTTTAAAATTCCTTAATTTAATTGTTGTTTGGCATGTTTTTGGCTATGCTGTGGTGTTAACATTAATGTAGTATATATATATATATAAATTTTTTTTTGGTTTTAATACATAGCTCCATATTCAACGTAGTATATGCTACAGCTTTAAGAAAAGAAACAATAAAAGTTATATCCAGAGTGACCGATTTTTTGATCAATCATAAAAGTTCTAAAAACTCATAAAAATACAAATTTTAAAAAGTGAAATATAGTTGTAACATTTCGATTCTTCTTCTCTCATTCAAACTTTTTATTATATTTGATTTTTTTTTTGTTTTTAGTGATAAAACATATTTTATATTTTGAGATTCTAGATAAAAACAATTAATTCAAAATTTTAATTATAATATTTTTATTAATTAAAATTGTTAATTTATTTTTTAGATAAATAATTCGAACATTTTTTATGTAAATAATTTTTTTTTACCTCTTGTCAAATAGTGAATAATATATTTTTCATTACTTCGTCAATATAATTATATTTAAGTCGGAAAAGTCGGAAATTATATTTAAGTCTATTGCTTTTGAAAGAACTCAAAAAACTTAGTTAAAGAAATTGTTAATGTTTTTAATTTGGGAAATAAAAGCCCACATATAATTCTTACATCCGAGGAAAAAAGTACAAAAATCAAAAAAGTAAAAATTTTAATTTGAAAATAAACAAATTTATATTTAATATTTTTTTTTTTTGAGTCGAGGTATGAAGACATGCGCCCTTTTTGCACTATCGTGAAACCTGTAAATTCTTATATACTATGCTTTTTGTAGACAGTCCATCAGATACAGATTTCCAATATTCTATGTCTTTGAGCTGAGCAAACCCATTTTCGCCCATGCTCTCCAAATGCCAAAGTCCCGTTTTACTAGCTGTAAATCTGTATATACTTTTCCTGGTCCCATTTAGTAACTCATTAAATCTTGTCTTGTCATACTTAAGCCATATCTGTATAACGTATTATTAAACTGAGTGGCAACCCTATTATAATTTCTTTGAACTTATTTGTTGGTTTTTAATATATGATATGAAAACAAGTTTCGGATAGATAGATCAATTGTGAAATTAAAACAATTTAATATTAAATTAATCCCATATGTAATGAATCACATCATATCTCAATCCTCTCCTGAATATTCAACTTACCTATCGGAGAGTGCACAGTTTCAGTTCAATTCCAATCCAATATCACTCTCAAGTGTTTAAGGGTAGGCTTGCGTAGGTAGTTAGTTGCTTAACCAATTCTGTTTAAAGGGGACTTAACTGACATGACTAAATTGTTTCGAATTTCTCTTTCTAAAAATGCACCTTTTGAGTGTCGTCCTATATTCATAACAACAACATACCATTTCATTTCACTGACAAGTTAGCATTAAAAAAGTAATCAATTTTCATTATTAATCCACTCAACAATTCTTTCAATTTAAATTGGGGCTGTATATCCATGAAAACCTATTACAAAGCAACGCATTTAAAAGTCAATTTCATGACAGATATTTTATTAAAATATGACATTAGGCACAATAGCACGAACACAAATATTAAACGAACTCTTCATGCATCGCTCATTATTGCATTCCCATCAACGGCGCACAGTAAAGGACCGCACCGCATCAATGAGCATTTCAACACTACTATTTGGTTTGCAAACCTACTTGGCCGCGCACAAAGGGCCAGACCGAGCAGTAGCACGCTTCATCGGCATCAGTGCCACTACATATCACATTATCTGGCTCATTGTTCCGGTACTCAACATAATGTTGGCATTCGCGACCCATATTTCGAAGAAGGCGGCACAGCACCAAGTAGCCATCACCGTTCTCGTCGGCACTCAGTTCGCCACTTTTGTTGCTATCAGCTATGGCCGCGGCAAGAATAATCTGTTCGTGCATTAATTATGGCTTCAAGTGAATATTTCTCTGTTCCTATATACTTATCACTGCGCCACATTTATATTTTCTGGCTTCTTCAGCAAGTGGCATGCCACAGTGTTGAACTCTTCACTTGACCGTTGTATTCCGTTTGTCATAAGTTGATGCTACATGGTGAGTACGTAAGTGCATCTAGCTAGTGTGTACTACACTATTTGTAGATTTGTGTTGTGTTTTCATAATATTCCTTCGCATCCGCAATTTTTTTTAAATTTTCCTTGTTATTTCATTATTGCCTTATCATTTTAAAAATGCAATTTTTTGAAATCCTCAGCGTGTCCACGTTGTAAAGTGAGGAGGTCGAATATACTGTGTTATGTGTGCAGATTTATGTGTTTAAAGAAGAATTTAATATATTCTCTGTTCTCTTTTGATTTAATTTGAATTTTAATTATTATTTGGTATTATTTTATAAGCTTCTTCTTTTTATCGTGATGACCATGCTCTTTCGATAAGCGTTATTTGGAAAGGTTTTTTCGTTGGACCAGTTATTAGACGTCTTATGGTTGATCCACAATTCATTCTCAAAGAGAAAGACGGATTGACTTAAAGATGTCATTGAATAATTCTCAGCCAATGACAAAGACAAAGACGAAGCATTTCAAGCTTTAGGCCGACTAACGCATTTAAAACTACATTTCTCGGCTACTTTCCAGAAAATTAGGATATTTGGGAGAAAAGCAAAGTCAAGAAGTTCATTATGATATTAAAGAGATGGTTAAAGATACTAGGGAAGATGGAACAGCTAAATAATGACAGGCTACTTTTACTGGATAATTCAAAGAGACCTTCCAGGGGTACCTGCAAAAGAGAATGTACCAAGATGAGTCTTAACTTAACTGTTTATACATTTACATTTTTAATATATTCTCTAGTAAGATGATTCCGACCAAGTGACAAGAGGCCAAGGTGATTTTTATCTCGAAACCTGCCAGGCAATACTACTCTATACCAAAATCTTATTTACAAGGTTATAAATTTTGCTGTTTCCAAAATAAACATACACAGGCTAACATAAATATGCGTGGTAACGATTTTCACTGCATTTGAAACTAACTTTATAAAAACGTCCTTCTTTTTCACTAAATTCGTTCTATGCCAGCATTTATGGGATCATCTTTAAAAAAAAGGTAAAACTTCGGAACGTTACCTAAATATCCACGATTAAAATGTTTTTACTTGAGGAATGGGGTAAAATAGCGGAAGAAACCACTAAAGCTTTGGCTCTTTCAGTACCATCTCGACTGTCTGTTGTGAAACAAGCCAAAGGAGGCCACATAAGTTATTACAATTTATTATTTTTGTTTTATATTTAAAGCGTATGTTTACTTTTGTGAATCCGCCTTAATTTATAATATCGAATAACTTGCGAATTTGAATTTAGTTTACTTAATTATTATAATATTATTTTAGTTTTTGTTCTCTCGAAATAAAACAACTTGATTCTCAAACAAAAACCTATTTTTGTTTATTATTTTCTGCACATATGTATATTGAAGAACACTGTGGCGTATGTATACTTTTGTAGGAATGTAAATAAAATGCACTGAAAACAAATCTTTTTAAAAAATTCCTTTTTTATTATAAAGTATATTTGAAGCGCTACATAATTCAAGTGATCGCCTCGTGAGCTTTTGAAAACGGCCATCCGTTTCAGGTAGTTTTCGATCACTTTGTGGCACTTATCGGGCTGTATCTCAGCCATAACATAACGAATGATGGTAATCAAGATTTAATGGTTCACCCGCATAAACACGGTGTTTCGCGTAGCTCCACAAAATAAAGGTCAACGGTGCCATATCGCAAAATCTCGGTGGCCAATTTACATCGTCAAGGCAAGAGATTAGGCGCCCGGGAAATTTCTCTCGCAATAAAGCCATATTCGCTCGTGTTATATGGTATGCGGCACAAAGTCGTGTTCTTCAATTGCAAGCCGAAAACTGCGTGTTATCATAACACCAAGAGTAAGGTCCAATCACAAAGAGCGCACCAAACAGTAAGTTTTTTTTTGGCCTCTCTTCAATTATTTGAGGATTCTCAGAACCCCAAATGCTACAATTTTGCTTATTAAGGTATCCACCTAGTGAGAAATGTACCTCGTCGCTGAAGAAAAATTGAGTAGTAGAGGACGATTACATGCACCATAAATTCCTGCTAAGCATGAAACATGGCCACGTTTAATTCACCATTTTTGTAGTAGGTTTCAACAATTTCAGCGCGATGTGGGGTTGTTAAGCGATCCATTTTCATAAATTCCTGACTAAAACAAAATATGTTTGGTTTGATAGTTGAGTTTGACAGGTTGATGCGAAATCAAAAATCTTTATATAAATTAGAGTACACTGATTGCATTTATTGACGTAGAGGGTGATTTTAACCGTGCAAGCACCGGCCCTTTGATCGTGCGCAAAATACCTACTGTAAAGAAGACAGTTTTAAAATTATTCACAAAATTATTTGGCGTATTCTTTCTCCTATTTATGGTTACTTTTATAAGCTAACTACTTCAACTGCTTTCAACGGATAATATAAACATAGGAGTATATTCAGAGATTTTTTCAACCTAACTCCGGGAAAAAGATAATTCGTGTATCATAGATCGTACACCGGAAATCGCTGCTGATTGCGCTGAGAGACAAGGACTCTGCGTAACCTCGGAACAATTTGTAGTATGCCCGTGAGAAGGACAAAAGTTCACCAATTTAACATTCAACTTTCGGTATAATTCTTGATAAACCTTAGCCTAAAAGTTCTGGACGATTAGCGTTAGTTCCACAACTAACAAGGACATGTCAGTATACAGAAAATTATATCAAAACTCGCGATAAATGTAAATTGCTACAGAAAATGGAAAACTTCTGCCGGTTGAAAGCACCTACTTCTGCCCAAGCGGAGAATATTGGACGGAAGGCAAGGCTATCATTAATTATGAAGAGGCAGACACAGGTGCCGGGTTTTTCTGTGACCTCCCAAATAAAGAAGGTGATTGATGTTCAATGACCGAACCTCTGTCATTTCATATTCATAAAAATCATAAATGGACGAACCGGACGAAATCAAATCTGAGGCGGAGATAAACCTGGTGCATTAGAAACTGCCATCAGAGAACTCCACTTACAATTTGAACGTATAACAAACCGGTAAAAGTATATTAAAACTTTAAGTCCCTATAGCCGGTTTCACGACCCAATAAAAATCATTGCCGATGTTCTAATTTGTAAGAGATAAGACAACCGTTTTTCATTTTCTCTACCAGAGGCTTGATATCTCACATATTAGATACTCATAAATTAATTAAATATATTAATGGATAATTTATTTAAATTGCAATTTCAATGGCCCTTATAGTGGATAAGTAACGAAGGCAACTGATTTCAATGTTCAACCAATTTATCAATAATGAGAATAGTGAAAATCACAGTGCTACAATTGTAGAATATTTCAAATTTCTCAAATTACATATTTTTTAAAGTGGAAAACTGAAAACTGTTTGTTGTTACGAGTATTACCAACAAAAAAAAACCTATTAATAAAATTTTTGTAGATTAAATTAACCAAAAACAGAAGCTCTTAAAATGTCAGCTTATTGAAACAATACTTGATATAATTTTTCGCTATTGTTATAAGCCTAAGAAAGTTGTTGGCTTTTGCTTGGATTAGGGTTGCTGATGATTGCTGCATTAGATTTACAGCGGCTAAGCGAGTACGCGTAAGAGCGTAAATGCATCGGTATAAAAAGAAAAATGGATGAGAGAAATAAAAGATGAAAACTGTGATAATTGAAAAAAGTCTGCAATAGCAGACTAGAAGATGAATGCATGCGACAGGCATTTCATTTTTTCCTTTCCTTTGCATTTTACATATTTGCATTTAAGCCATTGCTCTTATTTCATTTTAACTTTTAATCTACATTTTGGCTAAGTATTATATTACAATCACACCGTGGTTGCTCTTTATCTCTCTCTAATTTTACTCTACCTGCGTTTACTTGCTTCTACTGGCTTCTTAAGGTTTTTGACAAGTTTTCTAAGTTAATGCGTTGCAATCAGCATATTGTTTTTACTCTAATACCAACATAATGCCCAATGTATGATTTTTGTAAAGTTTACATTTGCCTTCCCTCATCAGCCGCTCCACTGCTAGCCAAGTTCGTACACCAGCTGCGCTTGTTAGCTTTATTGTCTCTTTGACTCATTTGGCTTGTTTTTAGTTATTGCAAAGATATATCTGCGACCTCTCAGTCTGTTCCGAGTAGATAATGACCCTGCATGCCGATATTGGCTGCAACATGGCAGAGGGTTCATCAGCCGCGTCCGAATTTGAGCTGCGTCTCTGCTTTTTGTGAAATTATATGACATTTTGCAAAACACATGAAATGAATGAATAATTTTTTCTACAGATATTCGACGCTCAGTCTACATTTGCTTTGTTTGTATGATTTTTTTTTTGTTCAGTTTGAATTTTCATCTTGAAATTTTAGGCCTTTGTGTTTAATTATTTTTTTTAATAAAACAGTGCTGTTTACTTTTGCTTTTACTCACATATTCACAAATCGATTGCTAATATGTATTCATAGAACTCGTAAGGTGTTAGTAAAGTTTCATGATCATTTCATGTCTTAAGATAAAAATTGCCTACGTTATTCGATAACAAAAAAATTAAGGTATATTTAGGCAAATTTAGCCGAAATAAAGACTTCCTATAAAAGAAGAATGATATGTGAACGATATATTTAAACAATAGTAATCTGACATGTATTAAGAGATGAACAGAATACGGAAGAGTTAAAATAATCACTAAAAAATAAAGTCAAATTGTCGTATTTAGAGCACAAATTCACTCATCACAAGTTAATTTTGATTAATTCCATCGCTTCATAATTTTTTATTAAATAAATATTAAAATAATGGTCGCTGATTTATGATGTTGAACTTGAGAAAGAACAATAATTTATCACATTATTTGAACATATTTATAACAACACAAATTTGACAGTTGTATGAATTCTGAGAACTTTTCGCTTACAAATTGGTACTCTCACGGAAGACGCAAATAACTTTGTGTGTGTCTTCATTGAATTAAACACATTCAAAACTACAAAAGGGGTTTAAATATAAATCAATAGCATGACATTTAAAAAAAAATCTATAATAAATAAATGAAAAATAAAATCAAACCAATATTGTGAGTTGTGAATTTAAAACAAAACAGAAAACGCCAAAAAGTTTGTAAAGTGTATACTTCTTGCTTTTTGAGCTTATTGCTAATCTGACATCTCAACAGGTGGAAACATTTTAGTAAAACCCATAAGTGGTCGAGTTTTACATTTATTTTTATCCAACATATTTAAATGTGTAAAACTATATATGTGTGTGTTGACAAGGTACAATCACTCAACTTTATTTTTAAAAACTGTTCCAAAATTTTGGAAATTGGGTGAATTTTATCACAAGCAAGAAATTCGTTCAAATTTAATTAGGAATTTATGAATTCTGACGACGAATATGTTTGTCACTTTTATAACACAAAATTAAATTGAATAAACTTATGTCTATTGCTCAATTAATTTTTCGGGGTTTCTTTGTTTTTGCATGGATCAGATCATGTTTTCATGAAAATATCAAAGGTTAAAGCAAAATGAAGTGACTTAAATAAATGGTAATCATAGTAAAGTCTATTAGTTGAATTTAGTGGAATAGCAGTAATTGTAGAATAAAAGCACACATCTGAATTCTTTTCGATGTAATTTTGCATTCTAAACATTGTAATAAAGTTAAATAAAATACTTCTTATATAAACATATATATATATATATATATATATATATATATTAAATTATACTAATTCCACATTATTTTCTATTCTCTTTGCAGGTAAGATTAAACTAAACGGAGGCTTTAAGATTTGAAGTCTACAGCCATAATTGATAATTGCAGCTAAATACAAATTTTATATTTATACCTTTCATATCCATGAAATGGTATATTAACTTTGGTTCGATGTATGTAAGTACCAGATGGGGTTGAGATAGATCCACAGAAGTCATATCCGTGTGCCTATGTGTCTGTTTGAAAGCACACTAGTCCCACAATTTTTGAGACATTTCAACCAAGCTTGGTGGGAAGATGCACCTATACGTTGTTTAAACAATCTAGATTGTACCACTATAGCAATAAATAAATAAATAATAAAGTACCTACGAACGTCAAGCTTGGTACAGTACACATACATAATGAATGTTCCGAAAATCATTAAAATCGGACATAGCTACCTCAAATTTCGATAAAAAGCTTCTAAGAGCGCGAAATTTGGTATTCTATGTTATATACATAATTCAAGTTTAGGTGGAAATGAATGAATGAAAATTATATAAATCGAACCATACAATTTTCTATAAATTTGATATGTTCATGAAAGGTATAAAGACATGGTCATAGGCAGCCCTTCTTATTTTTTTATTTTTAATTTGGAGCTATCTATGACAAACGTACGATTATTTCGATATTTTACGAGAGATATTTTATCCCAGATCACGTATCCCACTTTGCGACGAGATATCGAGGAGGTGGGCAGTAGCATATAATTATTATTAAGATCGTCTTACTTTCATTATCCATATAACGGAATAGCAAGACTAAAAAACAAACAATTTTTAGAGCTTAAATCTTCCTAGCATTATTAAGAAGAAAATAAATTTTTTTTAAATGTCTCCGCTTTTAGATGTTCTTAAAAGAAGTTAAAAAACGATTGCTTTCATCGTAAATCCTGCCACGTGCAAGACCATGCAAATCACCCAATCCCGCCTTAAATTCACAGAAAAATTTTCACATAGTTAAGGCTTTTATTCTATAACCTTCAACAGCCGAGCAAGGTGCCATAATCTCTTAGAGCGAATTACCTTAAAAATATATTTTATGTTAAAGTGTGCCCTTATCCGTGTCCATTAACACAGAACGAAAAATTAGAATGTCTGCGATTTTTGTCGTCGTCAGTTTCAAATCGTCCCTCTTCTGTCTTAACCTCGTTATTCCATTTTTTTCGAAAAGAGGATTTTCAGTGAAAAATACTTTTATGCTCTCCTAGAGGCTAATTCTAGAGTATCTACACTTTTGTATTTAAAAAACTAGTACCTGCTATAAGTATCGCCGGAAATCTATCTTAACGTTGCTACCTGACTGAGTGTTTGTAAACTAAAATCAAACTATATATTAATCGAAAAAATATTATCACTCCGGTGGACAAAAACCCGATTTCTATTACATCAAGAAAATTTAAAGATTTACAAAAACTGAAAAGATTAACACCGCAAAATTTATTGTAAAGGAATGTTCACAGTTATTTATTAATTTATTTATAGTTATTTTAATAATTATTAATTTGGTAAATTTAAGTTAAAATCAAATGAGAATTTATAGAAAAACACTTTTTAGTTTAAACCTTGTATATGCACAGAAGTTATTGGGATATTTAACGCGGAAACTCGTATCTACATAAAACTGGTAATAACAATCAAGTAAATCTGTACATTTTTACCAATTTTCCCAAAATTGTAATTTTATAGATAAGAGGTTATTACGAAATGCTATTAAATGTTTTTGATTTTGCCAATTCCGTAAAATTTAGCAGAACAGAAATTATTCTAATTAACATTAGTCATATTATTTGAAAATAAACTTGCTACAGAACTTTTATATTTTTAAGAAGTTATTGAAAAATGAAAACTGGAACTTATTAAACTTATTTTCCCTATTTTCAGCGAAAATGCCTTTAATATAATTTAGTGTTTTATTAATTTTTAACATACGAACTGTCCTAAAAATTTTTTGAGTCATACATTTTGGCATTAAATTTACTACACTTCCCAATTTAGAGTGCACTATATAACGTATTGTATACTTATCCAACATAAATATTAGATTTTTCACAAATTGCATTTGTGATTTTACGTCAAATACCTTAAAACAAATATTATCTGTTTCATTAAATTGAGCCAAATAAATTTATTTGCAAATGAATATGCCATTTTCAGATCACACAAGTATATTTTCCCATTAGTTGAATATTCAACTTTTTTAGTCAAAGGAAAACTATGTAATTTGATATTTTGAAACTTTTCGCGTTATTTTTTTCTTCTTCTAATTTTTATATGAGCACTTTATGTAAGCGTGGCAGCATTAAAACGTGTCTAAAAACTTGTAATACATTTTAGTTGTTGGAGATAAAAACAGAAACACAAAAACTTTTTAAGTGAACCAAAAAGTGAAAAGTGAAGTAAAAAAAAAAAAATTCGAAACAAGAATCAACTATACGTTTACAAGAGACCAAAGCTATAGAAATTTGTAGACCGTTTTATCACATTGCAGTACTTACAAAATGCTCCTCTGTAATGCGTAGTAGACCAACTCGATTGCAACTAGTTGACATTATCGATAATTTGGGTTGTTAGTCGATTTATTAGTGCTGTTTTTTATTTTTTTATTGTGTTTAAGTAATAAATGTAAAATAGCTTCATATTTCCTGCTGAAATATTTTAATGTAGCTTTGATAGTAATTTTTAGTAAGTATGTTATAGAATACACTGACACCTAATAGGTAATTTACAGCTTTTAAATTTCATATAAGTTACTGTTAATTTTGGAGTAGTTTTTGAAAAATGTGGAGCACATTTTACGATTTTTGTCCTAATATCTGCATTCGAATACATATTTAAGTGGCGTGATATGAAAAAAGTAGTTTTCGAAAAACAATTATAAGTGAACTGTTCCAAACGAAAAGTTTTATTTCGAGTTAACACTTTTGTATGTGACGTTGTCAGTCCCTCGCAAAATGTGGTAGGCAGTGAAAGCGTGTACAATCTACATATGTAGAAGTCATGTGCACTTGTATGTATAATTCTTTTAAAAAATGTGTATGTATATTTGTGCAAATTTTTTCAACGAACACACCTGTAGGTTATTTGTGTGAATGATTTTCCAAATAGAGTGATAATAAAAAATGCACTTGTCAAAACGTACAATTTTTTTTTAACATATATAAATACGAATAATAAAACAGAATAAAAATTCGTAAAATTTACGAAATGAAGAAATCACAAAAAAGCAACAAAAACAAAAATAAAATCTGAAATACAATTTTAATAAAAATGAGGTCGGCAAATAGTGCTTTGGCAGTACTGCCTATAAATGCGAATGAATGCTTGTCATAGAATAAATAAACGCTAATAAGAAACGTAGCACAAAATGTTTGGTATAGTAAAGAAAAAAGTAGTAGTAAAACGTGAATTGTAAGCTCACGAAAGACAGGCGTTGGAAGGGGCCACTAACTTTCTGCTGTTGGGGTACGTACTAGCAAGGGGTTGATTTGGGCTGGTGCTGCCCTCCCAAACACACGTAGGCGTTAAACCATAGCACTTGCATTTATATGCCTACTTGGTATTCATTTAGTTGCATTTATATGATTCTTTTTTTTCAGAGTTTTTCAACATTTTCTTTATTTGCCAAAATTTTTCATTTTTTATTTTCACAATTTTCGCTGTGAGTTTATTCAACTTTTTGCGCCACTAACACGTCAACACTATTTTCATTCAAAACAATGCAAGTAAATATGAAATAAAGGCTGCCAACTACCAACTACTTAGAATATTTTGCCACATTTCTCTAGATTCTTTTCACATTTTTATTCTTTATTTACTTTTATTTATTTTGATTTTGATTTTTTATAATTTTAATATTTTTTTGGTATACACACCAAAGCGTTTAGGCGAGTACTCAAAAGGAATTGGCAGTAGTAGTGGAAAATCCATTGTCAGGCATAAAAGGAGCTTCCTACATGTGAGGAGTAGAGCAAGGTAAACCCAGGCGCGCGAGTGTGAGGCGTATTCATAACAATATTTAGTTAGTAGGCCAAAGTAGAATGTACGAACGAACCCTTGTCCGCGTTGCAAAGTTCTGCCACAGCCTCAGTGAGTCGCACAATACAAGAAAGGTAGTGAAAGCACTCCAAGCTCTGTGCTGTGCTTTGAGTGGCCGAGTTTGCCGGTTCGAGTGGTTCCGGCGAATGGCGGCAGTGTATAGCGTATTTTCCACACTCCGGCTCTGTATTTGTCCTTTACCTACCTTCTATCAGCAGCATGAAATTGTAAGCGCAAAAGCTGCTGGCATTATACTGGTGTTTTTTGTTCATGCTTCTAACACTATGCCCATTGCTATCTCACTCCGCTGCAGCCATAAAGCTGTTGCTGGTTTTATATGCATTTATTTTTTTTCTATGACCATTTGAATTTTTTAAAATTGTGTGGAAATAGTTATTAGTTATGTTACGTGCATGTATGTAGTTCATCCGCTCGTATTATTTCTTCAGCGGTTTCTCCCCTTATGACATGTTGTAGTAATATGTATTGCTGCTTAGTGTTGCTGCTTGGTGTTTTTTCTTGTTCTAGCTGTTGCTTGCTATATTCATGCAACATTTAGTTTCACACTTCTAACTACAAGCGCTACCAAATAGCTCTGTTCGCGCTAGCGAAAGTAATTTTGCTACTTTTTATGTCCGTTTGGTCGGTCTTATTGCATCATTTTGGGCGCAACACCTTATTGATTGTTTTCGCCTCTCTTCCTCTACCGTTAACCACTTGCTGTATATATATAATTGTTACTTTTATTTTAGTTTCTCTCATAGCTTGTTTGCCTTTAATTGCAACACAATTTCGTTGAGTGCTTCACAAGCTATTTCTGTTGGCATTGTTGTGTATATGTTTGTGCTTATGAATGTGAAAAGTTGTACGCGAAAAAAGTGTTTCATAATTACAAAATAACAAAACGTAAAGCAATTAGCAAGAGATATAAATTAAAGACCTATTGAGATAAGGCGTATTGAAATTCGATATTTAAAATAAATTTTAAGCTTTTTCAAATAAATATTTTTTGAATGCAAAATATTTGCACAAATTGATGTTGCTAGATTGAATTAATAGACGTCCTTTGCGAATTTTGGATCCTCAGTGGTTCATGGAAAAACCTCTCCAATTGTTGTATTATTATTATTTTTAAAACGAAAACCTTATCAATCTCAATAGCACATTGCAAAATTGAAGCAATACCTTTAAAGACATTTCATAAATCTAAAATCTATTTCAGAAAACCACAGATGCATCTCAAATTTTCTAATTGATTTTCGTAAAGCTTCACATTAATTTCAGAAAATATGAATTTCAGTACAGATCAGATATATAAAAAATGAAAAATTTCTGTCAGCAAAATTCGTATGCGTACAAGTTAAACTAAAATTAGTCATTGAAAGACAGTTATCAAATATATAAAATGTTCCTGCCCGAGTTAGAGCACACGAAGGTAATAAAACTAATTTCGTTATTGGACTATTTTGCCAGCTTTTGTTTGTCCAAACATCACAACAGTTATAAGAAATAAAAGAGTTTTTCAAAAGTACCTTGGATTGTTGCCCGAATTTATAGAAGGTTCGACAATATGTTTGCTAGTTCTTCTTTCTAATTCTCTAAATTACACCAGAAAATAGTGCTACAATAACAACAATATATGGTGAGTGCGTATTTTCACATTTCAAACTTACGAACTTTCACGAACAAAATAAATAGGCTTTTTGTTATTGTGTTCGTGCTACTAGCGTGTGTGAATTTTCATTGTGAAAAACATTTCAGTCTTACCGCAATTTATTTGTGATTCTTTTATATCAGATTTTGTGAAAAAAAAAAAAAAACAATTTTGTTATTTGCGCGCAAGCGTTTTTCTTTTTTATCGTTATCCCTTGATTTTTTTTTGGAGAATTGCGGTCTACTAATATTGGTTTTGTCGTTTCCTGCACAGCTTACACCATTTCCAGATATAATTTAAAATTCTAAATTGAAAACTATAAGTTTGCGTGTCAGCAGTAGAAAATCGCAATTTCCTTGCAACCGACAATTGAAAGGCGGAAAAGTGGGTGACGAGAAATGGCGCTAACCGCACAATGTCAGAAATAAAATTTACTATGAAATCATAAATCAAAATATAGTGGTAATTTAAGAAATGTTAAGCGCATTTTTAGAAGTATGCATGAAAACGCAAAGTCAGAAAATTTTAAAAATTCTTTCGTGCATTAACAAAAAAGTCTAGTAGTAGTTTAGGCCATAAATTGTAATAAAAAAAGATATATGTTCAATATTAATATGATCACTGCAAATTTGTAGGAAATATGGAAAACTAAATATATTCAATAAAGGGAATCAAAATATTAATTTCTTTTCAGAAAAAAAAATTATATATTGACCTGAATACTGTCTCATCCTCTATATAATTGCACGAAGCAAACAAAGGACGCAGCACACTGTAAACAAAAGGGGCGAATATCTGTAAATTAACACCTCACAAAATATTTCCAATATTTTCCAAACTATCTAACTGTGATTCGAAAAAATAGGAACACAATAGAAGGGAGTCGCGTAAACCACCGAGTGCGAAATCAACCAATATATAGAATGATGCAGCCAAAACGAAATAATAATAAATATTCGTTGATGAAAACTCAAATAATAAATAGAAGAACCCACAACTTGAATTGGGAACAAAATAAAACAATAATATTAACAACAAAAATAAAATAGGTGGAATTCGGAAAATATAGGAAAAAAAACAAAAAAGTCGAAAAGTGATGAGCATATTGATGGGAGTGAAATAAATACATATGTAAATGCTAAAAACAAATAAATGAAATAAAAAAATTCAGCGTTCGGGTGCATATGTATTTTGAGGCGCTTGCTGTACAAAGCAAAAAATTTGCCGCTTTACTGATTGTGTATATGAAGAAAGCAATAAGTGACAACTGCAAAAACAATAGATGACAGGCAGGCAAACAAGTCGACAATCGAGTGACCGACGATAAACGGAAGGATAAGCGGTTTAGAGAGTGCTTACAAACAACCAATAGCTGCACGTAAATACAAAGAGATAGTAGATGATTATATTTGAAATAAATTTTGTGAAAAAATTACTCGCTTTTGAAAGGAATGCTAAACTTCTTACGGTGGATTATGGATTCTTCAATGAGAAATGAAAAGGATAATTATTTTCTTAATGAAATAATGATAACTATAAAAGTAAAATAAAAATAAATAAAAACTGATATGCTGAAGTATTCGAGTTACTCAAATCACGAATACCTTAGGTGACGGTGTTTTTCGTCAATATTTGATTGATACGAGAATAGTTATCTTCAGCTATATGGCGCGTTAATCCGGATACTCCAATAATTTAGTATAGTATTATTATCTTTATTTTTCTTCCAATTTTTATAAGGGTAACGAAGCACCCTTATATAGGGCTTTCCAATAAGAGTGATATGATTTCTTAAAAAAAAACACTACGGTTAAGGGAATTCAAATTTTATGTGAGGTACAATCGATACAATTAACTTCTGAATCTAACATCATTCAAATGGCCTCCATGACTTCTTTTGCAGGAACGAATTTTTGAGCACTTTTTCCACTTAATCAAGTCGCATGTCATGAATAACACGTTCAATATTGACTTTCGAAGCTTGAAAAGAGTCTGGTTTATTGCTAAAGACCAATGTCTTCAAATAACCCGACAAGAAGTAGTCTAATGGTGTTAAATGACAACTTCTTGGAGGCCATCCAATGTCACAATTTCTTGAAATAATCGAATCTCCAAACCTTTCTGGTAATAATTCAGTCGTTGCACATGCTGTGTGACACGAAGCCCCGACTTGTTGGAACCAGATGTTGTTAAGATCAACTTCTTCCAATTGTGGGCATAAAAAGTTGGTGATCATCGATCTATACTGCTCTTCATTGAAAGTGAGCTTCATCCGAGAAGATGATTTTCTTAAAAAAAAAAAAAATACAAAATAATAATATTGAATAATTTGTAAACGTTGTTCTTGCATATATCCTACCATAATGAAATTGTGATTATTACTGAATACAATGAAAAAAAGACAGATCATGACATTTTAAAAATGGCCAAACGGACACTTAGAAATCATATCATCCCTATTGTAAAACCCTTTATATAGCCTCTGTCCAAACCGATTTTTTATTAATTATTAAATCACTATCAGAAGTACTGAAGTATATAGGGAGAATATAATAAGCCCTAAATTATAAAGATGTTGGCCCAATGACATCGGAAATTCGGCTATGTCACTTTAGCATCATATTAAGCCAGCCAATTGATCGAACTATCTATGTGTATGGCTAAAGATATCTTTGATTCACCACTGACTGGATATCCAGATTACTCCAAATATATTCCAAGACGCTAAGCCTGGGTTTGATATCCCCTCTCTGACCAGGGTCTTTTTCAAATAAATGACATTCGTAATAAATTTGGAAAGACTATACATTTCATATTTTTGGATGACATCTCGTCATTTTATCTATATTGCTGTGATCCTATCGTTCTGCCTAAAGATGCTTATCATCCCTTTCTTGAATTATCTTTAGAATATCCTACTAGTTTAAAATGTCCAGTAAATGTTTCAAAACTACAAAATACTCGTTTTTTAATTTAAAAAAGCAAATTATATTAATCTTGGAAATGCGTTATATGCGATTTGCTGGTCAATGTACAACATTGATGTAGAAGAAAGTGTTTCTCACTTCACAAGTGTTTAAACTTAATCTTTAGACATCGTGTACCTAGAGCAAAAAAGTCACTTTGTACCACATACGCCTTATAGTTCAATGCGGAATTGAAGTACTTGAAAACCCAAAAGACTGGACTATTCAAGCTCTACAAAAAAATATGTAAAGTTTCTGACTATTGTGCTTATTGTATAATTAGACAGAAGTATAATATTTTAATTTACTCGTGCTACAAAAAGTATATGACAAGAATTCGTAATAATATTACCGCAATCCCAAGGTTATTCTATAGTTTTGTTAATTCGAAACGAAAGACTTAACACTCTAAAAAAGCTCAATTAAATGCGGTCCAGATAATATCCCATCTAATGTATTTAATTTCTGTGCCGATTTTCTGTATCCAATATTAACAAACATATTCAATGCTTCAATCAATCAAAATATATTTCCCTCATTATGGAAAGAGTCGTACATTTTACCTCTGCATAAATCTGGTAGTATGTTAGATCTTGTATCATAAACCGGGGCATTGCAAAGTTATGTTTTATACCCAACATTTTAGGAGGTATTATAACTGACCAACTAGCTCACTCAGAGTCATCAATTATTGACACTTCACAACACGGGTTTTGTAGAAATAAGTATACCTCATCAAACCTACTGGAATTCACTACCCATGTCAGTAATGGTTTTAAAAATGGTTATCATACCGATGGTATTTATACTGATTTCAGCAAAGCATTTGAGAAGGCCTCACACTCAATACTTCACTATAAACTCGATATGTTTATACCTGGCAAAGAGTAATTTTTAGTTCTAGTACTTCACGTGAAATATCAGTAACATCTCGACCCCTTATTATTCCTCTTATTCATCAATGTTCTGCCAATTGTGGCTCGTCATTCTAAAGCACTTATGTGCGCAGATGATGTCACGCTATTTAAATCAGTTCGTTCTATAGAAGATAGAGAACTCTTTCAACTTGTCCTAAATAATATGGTGAGGTGGTGTGATGTGAACTGTATGTCGTTAAATTTAAACAAGTACAAATATATGTGCTACTATAAAAAAACCTTTACATTCCTTTACCTATATGATTCAAAATTACAATGTTGAACAAGTTATTAACTTTATTGAACTGGGTGTCACAATAGACCCTAAGCTAGATTTTAGAAATCATATAAATTCCTGTGCTAATAAGGCTAAAGGAGTCCTAACTTTTATTGAGCGGTGGGCTAAGGAGTTTACCGACCCATATATCACAAAATTACTCTACACTTCGCTCGTTAGGCCCATTTTGTAATATGGTGCAGTTGTATGGAATAAAAATCTCCCTCCTTATAAAAACCTATTAAAGCTTATTAATCTGCCTTCACTACAGAGTCGACGAGAGATGATTGGAGTTTTATTTTTAACTAAGCTGATAATACCTTTTATCAATTGTGCCTTCCTACTCAGAGATATTAACTTTAGTGTCCCTTGAAGGCAATCTAGATACTTTAGGCCCCTTTCCTTGTCATTATGCAAAATAAATTTTGATATGCATTCAAATGTTTGTGTAATGACTTTAATTCCCATTACGCCAGCTTTGATTATTCTGACTCACTTTTTTGTGTAAAGAAATATTTACTGAGAGTTTTAAACTTATAAATAATCTCTTTATTCTCAACGTTTCTTAATCGCAAATTGCTTTATAGCATGTGATGAGCAAATCTGAAGCTGCTCAGTGTAAGAGCTAATTGTAGCTGCGACCATCCGCGATCGGTCTCGGACTCAGGACAGTCCGGACTGTACCTGGTTTTTTTCGGTCACTGGTCTGGTGGATTTTACGGATTTTACGGGTAACGCTGAGTTCGTCAACAAAAAAATAAAAAATAAAAATACAGACCATCCTGATATAGAAAATTTAAATAAAAGAATTATTTGGAAGCAACTAGAAGGGAATAATTTTTACATTTAAAATTAATTTAAAAAATTATAATTAACCAATTTAATATATATATATATATATATACATAGCCGATGTCTACCCATGGCCATATTGGCGCTAAATAGCCCTACTGGCAACACTGTTTTGCAGACGAAGATGCTTAAACTGTTTGTCCAGAAAACTGCAAAACATATCTGTAATTAAAAATATGAACATATTTCAAAACGTTTTAACAATTCATAATTTTAATTAGGAACAATACAACTGCCATCAAAACATAAATAAATATTGATTTAATATCTACGGCATGTTGTATGTATTTATGAGCAAAAGGACAGCCGATTCAATAGTGGTTAGAAGTCGATAGGAAAGGTGGGCTGATGACAGCTCGGATTGAGCTTAGTTAGTTTATTGAGCAATCTACGAAAAATGAGCCATACAACCATATTTCTTGTAGTCGTAGCTGAAATAGCAGTTGTGTAGCTGTTCGTACAATAAACAAGTCATATGTAAAATAGAAAACAAGCAACGTTGACCAGGAAGCACAGATTGTTCACACCATAAACCTATAACGGGGGTTGTAAGGGCGCACCCATATTGTAGTGTAGTTTGCACGTGAATTAAATGCGGAGAGTATGTAAACATGTTTATGCCAGACAGCGTATTTATTAATAAAGCATTTATTATTAGTTTTCTTTTGTTCATTGCTTCATTATTCTCTCCATTTTCTGTACTTTTCAACGACTTGCACCCTCCCCACTATCCGTAGTTGACTGAAACAACACGCTGAGAAACTGTCAGCGCAGCGGATTTTCCGCTGTCGACATTACCAAGCTGTTTTCCGGTTTGTTTGTTGTTGCTTTAGTGTAGCGTAAACTTTATCCTTTTTGGAAAATGTCGTTTTAATTTTTGTAGTCAACATTAAGACGACATGTAAAGGATTTGTGCGTACGCCAATGTCCTTCTAGGATGGCTCCTCAGCGCAGCATCGTTTATTTCCTGTTTAACATTACTCAGGGATTTACGCAACATACATATAACGCTTCTTGGCGATATACAAAGAAGGCGACATGTTAAGGGATGGTGTGGAACTAAGTTGTATACAAACAGTTACGTTGAATTGTCGATCAGATGGTTCTATATATTTTGTATTACGTGCAAATCTATAAATTGTAGATATTGTACTGACACGCAGAGACTAATGCAGTCAGCTGTTTGGTTGTAAAGTTTTATATGAGTTAATATGTTCACATATTTGTGTATAATTTGTTTATGCATTATTAATATTAAATACCCAATCAAATCGTCCTTATTAAACCTTTAAAATTAAAAATAGACTTAGTATAACTTTTACTTTATTTTAGTTAATTAATAATAAAAGAGAAACAAATGTGCAATAAATAATAAATAATATTATATAATACAATTCTTATTTAATGATTTGAAAGAACAGATGAAGTTTTCAGTGAAAATAATTTCAAATATATTTATATTGTGAACGACATGAATACAATAAGTATATTGCGCGAAACTTACTAAGGCTCACATAATTAAATGAATCCAAAAACCAAAATAGTAGATATAATGGAAACAATAAATTATATTTTGACGAAATTTACTTGCAAAAATATATAGAATCAAGTTATCTCTTAAAAAAACTGGTACGGAATTACCCCGTCTAAGGAAAATTCGATGTCTACGTTACACATCCTATTCTGTGGCTGCGAAAGCTAATTCAAGAAAAAAAATTGTCAAATTAAAATAAAACTCTTTAAGCTATTATATGTTTGCTATTTCACAATTACATATTTTTCTGGAGAGTTTTTTCCTTGAAACTATTTTTATTGCATCCTTTATTTATTCTTTTGTACAAAACAAAACTTCCTTCTTTAGCACGTTTTCGTTTAATGGTATGGAAACTACTAGTTATAAAGTCATGAGTTTCAGACCACTCCACTCGGTAAAATAAATCAATTTAGTAGAATTTTATTATCTGAATTATATGCTCTCCAGATCCTGAAGCACAATGAAAATTAATGTTATAATTGTATGTATGCATACAAAAATACTCGTACAAAAGTCGGCCAGCACCAATCAGTATTTATTAGCCCCGGCAATAATAATAAATTCTTCCAAAAATATATAAATCATAGACAAAATATTCGCGTATAACATATGTATATGTACATATACATTTATGCATATAAATGTATATTTGTACACACATATGTTTGTATATCTTACATATATAAATATATGCAGTATAAGTTATGCCTGCAGGTCGACCTTTATTGCGAAGCTCAACGACAGTTTTCTATGTTCGCCAATTTACAACGTCAACAGCTATTGATGCCAGCATTCAAAGTAAATCGCCAGCCGCCGCCAATTGACGGTCCATTTCAGTTTGCAATTTTTTACTTAAATTGAAATTTATTTTTTAGTTAAATGTATTCATACACACACAAAATCATGTTTTAGCTTTTATTTCGGAATTTCTTTATTCACGCTGGTCGTTGGTTGCCAGCGATAACTATATTTTCACACTTTTGCATATCACAATTGCGTTGCCTCCGCTGCTGCAACACGCTGCATGCGGCATTGCACAATAGAGCTATTTTTGTCACTTTGCCATTTTTGCAGTTATTTTTATATATTTACTTTATTTATTTGCATTTGCAAAATTTTCTCCAACTCTCAGTGGGCGTAAACACACTTCCGTGGCAGCAGCAGCAGTAGCATGCAATATACCACATCCATATGCAAATAGTTGATGTTGGAAACAATTGCTGGTGTTGCAAGTGTTTATTGCTGGGTCGAAGCACCTAATAGACGCGCTCGCGAGAGACTGTGTTTGCGTTCGCAGGCATTTTGTTTGTGATTTTTATAGTTGCCACTTGTCGCGAACTGAAGTGGCACATACATATCCATACACAACAGACCCGGATGAATGCGAAAATAAATTTTATATAAAATAGCAAGTGTAAGATAAAATAATTGTCGCTGACTATGTGTCGATGACGATGTAGTTTTTGTTGTCATTGAAGTGCTGCCTGCAATCCTTGATATTGTAAGCCAGCGTGAGTATAATCAAATATTTGTGTGCGTCCGTGTGTCAGTGTTTTGAGTGCATGACATTACTTTGCATCGTTAGCTCACTGGCAGCTGTTAAATGTTATTTCGCAGTCCATTACCCTGTGGTTTTATTGTCCATTACTATTCTTTCTGCCATTCAAATTATTGTTGTTGTTGTTATACAGCATTGTTATACAGTTATAACTGCAGTTTTAGTCACTGTTATCTGAGTTGTAGTTATGCACAGCACTTTGCAATTAAAAATTGTTTATTTATTTTTTAGTTGTTGGGTTAGAAAAGTATCTTTTTCGATGAAATTGATACTCAAATTGTTAGTTTTATAACCAGAAATAGCTTGCAAAGGCTGTTAATTTAGCTCAAAAGCAATGTAACACATATTGTGTATAAATTTTCATTGAGTACTGGATGAATAAACTGCGAAAAAATCCATCGTAGTATATATAAATAGACATACATAAGTTTATAATTCTGGAAAATATATTTGAACAGTTTGGCGCGACAAAAAATTGAATAAATTAAGACAAAATGAACAAAAATGAGATAATATAAAATAAACTTAATCAAATTTATAAATAAAGTTAAATTAAATGAAAATAAAAAATAAAAAAATAAAAAATTAAATTAATGAAATTAAAATAAAAACAAACATAAAAAATAAAAATAAAAATAAAAATAAAAATAAAAATAAAAATATAAATAAAAATATAAATAAAAATAAAAATAAAAATAAAAATTAAAATTAAAATAAAAATAAAAATTAAAAAAAAAATAAAAATTAAAATTAAAAAAAAAAAAAAATTAAAATGGAAACAAAAATAAAAAATTAAATTAAAATGAAAATGAAAAAAAAAAATGAAAATAAAAATAAAAATAGAAAAAAAAAAAAAAATGAAAAAAAAAATAAAAAAAATAAAAAATAAAAAATAAAAATGAAAATGAAAATGAAAACAAAAATAAAAATAAAATAAAAAATTCAAATAAAAACAAAAATTAAAATTAAAATAAAAATTAAAATTAAAATTAAAATAAATATTAAAATTAAAATTAAAATAAAATAAAATCAGAAACAAAAATAAAGATTAAAATGAAAATGAAAATAAAAATTAAAAATAAACTAAAAATGAAAATGAAAATGAAAATGAAAACAAAAACAAAAACAAAAACAAAAATAAAATAAAAAACAAAAATAAAAATAAAAATAAAAATAAAAATAAAAATTAAAATTAAAATAAAAGCAAAAGCAAAAATAAAAATAATATTAAAATTAAAATTATAATTAAAATTAAAATAAAAACGAAAATTAAAATAAAAATAAAAATAAAAACAAAAATATAAATTAAAATTAAAATTAAAATTAAAATAAAAAGAAAAACAAAAATAAAAATAAAAATTAAAATTAAAATAAAACAAAAAATAAAAATATAATAAAATAATAAACAGACATGTGAAATAAATTAAGTTGAATAATATATAATATGAAATAAAAACATTTCTGCTACTTCTTTTCTCACGACCTTTTTTGCGCACAAGTGTCACGTATAGCTGTCGCATTAAAACTTTGTTACATAGTTACATTAAAAAAAATTGATTTTCCACTTAAGCACGTCACTTTGATTGCGTTAAAATTACAAAAGACGCACATAAAAATAAAATCTCTTCGCGTTCGTTAAAAGAAAACAATTTATCTTAATTATCTTCGGCAGAATTTCGTCATCGAATCAAATTAATTTGACAGCATGTCAACCATTACATAAAAGTTGGAAGGAACAAATTCATCTACCCGTTTTATAAGTATGCATGCGTATGACATCTCATCTCTCCCTTGCCGCTCCACCAAATTTCCTAATTAATCATCTTTTAATATGCACGTATTTCGTAGATGCATTTGTTAACGTTAAAAAATTTTTATGTAACAGTTACTTTTAAACATATGTATGCTTGGACGTATTTATTGTATTTAATTAAGTGTTAAAGTTAATTTTTTTAAGATATATTTCCACTGATATGGAAAATACTGCGCTTCTTACTAAATTTGATTTAAATTTCTGCTTAAAAATTATTTCTTTTTATTAAATATTGATTTCAGTCTTTGTTAGTTTTCTTAACTCCAGTTGGGGTTGATATTTGATAATATGTTTGTTAATAGCTATTAAACGCTTTTTCATTCCTTTTATACAAGTAGTTCTTCTACAAAAAATTATATTAAAAAGAAAATAATTTCATCCCTACTATAGTTTTAGAATATAATTAATAATTATGCGCAGAGACTCTCTGAGTGAATTATAAGAGTGAGAAAGAGATCTCCTTCGAGAGTTAGACTAAAAGGAATCGGTTGATTTCTGGGGGCCAAGGTAGAAATCGTTCTCTTCAGTATGTAATACAAAATTCCAACAATTAGTCGACCATCATTAAATAAGAACAAACTGAACGTAGTACGGGGAAAAAACTGAGCTACAATTTACTACTTACAGTTTTCTATAAATAGAACACATTAAAGTGGAACGGGAACTCTGCTTATAGCAAATTTAAAGAAAGGTTTTTTGAGACGCGACCGGAAAGATGGTCAGCAAAGATATTTGTTAATCACATGAATTTCTATCAAGCTTCTGAAGAGGCTAAAAATGTTTGCTTAATTCAAAAATGCTGCAAGGATAAGCCGTAAAAATAATAATAACTATTAGATTCAAAAAGTAGTTAAACCATAGCCATGAAAATCGATATATGTTCATATATATTTACTTCAAATATCATTTCTTAGATTGTTTCTCACTTCCAAAAAAGTCTTCAAATTATTGTTGCAACCACCACCAATTCAAGTAGCTTGCTGTGTGTGGCTGCAATCAATGTCACCCGTTCAAACGCTAATTTATAAGTTCTTACTTTATCGCTTCTTCAGTCTTTTAATAATTTTTTGTTTCCCTCTCAACACAACTTGTCTACTTGGCTTGGTTGCCGCACAATGACAATTAACTCATAAAACTGATATATATGTAACTCATTAATAGAAATTTGAGTGAACTTTGGTGATCACATGGGATATTTTGGGGGAACGAATGGTGGAACAGATGCTGCCAGCCACTTAAATCAGTTGCACTCGGAGTTTTAAATTTTTATTGGGACATATTTCTTTTCCTTTATTGTTATGGTTTAATTTTTGATATTTTATTTGGTTTTATGATTGTTTAAATAAAAGCATACAAATGCGAATGTACTACAATTCATGGGTGCACACGTTTGTAGCCGCCATGGCAAAAATTCTTAAAGTGGGGTACGAATTGGACAAGCATATTCTCTAGATTTAACGCCCTGTGAATATGTCTACTTTCCAAGCATAGAGCAATTGCTGGCCAGTTAGAGAGGAGGTAGATATCCAAACCTTTTAAAACCTTTAGTATCGGCAAGAAATTTCGTCGTTTGATTTGCATTTATACTCAAATATTGTAGAATCATTTTTAAACCCCAAAAGAAAACTTCTCCTAACGAATACCAAAGTTTATAAAGGGTGTTTTTTATAGAGGTATAGAACTTTAAGTTGGCATTACTTTTCAAGATGGCGTCCGATTTAACAGCTGTCAAGTGATTTATTCTCAGTTTGGTTTGGCAATTCATCATGAATAGACTCACGCCTGAACAATCCTTGCAAATAGTGCAATTTTATTTCGAAAATAATGGTTCTGTGCGGAAAATGTATCGTCCACTACGTCCATTTTTAGCGATGTTCAGCGATGAAGCGCACTTCTTGTTGAATGGCTACGTCAACAAACAAAACTGCCGCAGTTGGAGTGAAGGTAATCCTCAAGTGTATGTTAAAACACCGTTACACCCAGAAAAACTGACTGTTTGGTGCGCTTTATGGGCTGGTGGAATCATTGGTCCGTATCATTGGACGTAGTGCGCGATACGCTTCCCGCACAGAACCATTATTTTCGAAATAAAATTGCACTATTTGCAAGCGTTGTTCAGGCGTGAGTCTATTCATGATGAACTGCCAAACCAAACTGAGAATAAATCACTTGACAGCTGTTAAATCGGTCGCCATCTTGAAAAGTAATGCCAACTTAAAGTTCTATACCTCTATAAAAGAAAACACCCTATATTTATTTTGAATGAAGCAGAAAAACGGTAAAACTTGAATTCAAAATATGAAGCTGAAAATCATCAGAAAAGCTGAAAATGTGTAATACCGACCATGTTATTTATGTCTTTTTAAAATGCAAATGAATGCATTGCTGATAGTTAATTTAAATTTATAACCAATTTCAAAAAATAGCTATGGTTGGAGCAACGAAATTTTTTCTATTAGCAGCAAGAACAATAACAGGAACAATTAGCACTTGCTGAGAAAATAAAACGTCACATTTAAAGCAGACACATTAATCTATTTTCAATTTTTATTATTGAATTTTATTTTCTCTTTTCATTTTCCTGTGCTCAATGTTTATATACTTCGTATTGATTCATCGCTGATACCATAAGTCAAATAAATCCATATATATTTACAATAAACGTTGCCTTTTCGCATTTAATCAACGTCCGCACACAATTTTTTTTAACCCAAAATACAAGTTAATAATTCCCTCAATTTCCACTTGACTAATCACCGCAATCGATTTCACTTCGCTTTTTCGCAAGCTTATAAATACGTACGCACATAATTATCGTCAAAATATTTCACTTGGACGCCTTTGTGATTTGCTGCTGCTTGCTCTCATCCGGTCGGCTGGTGCTGCACGTGCGCTTAAAAAGCTTTTCCTGCCTTTGTGCGATGAAGAATTGCATCTTTCATTTGTTTTTCGCTTTTCACCCACATTTCAATATTGAACAACGCCGGCAGAAATTGTCGCAAAATGTCATTTCACGCAGCTTGTTCGGCTAAACGCCAAGGTTGACGTTTGACGTGACTAATGATTTTCGCCCAGCTCTCCCTTCGGTATGTGTTTGTACTCTCATAGTGCCTTTTATTTCGATTAATGCTAGGAGAAAAGAAAATTTCTTACTTACTTTCAGTTATTTGTCACTTGCCTGTCAAATAATATTTCCAAATTAATAATATTAATGATTGTGGGTTTATTAATTCATAATTGACAAATTAAATATTGCAAGTACTCCTGGGACACTTGATAATTTAAAAGAAGAAAAATATGAGGATTGAAAGGAAACGTCTTATATTATTGAACTTTTTTATTATTTCGGATAAAAGGCATGCCAAATGAATGACAATTTTGATATCGGCTCAATATTGGCAATATCTGTATGATTTTTTTACTTTATTTTTCTTAAAATAGAAATAACTTCATTACAGAAAGAAAACAATTTTAGACATTAAGCTTTATGAACACAACCCCGCTCATGTAAATGGACTCAGATATTAATTAGCCATAAAACTATTAAGAATCACGAAAAGTCGTATTTTATTACATGAAGTTTTGGTTGTGTCGAAATTACTCAAAAAACGATAATTAATTAACATTCAGCAAAGATTATACTAGTAAACAAATCCACATACACACACACACATTTATATATATATATATATATATATATATATATATATATATATATATATATATATATATATATATATTCATATATATTGAAGTGCTTTTTGTTTCCAATGAACATACACAGCTTTCCAATGCCGTTAATCGCTAGACGTAATAAAACTGCCAAGAAAGCTCATCAATATCGAACTAATTAAGTTGATTTAAAATCGTAAAAAAATCCCAAAATATTCAAGTTATTAAAATGCTATATTATGGTTAAACTTGAGGAGATCATTAAATACACATCTTACACATATACATTTAAGGGTGCTGATAATCACGTTCATACTTATTTTATATGTACAAGTTTATTTCTAATTATGTATGTATGTATATAATCTATTTCAGTTTGAACAAGTGAGACATTTGCTGCAGAAATCGAACAAACAAAACTAACTTCATTCGATGTCTCACTCATATATACGTATAACATACATGTGAAGTTTAATTGACGCCTTCCAGGAAAAAGTAAATGCTTTTAAACAAATCTTTAAACTGTTTGTGACGCCATGAGGGGCTAACTGAAACGTGTAGGAAAAGGGGCCAAAGATACTGATATAGGTATAAACCAAAGAGGACGGAACTTGCCTGTGGAATACAAAAGATGAAGACTCGGCATTTTTGTTTATCAGTAACAGGTTGGATTCAGTACAACAAACGAGTTTTCTAATATTCGTAAAAATTCTGAAATGGTACAAACATGTAGATCTAGAAAAGAATGACACAGAGAATCAAATCATAATATTTTCACTCATTGTAAAGTACAATAGTACTTGAATATCTTCAATATCAATAATCACAGTGCACTCAAATTGTGAGTGATGTCAATTCGCTTATTTTTTTCGCCAGAATATTCAGAATATTATTACTAGTGACTTTAATGTCCCTGTGAATAGTTAGCAGCGCTAACCCATTTAGTCTTTAATCTCCAGTGGTAGCTCAAATCTGTTGCATTAGCTGCATCTGTCATCAAATGTTTTTGAAGAGTGACATCTCCACTGTTTAGAGCAAAATGAAGCAACGACTTAAAATTGTCGTCATTTTCTTCTGACATTTCCATGCATAAAAAGTCCCTCATCACGACGCTCTCGTATTGCTAGTACTCGTCTGCAGCAAAAATGTACTGCCCGGATAATGGGAACAAACTTTTCCCTGTTTTCTATTTACAACCATTTCCGGCTCTGATCTGTCTCACACCGAATGTCAATTTTTTTCTTTTCATAGATTAGTTTGAAGTTTTCCTTATCTTCCAATGCATCCAGGTGATACTTTTTCTACTCTGGATGCTCTAAATTCGCCTTTAGCTCTTTTTCAATCCTTGAAACCATTAGTTACTAGAAAGTTCAAATTTTCATGTTTTTCTTTGCAAACGTTATTTTCCGGTATGCAACATGTGACATTTTCGATGGCTGAGTAGGTTAGTCATGTAAATATTTATAGTCACGACAGCTGAAATTTTAATTTTTGTGGCTTATTTCCGTTGCGAGAAACACGAAAAATACATCCGGAATCCAAACGCTGGCTATAAGTTCATACATTTTCGTATCTTTTAGTTTTTTCTGCAAGACCGCTGAATATCATTGTTATAATCATGCAGTTTTTCCGAATCCTGGTAAACAAAGAGATGTATAATTTCAGTATTCCAGCATTTTGAATTTACATATTTGAACTGATATCAACCTTTTAATTTCTATTCCATAAAAAATGATCTGGCCTGGTATTATTTTCGACTTCCTTCTTGGTTTCATTTAAGTTATGATACGATTTTTTAGCGAAAAGAATATCATTTATAAGAGGTCAATCGAACAGTCCCCAGCCTACCATAATAAAAATATTTTTTCGACAAAATTTTTTTTTAAATTCAATATAGTTCCCACCGCACCGCGTTTTCCAGTTTAGACAAAAAAGCAAAGGGAATGGGGCTGGTGGTAATCAAGGGCAAGACGGAACATCTGGAACATCAAACAGTCGTGTTTTGGCACGCACGACACTGGTGGAAGTCACAACTTCGAAGTCATAGAAAATTTGAGCTGTATGAGTCATATGGCGACATTGACATAGTTCAGCGAATCAATATACAGTTGCAACTCTCTAGGTAATGTCGTTCGAATGCATGTAAGCACTCCAACTTTAAAAGTATTCGATGCAGTACCCGCTGGTCGAAGCAGAGGAAGAGTAAGATCTCCACTCCGTTGGAAGGATCAGGTGGTGAGCGACCTGGTTTCACTTGGTATTTGCCACTGAAGCCAAATAGCAAGTGGCGCGCTGTAATGTGTAGTTATGAGATATACTGAGTCCTTAAGTCGTCAAAACAAGTTGTACATGATTATTAGGCAATTCGGCTTCCTCCTTTTTTTAAAGCAACCTTCATCGTCATTATGTGCTAGAAAATATTCATACTTTCATAAATTCCGCATACTATATTTTCCTGCATGGAATTTAAGCCTATAGCTGTACAAACCCCAATTCAGTACCGCAGTACCCATTGATACGCTCCAGTTGGCAAATAAGCAATATCATTTGCAACTAAATACATGCATATACGTATGCTAGTACCCTGCAAACAAGGCGAGTACTCCATGTACGCGTGAAATATATAATCCACGCGGACAATAGAGTTATCCAAAACCTGCCACAATCCATATAAAAAATATGGTCCAATTAACATTGTGATGTCCTAGAGCTGGACCATATAATCCATCTCTGCATAAGACCCGAGTACTCCATGGAGTACCTAGAGGGGATTATATTTTGTAGTATATGCGAAAAATTACATTCGATCATACTCTTTAGTTTTGAATACCATCTGCTTTGGTGAAAAGCTATTAAAACATATTATTTATGGTGTAAATTTATATTAAAATTAATAATTTATTGTTAATAAATATATAATATCTATTAGTTTGCGTATTTGTTCTGCGTATTTTCAATAAAATAATATTAAATTCTGCACGCCGTACCAGCAAAGCTCAACAGCGAAACGAAACTGACTCAGTTTCATTTCCACACATTTTCTGTATACGAGAATAAAACTTATTGCGCAATTGTAACTTCGAGTTGCGATCGGTATAACACGAAGAATGGTCGTGACGCACAAAGTTCGTTGCCAAATGCGCATGTTGACATGTGTGTGTGTGAATTTGTGCGAAAGTGTGCCCTAGCCCTGCAAATATTTATGGACCATATGGTCCATTGGAATACTACAAATATACTCTTCTGTGGTAAATTTTGGACCAACTCATGTTTTTACACGAACTTTGTGCGTCACGACCATTCTTCGTGTTATACCGATCGCAATCACTACACGAAGTTACAATTGCGCAATAAGTTCTATATTCGTATACAGTTAAGCTTTGCTGGTACGGCGTGCAGAATTTAATATTATTTTATTGAAAATACGTAGAACAAATACGCAAACTAATGGATATTATATATTTATTAACACTAAATTATTAATATTAATATAAATTTACACCATAAATAATATGTTTTAATAACTTTTCACCAAAGTAGATGGTATTCGAAACTAAAGAGTATGTTCGAATGTAATTATTCGCATGTACTCCAAAATATAATATCCTGTAGGTACTCCATGGAGTACTAGGGTGTTATGCAGAGATGGATTATATGGTCCAGCCCCAGGACGTCACAATTTTAATTGGACCATACTTTTTGTATGGATTGTGGCAGGTTTTGCATTATTCTATTGTCCGCGTGGATTATATATTTCACGCATGCATGGAGTACTCGCCTTGTTTGCAGGGAGTTTGCAGTTTGCTAACAACACAAAATGAACTAACGAAATTGGTCGTAAATGTTGCCAAATAGTGCTTAAAATGCTCGGAGAACTGGTACTTGTGCAAGTAATAATTAGATTTGAAAATTGAGATAATCAAGTGGACATTAAAATTGTATAGCCTTGCCGCTTTTACAACATCCCGCGCTGGCGCAAGCAAAGCTTTAGCTAGATGACTGATTCTCTTTAGTGATGGTGACGTCGTCTAGAGGCGGAATAGAGATATACAAGCAAGCATCCGGTAAATTTGGTGAATGAGTGCTTGTGAACTCAATAAATTAATTACACAGACACTTGATATCATTCATACGTACTTACATACATTATATATATATAACGCAAAGTGTTAAATGCCATGTGATCTTTTTTTTTATTTATCACTAACTATGCATTTACTAGTCATTGGACATTTGCTCTAACATCATTCGCTCTTGTTTGTAATATTTTTGTTGTGTTTGAAAGATAACCTAGTTTTGGTTTAACAGCACTGTTTTTCTTGTTCTTGTGTCCTGTGACATTTCCTGGCAATTACATACACACATACATGTTGAAGCACCGTTAGTATGAATATTTAGAATTTAGAATTGAATTTGACATTTAAATGAATTGTGCAATTTGGCAGCAGACTTTTGCTTTGAAATCTCTGATTGGTTGGTTTGTTAGAAATTTGTGGGTTATTCCAAAGTGATTATGGTTTTCTACATACATACATATGTTTGAATCGGTTTAGTTTGGTTTGAAGTACATATGTATATGGTTCGTGAGAATTCTGAAGTTGCATATAAGTGGCAGCTCAATTGTCAATGAATGTGGAAAATATCAAATACTCGAGAGGCATTCCATTTAAACTAGGGAAAGATAAATCGTAGATTTTAATTAAAAGTCATTTTATATCAATAATAATTGTCCCTATGAACCTAGGTATATATTAAGGTATGTACACCTCTAAAAATGGATTTGCTATAATTGTCTAAGACAACAGCAGTGCTTCCCTTCAGGTTATAGGTCCAGTAAGTTTGATATATATATATTTATATTTGGCGCTTTGTAACCGCTGAAGTGATTTTCGACCGAACTCCTCCTCCAATTTGTGGTTTTGCGTCTTGATGTTTTTAGCAACAAATGGAGGGACCTACAGTTTATTCTAAGCCGCCTCCGAACGGCTGATGGATTTTTATGAGGAGCTTTATATCATGCCAGAAATACACTCGGAGGGCTTGACATTCCCTGCCGAGGGGCGACCGCAATTAGAAAAATTTATTTTCTATAACTTTGGATGTTGCTCGAACCTGGGCTCGAACCCAGGCCTTCCGAATGTTAATACGCAATGCTAACCACTCCGCTATCGCGGCCGCTCAGTAAGTTTGATAGCGGTATAAAATCTTGCGTCCTATGTGGTTCTGGTAAAGCTATGGATGTAGCATTGAGACTAAATAGTGAGAGCTGAGCTCACATAGGGATTAGGTTCTTCAAATGTTTTTATTTCCTGGAGGTGTGCTTGCAAATAATACACTAGTCATATATAGCAGTGCAATTAACTTTATAGAAAAGATTCCAACACTGCGAGGCCATTTCGACGACTCCTAGATACTAAACAACATTAAACATGCATATGGCGAGTACATAAACTACAAAAGCTGTGGCAGAAACAGAATGAGATTTATTAGTTCCAATGCATTTACTTTTTATTTATGTTTCAATTTACTAAAGATAACAAAAAAAAATTACGGCAATAAAAATTTGGCCTCATAAGATAAATTAAAATAATAAACAAAAATAAGAAATTCACTTTTCTTTGACTGAGTTTTGACCAGCTACATATATGTTATTTTAGTCCGATTTCGATGATTTTCAGAACAATAAGCAATTCATTATGATAGCACAGTATACCAAATTCCACTTCCTTAGGTACTTTTTTGACGGTTTTATGACTCAAAATTTCAAATCTTAAAAACCGGTAGCATATATTCTATAGTGGTCCAATACACCTGGTTCCGACAAATGATCGTCTAACGCATCTTCCTACCAAGTTTGGTTGAAATATCGCAAATATTGAGGGGCTATTTTGCATTCAAACAGACAGACGAACATGGCTAAATCAATTCAGCTCGCGATTCTTATACGATCGGTATAAATTTCGGTGAGTCTATCTCTTCTCCTTCTGGCACTTACATACTTCGGACCAGAGTTAATATTTCATTTCATGTACATGAAAGATATAAAATATTAAAAAAAAATTAAAATAAAGTACAAATGAAATTAAAAAATTGTAAAAAATAAAATCGATTATAAAAACTTAAAATAATATAAAACAAAATAAATTAAAATAAATAAATAAAACAAAACAATAATAAAATAAGATAAAAATAGTAAAAAGTAAAAAATATAATATAATAAAATTAAATTAAATTAAATTAAATTAAATTAAACTAAAATAAATAATGATGTGGCAAATATGTGGCAAATATTCTATTTCGACACAAAAATTTATTCAGGCTAAACATTTTACAAAATTCGGTTGGCGTTTAGAAAATACTACTTGATTACAATATGTTTGATTTGTAAAGTATGATATGAGCAAGTTGATATTACAACAAACTCCCGCTCAAATGAAACGTATATTAAAATTACTTTTAAATGTATATTAATTTAAACTTAGTGGATTACAACAGCTAATATTTTTTCCTATTGCCAAAGTCTTTGTAATTACATCTGCTGTATTTTTTCTGCTATTTTGCCTTCTAGGTTTTCAACTAAATCATAAGACTTATTCATAATCCGTGATAAAAAATCAACCTCCAGGACTTACATCGGCCGTTCGGAGGCGGCTTAGAATAAACTGTAGGTGCCTCAATTTGTTGGTAAAAACATCAAAACACAAAACCAAATTAGAGGAGGAGCCAGGCAAAAATTCGCTTCAGCGGTTACAGAGCGCCAATATTATCTTTTGTTTCTTCAATTCAATACAATGAAAATAATTCGCATTTCTACACATAGGACACCCATTTTATCCACAATAATTGTTTTCTTGCACTGAAAACGAATTTGACCATGCATTTATACTCTTTTTGTTATTTCTCTTATTCTTAACGTTGCTTGTATTCTTAGAAATATCATGATATTTATATTGTGTCTTTCTTGTCTATTCGAAAGTTAGCCGCAAGCGCACCCTCACTAATATCGCCATTTCTCTCTCCTTTACGCTGTTCGTTTTCCTAAATTTTCGATACCAACCCATCAAAATTAGGAAGTGAACCTCTGCTCTCTATAGCCACCAATAAATTTTCCATCTATGCGGAAGACTACATAATAGCAGTATACAAAACAAATTATCGTTTAATTTGATTTGAATTTTTTCAGTTCATCGACGATAGAACGAAATTCATTTATTTGCTTCGCAAATCTGTCGCGGTGTTTTATCTTAAATCGTAAAAGCCTTTTAAACAAATTGACCCTTCTAGACACTGTGTGCTCTCAGTACATCCCATGCATTTCTTGCCGTAATGCAATTCTTCACCTTTAGACCTTCCACCTCTGGACATGGTTCTTCCATCGTCTGCCAAAGATCAAGAGTAATGAGCAAACTCCTGACTTGTATGCTCCGATTATCGTAATTTCCGCCGCACAACTTTTCAATGTCCGCAATTGCTCCAGACATCCCGTCTGCTTAAAATAAAATAAAATAAAATAATATAATATAAACACATTCAAATAAATAAAATAAAATAAAATAAAATAAAATAAAATAAAATAAAATAAAATAAAATAAAATAAAATAAAATAAAATAAAATAAAATAAAATAAAATAAAATAAAATAAAATAATTTAAAATAAAATAAAATAAAACGGAATGAAAAGAAATGAGATAAAATAAATAATATTAAATTAAATAAAATGAAAATAAAATGAAAATAAAATTTAATAAAATAAAATAATAAAACTAATGGTGTGATGTAAAATATCGAAATGATTTTTAAGTTCTTAGTTTAAGCTCCAAAAGTATAAGCATAGTTAATTTTTATGTTTTATTTCTTTTATTAAAATCTGAATGACTGTACCGGATTGAAATGAATTCCAGAATAGTCTCTGTGTATTCACGTGACGCGGTAAGACGCTGATGCAATGTTAAAAATTTGTATTTTCATATATGCAACCAACTGATATGCGCCACTGAAGCAGCGGGTGGCACGAGTACACAAAATCACATCATAAACTGAAAAGCAGATATATCAAATATACATATTCATGTCTACATACACATAGACTTACTATTACACTGCCCACTTGAATTGGCTTAACCTAATTCATTTGTCGGTTCATTTACCCGTGAATAGGAATTCATCAATCAGTATTAGATTTTGTGAGCAGCACAGTTTACATATAGTAAACATGGGTATACAAATACAAGGACGAAGCCATTGCTGCTTATGTGGAAGTGCATTAAATTCATTTCAAACTCAGATTGATATGAAATTTGCCTATGTAATTGAGTATTTGTGTGCATGTATGACTGTGCTGCAACTGCATGTTGCAACAGTTCAAGTAGTGCGCTTGCTTGAGTTCATACATATCTACATGAGCTTGTGTCAATTGTTGCAATTGACTGTTTGGCATTCTCCTTCAATGGAAAATGTAAATCCAGATGAGTACTCAATTTCAATTTCGAACTCTTGGCCTACTATAGTTCTCCTTTGAATATTTTCTATTGGGTAATAATAAAATTTCTGATTAGCTTCGTTTGTTGGTTTCCACTGCACTTAATGTCAGCTTCAAGAATTGATTTCTGATAAATTCAAGGCTATTTAAATTAAGCCTTTTGTTTCGTGGATATTATGCTACCACTCAAGAGGGCAACGATTTTTTCCAAAGACACTCAATAATCGAAGGCTCACTTTACATTGGAACAGGCAGTGGAAATCACCCCATCTTAACGACATATTATAGCGGTATGATTTTTATAGATCTCTGTTTCACAAAATGAGGTAAACATTTGCTATTGTACGAGTTTTTATTTCTCGTAATAGAGACCACTTGAGGATCCTACTGTGCTTAAAAATCAAGTGTAATTTTGGTCGCCAAAAATCAATATGAGAGTGTGTTAGTGAGAGAAGTAGGGATTTATGAAAAAAGTAGCTTTATTTGTTAAATTGAAATTTATAAAATTTTATTGAATTTATTGAATACTCGTTGAAAATTTTTATATTCATACAACATAATAAACTTTTCATTAAAGACAATAGTCTTCTTTGAAGGTGCCTACGCCAACGCTTACGCGATTAGAGCCGCTCTCTTTGCTATTTGGCGCCAGTTGGAAATACTAAGTGAAACCAGGTCGCTCTACATCTGATCATTCCAACGGAGTGGAGGTCTTCCTCTTCATCTGCTTCCGGCAGCGGGTACTCCGTCGAATACTCTCAAAGCTGCAGCGTTTTCATCCTTTCAGACGACATAGGCTAGCCAGCGTAGTCACAGTATCTTGATTCGCTGAACTATGTCAATGTCATTCCATCGTTTGCGGTATTCGTTGTTGCCAACACGCAAATGACCATAATCCTTCCGCAAAACTTTTCTCTCGAAACTCCTAAAGCCGCCTCATCGGATGTTGACATCGTCCAGCAAGCAATAATAGTCACAAAAAAAAAAAAAAAAAAATCATAGTGATAATGAGAGAAGAGAATATGCTCTAAAAAAATAATTACATAGATTTAATTAATTCAAAATGTCTTTTTAGTGAATACTCGCTATAAATTTTCAACGTCATACCAATTAATAAACATTTTATATTATTAAAAGTATTTCAAATCACAAACTATGCTACAAACTACTCGGTTGGCGTCTAGAGTATAGTAAGAATCCTTATTGCAAAGGATTCTTAAGTATCTCTGATACATCACAATCTTTTGACTTTGCAAAACAAAACTTCATCAATCGTTTATTTTAATTGTTACCGTTATAATTTTACACTTCATTCACACAGTAGCAAATTTTGTCAATAAGTGTCAATATTTGACAACTAAAGTTCAAGTACTCACTCACTCAGTGAACTTTAACCGCAGCTCGAAATACTTTTGAATTATTTTTACCACCTGATTAGATTGATTTTCTGTTTTCCCTTTTATTCCACAACAAGTAAATAGCCAACAATGACCAATTCAAACAAAAAACCACAAAAACAGTTGTGTATTGTGGTGTATCGATAAACGTTTTGTTGACTTTGTACTTCCATTTAGTAAATAAATTAGTTACGAATTGTCGCATCAATCAATGAAAAACTTCTATGAAGTAAACTCATTGATAAAAGTGTGGCGTAAAATAATTACAGAAAAGAGTATAATGATGAGTGTTGACTTAATAACACGTTAATTTTGAACGATTTGGCGCTTTTTACCTACAAGCACTCATTGCAAGTGTCCATTTAAATTTGGATTTCACTTAGTTTTTACAAGAGGTTTTTCCTTAAAACGGCAACGAAATTGAGGTAATACTACAGAGAAGTCTTTTAGTGTATATTGGCTGGGCCAGGATTTAATACATTACACATTAATGCTGATCTTAATGATGGTTGTGAGATAGACGAAATTATCGACAACTTCAAAGTCGCCGAAACGCGAATGCGCTGACTGCTTCCTGGATGGTCGGAGATATTTCGTGTTGTTCTCGTTTACTACCAGACCCATAAACTTCGCCTGCTTACTCAGTCTAGAGAAAACATAACCTATGGCGTATTGTTGAGGCCATGATATCATATTATCGGCGTGCTCTTTTCAGTTCTGCAGCTCGTGTTATTTTCGCCAGCAATAGATTAAAGAAGTTACACGGCTTGGAGTCGTTCTTCCCGATCCTGATGGAGTATTCGGTGTTACTTAACATCAGTTCACACATCCAAATAATTTTTGCGAGGATATCAAATTCAGACATATTAGCTAACTATTTTTCATACTGTCGAAGGCTGCTTAAAAATCGGTGAAAAGGTGGTGTGTATCTGTTTTTTTGCCTCGGGTCTTTTCTAAAATTCGACACATGGTTCATATCTGGTCAATTGTAGATTTTCCAGACTTAAATCTGCACTGTGAAGTCCAATCAGTTAATTCAAAGCAGACTTTATTCATTCACACAGAACACTCGATATGACTTAGCGATATTAAGGGGGCTTACCCCATGATAATAGGCGTAGACTGATTGATTCCTCCTTTTTTGTGGAGAGCACACTTAGGTTTCAGTCGACGGGCATGCTTTCAACAGATTTCTTTGCAGAAGGTTTTATCAGCAATTACTCTTTCTAAATTTTGCCTCTTATTGGAAGATCAAAAATAGCTTAAAGAATGTTGCTAGGTATTATATTACATGTAAATGCTACTTCATATAATTTTCTAAATTAATTGGATCCAACATCATGACATTAGCGAAGAAAATTAAAAAAATAAATTGGTTTTTCCCTGATAAAGAAAACTAGATAACTCGCTGAGTGTTATTGACATATTATTATTATTTTTTCCGGTATAAATAAATAGAGATGGAAATAAAAATGTAAAAAAAATTGTTATATTATTTTCGATTTCGATTATTTTCCCTGCCATTATTTATTATAATTTAGATGTTTTTCTTTTTTCCCGGACTTTTGTCGCAAAGACTCATATTTTAACAAATTGGTTTTACGGGAGTTATATGTTATAGAATAGATCTGGCTGGTACCGACAACTGATCAATACATTACAAAAATAGACCCGTAAACTATGTTTCGTTCTGTAAAAAAACTAAGAGACTAGTTTGCGTTCAAACAGACGGGCGGAGAAGCGGACAGACAGATAGACAGAGGCATGAATTTTGATGGGTCTATCTCTTCTGCTTCTCTACTTACATACTTCGTACCAAAATTAATATATAATTTCTTGTTCTTGAAAAATATACAAATATATATGTAAGAAGTCGAAATGTGGATTTAGCTCTTCTCTGTTTGTGGACTTTAATGATGTAACGCTTAGACAGTGATTATTGTTTTATCAATATTTTATATATTTTGTGATTGCCACAATTGTTGATCGCATGCATTTTCGGTAATTATTTCAGGATGTGAGTATTGAAATGTGTATTTGTTTATACAGTTGGCGTAGAAGACAGCAAAGCTGAGTAGGCTCAGCTATTAGATAACAATAATAATAATAATGACAGACTGTTCAATTATTTTAATTTACGTTGCGTAGATTTGTATAAACGTGCTGCCGATTTATTATGTTTGCCGTCTCATTTACAAAATAGACCAACAATAAAACCAAATGTCTAATGTCAACATAGAAGAATAAATTATGTAAAAAGCCGCAAAAGAGGAAACATTTATGTATGTATGTGTATGTTTGAAGAATTGCTTATACATATATATATTGTAAATAAACAAATTGACGTAATCAAATTAATATGCACTTTTAGTTTATGTAGTTATTGCTTATTAGCTTCGCTTGTTGCTCTGAGTTTGCTAGAAAAACAACAGAATTAATTACGTTCGAAGCAATCAATAAAGGCTATCTACATGTATACTCATGGTTATGTATGTGAAATTTGTTTGTATGTGGATAAATATCCTAAAGGGGAAAATACTAGTTGTTAACTCGAATCCAACTAGTTTGCATTTTTGCACTAACTAGTTTATCTTCCATCAATTTGTCATGTAACCAACTGGTATTAACACGGCGATGTCTTAGAAACGTCATATATAAGTATGTATATTAGAAACGTAATAATTCACCAAAAATAAAGTTAAAAATAAAAATAAGTTTGCCTGAATCGAGATTCGAATAGTGAGCCACATTCGCTACAGTGGCTGCGCAGTCCACATGCCGTACGGAACTTGCGAGTCACGATGAGCAGGAGTTTGTTTAGTATCGAGAACTAAAAAAGTTTAACTACAGAACAAATATTCAACAACTGATTTTTAAGAATAAAAGTAAATAAATAAAAAATTTTAATAAAATATAAAATGTTATGTAATGATTAGTTGAGATTCGACTAAATAGTTTTCTTGATATGAATAAGCGACTCAGATATGCAACATGTGCTTAAATGAGAGTTGAAAACAAAAAAACAAGGGGCAAAAATGTCTGTAAATTCTAAACGGGAGGCTAGAAAATAAGCCTGTTCTTATTTTAACCATGAAAATTACACCAAGCATTTCGCGGCGACTGGCAAGAGTAGGGAGATTGATAAGTTTCAGACGACTAGTATAAGGAGGAAGATTATACTCGGAGTCCCAATGTAAACTTCTTAAGGCAAATAAGAGGAACTTTTTTTGAATAGATTCTATCCTATCAGAGTAGATTTGAGACCTCGGGTTCCAAAACAAAGCTTTAGTAACATAAGGATCCTTAAATTCTTTTGACCACCGTTTTACAAAAGCCAAGATGCCTTTGGCTTTGTTCATTATAACACCAATGTGATGTGTAAAGTTCAATTTAGGGTCCATAGTGATCCCCAGGTTCTAATAAAAATAGCAACGACTTACCTCACACTTCAATAGAGCTTATTACTACTATTATTACTGGTGAACTGCTACACAAATAGCTGAAGTTAGCCATCCGCTTTCATACTAGTATATAGGTAGAACTTTTGCAAACTAGTCCACCTTTTCTCTGCAGGGTAAATTTTCATTATTTTCTACCTTTGCATAAAGCCCACCTCCTAACTGATTTATCTGTCAGCAGCGGTTGAGTAATCAAGTGACTTTTAACATTTTCCAACGTCAAAATGCTCGTCAAAAAAAGCCAGAAGAAACCAGAATTTGCAATTATTGTTTTTGCATGCATTTTTAGTATTTTTTATACACAAAGTTGGTGCAGCAGTAATTTCTGTCGCATACATTTGTTTATAAGAATACTTTGCAGGTATTTCAGCATTTATGTAGCTGCAAAGTTTTATCACAATCAGGTTATCTCTAGCGTGAGGGGCATATGTATAAATTTGTGTGGCGTAAACCAAAAAAAAAAAAAAAAAATTCTTTCAATATTTTTAGGAAAATCAATAATTGCCATTCAATTGAATTCTGCAAATAATTTTGTATTTTTGGAAGGTCACAGCAACTTGATGGCATCTGTGTAGGATTTCAATATTATTTTACAATTACAGGTTTTTTTACTTAAAAGTTAAAGGAAAATCTAATCTCACATTTACACGTCTACAAATATGGTGCCAGAATATTAAACCATTTATAGTTGAATTTGCTTCGACTAGTTAGTAAAATTTATAGGTTTTAGTCTGTGGTTTCCTTACATTTTATTTTTGCATATACAGTGGCGAGCATAAGTGGATGAATGTTTGTCACTTCTGCACTTATTTGTTCATAACATCCGTTGTACTTATTCAAATAAAACCATTTCTTTTTAAATTTTTAATCCATATATTGAACTAACATGTTATGCAAGGAAAAGTCAAAAAAAAAAATTAAATGCAAAAAATTCTAAGGCAAAAAACTAAACATATCTCCATTCATCCAATTTTGCACCTTATGCTTTTTTTGAAAAAGTTGGCTTTGAGTTTACTGTTTTATGAAAATCTTGCGAATTTCGTTTACAGCTCAAAACTTTGTTTTCAAAGGCATAATTTTTGTCACTTGTTCAAATATAATCGAGCGTTTAAGTGTGTTTAGTCCAACGATTAATAAAACAGTGTAAATCGCAAGATTTAGAAAATAGCATCGTGGCGTTAACAAAAAATGGACAGTCGTCTCGAGAAATAGCAAAAAAATCAAAAATTTGTCACAGTACTGTTTTATGCGCTCAAAAAAGACGGAATGTGAAGCCTGATTCAAACGTTAAAGGTAGTCGAAGGCTATCTACAGATGGAGATGCTCGCGTTATGGAGCGGTTAATGCGGCGTAAACACCAAAATTGGCTGCGGAGCAAATAAATAAGGATGTTAGTCAGTGGACTGCGCGGAGAGCCCTTCGACGGATCGGTCTGGTATCAGCAATCAAGCAAAAAAAACCAGTTTTGTCTGACAAAAATGTGGAAGCACGGTTAAAATTTTGTAAAAATATAAAAATTGGAGCGTTGACTGGAAACAAGTGATATGGTCAGATGAAACCAAGATTAATAGGTTCCAATCAGATGAAAAGCAATACTACTGGCACCGGCCACAGGAAAAGTTACAAAAGCATCAAGTGAAACAAACTGTGAAGCATGGTGGAGGTAATCTAATGGTTTGGGGATGTTTCACCTGGTGACATGTCGGCCCACTTGTGAAAATAGAAGGCATTATGAAGAAGGAAGACTACCTTAACATTTTGCAAACATTTTTGCCAGATTTTGTCGATCTAAGTGCGTATCCCGAAGACGTGGGGTGTTTTCAACAAGACGGTGATCCTAAACACACTGCTAAAATCGTGAAAAATTGTTTGAATGATCAACGTTTCCAAGTGCTAAAGTGGCCTGCACAAAGCCCAGATCTCAACCCTATCGAGAATCTATGGGCCCTTTTAAAAAAAGGTTGACAGTATATGAAAGAGCCCCTAAAAGTATGGACGAGCTTTGGGCAAGGATTCAGACAGAATGGACCGAAATACCTAATGGAAGAATTGAAAAATTGGTAGAAAGTATGCCAAAACGAGTCCAAAGTGTAATAAAAAACAAAGGGCTGTTGACTAAATACTGAACTGATGTAACTAATTTAATTTTCACTCACGTGCAAAATTGGATGAATGGAGATATGTTTAGTTTTTTGCCTTAGAATCTTTTGCATTTATTTTTTTTTACTTTTCCTTGCATAACATGTTAGTACAATATATGGATAAAAATTTAAAAAGAAATGGTTTTATTTGAATAAGTACAACGGATGTTATGAACAAATAAGTGCAGAAGTGACAAACATTCATCCACATATGCTCGCCACTGTACTTAACCTCTCCTTCGCTTTATGATATTTCGTAAAATTTTAATATTCTATATGAAAGTATCACCAGATTGGCAGACTGAATTTAGGATTTTTAATAATTTTCGAAACAAAATTACCTGCTAGTAAAAATTGTAAAACTTCTCAGTTTACTCACCATAACTTTCAGTTGACTTTCAGTTACTTAGCCACTTTGTATATGGGTTAATACCAGAACTTTTCTTTGTACCAGGACGAAGCGGTGTCAAAATTTTTTATAGCTTCGTTTTTTGTGTATTAATATACTAATACATATATTTTTAAACCAATTAATTTCTCTCATCAAATTTTTGATTTACTCTTTTGTTAGAAGCTCTAATTTTTATTACTGGAATAAAAGCATAATTATTGACAGAGAGGGAACAACGATCAGAAAAATATTCGCACTGATCCCTCCACTCGGCTAGATACTAACGAAATTTATAGCTCAACCGCTTAAAACTATATTATCTCAATGAGAACATTAACTGCTGGCTATTTGATGGGTTTATACTCGCATTTCCACATACCCATGCATGTATGCGTGAGTATTAACATTTACAGTAATATTTAATTGAACTCATTGATTTACAATCGCACATTCAACGCAACAGACAGCAATAATGATTGGCGCTGTTATCATCCGAATGCATGCACACACCTCATAACTTATGATCTGTCATTCCCATGAACAGCGCCAAACCCCTTCAGGTCGTTAAGCAAAGTGTGATTTTCACACAACAACGAATTCGATGGTGTGCATATGACGTTCCAACATCACTGAGTTAAACCGGTAATATCCGAATTTGGAGGCTAAAAGATGCTAGTATACAAACTATAAAGTTTTAGGTTGCTAAACCTTCGCAAAAGGGGTTAGAAAAATTCACAGAAGCCATATGTATTGATGTATGTGTGTGTCTTTGGATGAATTAAAAACTAGCATGCTTTGGCAATTTCAGCTCTTTTTGGTCACAATGAGCTACAAGCATGCGATTGAAATCAATTTATGTGATATCCATATTCTTTGTATATATTTTGCTTTGGATATAACGGTTAAGGAAAATTCATATATTTGTGTGTATGTATTTGTGTTTACAATTTTATGCAGGCATGCGAAGCTAAATGAAAACTAGCTAACATTTTCTATTTTCAAGATTTCTTCTTTCCAACGGTCGAGAACGAATGAACTCAATTAAGTTCAATATTATTTGTAGCATTTTGAAGTGTGCTTTAACGCACGGCATTCGTTCAAATGCATTCGCTTATATGTATAATTATATTTAAATTTGTATCTGAGCTGGATGCTCTAATGAATATGACGATGGTTGTTGATAGATTGATTTTCTTTAATTTTTGGGAATTTTCTGCTTGTCTTTATGGAACCAGTGCATTGGTCCATGCTCTTATCCAGCTATCGAAAGAGGCTTAACAAAGAGGTTATCTCACTAATCAATGTGAATCTAGCTGGTCTAAAGTCACACTGTGTGATCAGTTCGTTGACGGTGAGTTTTAATATTTCACACATCAGACTAGACTTTTATGCGACTAAAATTTTTATTTGTTTAAAACCTTTATATATTCAAATGAAGGGAACCTCACCTCTTTTATAGATGGGTTTAAAAAATATATGTGTGTGACTTGTTTGGAATGATGTGTGCAGTTTAATACGCTACCAACTTGGTAATTGTATATTCTTCCCAAAGTTAATCTTTAATGCCAGTTAATATATAGCAAGTTCTCGAACCATATTCTAATATTTTAATATAAATTTTTGTCTGGTAGAGATTTTTCGCCTTATGAGTTGGTGCTTTGCACAAGCCTCTATATCTCTTAAATATCATTATCATTGCTCAATAGACACCTTGGCTTACTGCTGTTTTATATTTTTCAACGCCCTATACTTGACCTACTAAAATTTTTGTTTATCCTCAAATGACGACCGCTTGGAAATTTGTATCGTTTTAAACCCATCGTTTCTCAGCACTATTAAAATAAATTTCTTTATTCTAAAATAGAAACAGTTTGTATTTGCCCATGCTCAATCTTGCCCCTTATAAAATACCATGTTTGAAATGTCCAAATCGAATATCTCACTTCCTATAATCTGCTGTTACTGTAACCTGGGAAATTTTTTCGTATTATTGATTTGAAGCACAGCAAATTTATTTAAGTTTATTCAATTAACAGTTGAAATAAAAACAATTTTAACACTAGTTAGTAATCTAAGGAGAATTTTTAAATTTCTGTTTTCGCATAAATATTAATTTACGTTCATTAAAGATCTCCGCTCGGTCGATTAGTGCAATTGGCCTGCGTATCCTTGTCAAAATAGGTTAAAAGAACATTTTTCATAATCACTTAAAAACATTTTCTTTTCATTAAAATACACATAATGCAACCCCTGAATTACTTCATTGTTCTCACACGCTCTATCTTTCTCATTGCAGTCCGCGCAGCCGGAGAGCATAGGAAAACTGGCAACAGAGCATAACCAGATGTCAACATTAACATCAGCTGTCTTTCAGCAAACAGGCAGAAAAAGAAATAACAACTAATAGTGGTAGCAACTTCACTACGCCGAAGAGCGAATGTTCAAACGAAAATGTGAGTGTGAGACGCCGTCGCCGTTACTTTAGCAGTAGTCAATGCTCGACCACTGAAGGTAGTAATTGTGTTGTGTTGATCAATTCCAGGTAGAGAGTGTAAATATTCGAACTTGCGTTTCGTGTTTTAAAGATATTTAACTCGCATATAGAGTAAAAAAGAAAGATTTAGACTTCAACCTGAGTGGAAATTGACTAAGCGAATACTTATATAATTTTATGATAATTTTTATTACTATTTCGCTCGAATATTTACTAAAGAATGTGCAAAATTGAATGAAAGTGCTGTGGCGTGTGTGCCATTGTTTCTTCCCGCGTGTCCTGTGTGTATCTTGTGCTACCTGAATGTCATATGCCAGGTCTAGCATGTGAGTGTAGATTTAATTTTTGTTTAATGCCGTCGAACGCAAAGTAACACATTCATGCCACATGACGCCGAAAACAAGAGTGTTGTAAAATCTATGAGTCCTACCATTAAAGAGTGCTTTCGATGAAGAAACGAAACAACTGGAAGAAGGCTAAGCGCTAGAACGTGTTTGAAATAATTACAAAGAAGGAAAATTGAAAAAAAAATTGAAATTGTTTTGCCAATTGGCATTTTTCTTAACTCGTTTTTACTCTGCGCCCTGTGTTCTATGTGCATGAGCGCGGGCGCCTAAGTGAAATTGCCGCGCTCTTAATGATGAAAATATATATGTTCATATGCTTGCCGCCAAATTGATTTAAACTGCCACTTATGTTTATAGAAGAAGCAAAAAAGTGTAAAGCAAAATGAAAAAATGAAAAATGGATTAGCGCGCAAGGCGAAATTGCTGTAAACAGCAAAAAAAGTAAAATAAACATTTTATGTATCGAAAACGTAGCATTCCGCCCGGTAATTGAGAATATTTTCGCGGAAATTGCATGTCGTGCAACATTTACCACCGATGCCCATTAGAAGCTTCCCACTTCTACGTGCATAAGGTGGGTATGTGTTTATAGAAATATTAGTGTATGGCGCTTAGCAGCCAATGACACCTTTAATAGTGCAACAAAGCGGCAGTAAAATGAAAAAATTAAATTTTCAAAACAAATTAAACCAAAAAACCTTTAATATAAAATGAATGAAAGTGAAATAAAAAGCGATACAAACGCATGCGAAATAAAACCCGCGCTGTGTTACGCCACTCGATAAAAATATATGCAGTTCAAGTGCAAAATTTCGAAACTTATTTACTTGTTTGTTTGCGCAACCGAATATCATAACGCCCAAACTACCCGTCGTCAGCAGCAATTACATGCGCGTAAATTAGTCCCGTTTCGGCATTTTGTAGCGCGTTAATTGCCGCATACACGCTAAATTCGCACTTCAACAACTCGCGCGTACTATTAAAAGTCACAAGGCACTAGTGTATTTTAACCAACCAACCAACTGTCGACCGCTACTCGGCATTAGCTCGCAATGGCCGTGAGTAATATCGTCTGCGAATGGCTGCGTGCCCTTGGTCTCGCGCAATATGCAGAAAGTTTTCTTGATAATGGTTATGATGATTTGGAGATTTGCAAACAAGTCGGTGATCCCGATTTGGATGCAATTGGTGTTGAAAACCCTGTACATCGACATAAGTTGCTGAAGAGCATTCGACAATTGCGTGAGAAAGGTGCCGCTTCCGTTTATTTCATGCTGAGCGATCCGAGCTCATTGTCGGGCAGTATGGAGATTCTATGTGAAACACCGCCTAACGAGTTAGATATTGTTCTTCGCGAGCAGTTGGAAACCGATGGTATTCGCCTGACTGCGCATCCATATTCGACACCGGTAAGTACAGTAAATTATAGTTTGGCGTAGTCTACACAGACTTGTTTTAGTACCATTTAAAATTGAAAAGAGTTTTAAGCTATTTTAAATTATAACCATTCCATTAGCTTGCAAAACTACTATATTATATTGCCTTAATGAGGTTACTGTAAGATCGTAAAACTATAATTCGGTTTCAAAGTCAAAGTCTTATTCCGACAAGTTCTTAAGAAAGATGTCGGTCAACAACAATAATGTTTTAAACTCTATGAGTAATTTTTAGCTACAAATTGCTAGTGCTTAAACCAGGAATTGTAGTTTTTTTAAGATTGAAAAATAAGTATAAACGCTTTGCGCAAATAATATTGAATGCAAGAATGATTTTGAAGAAAACTTGAATACATATGTATATGAGATATGTACAAAAAATATTTTGAAAAATTTTGTATTTCTCAAAAATGTGTATCTACTTTGTCCCCTTCCAAGTCAAAGTAAATTTTCGTGACTTGTTTAGCTCCTTCTTTACTGCAGTCTTTATCATCATTTCGTGGGCCTACGCTGGCTACTGTGTTGATTGTAGCCAAATAGTCGCGCACAAGCGTTGTAAAAAGAACATGAGTTATCAAGATGCAATAGCCAATTTTAGTTCTTCCACAAATCCGAAGCATTTCTGGTGGATTTCTTCGCACAAATTGTATATATATGTATGATCTAATAGCAATAACTCATGATGCCCGCACGATGTCCCACCAATCGAAGAAAACTGTGTGTGTGTTTGTATGCATCGCTATACTTTTTGTACATACCTCGTACTTAAATGATCTAATTTCCGTCATATATGTACTGAAGAAAACTTCTCGATATTTAATTGTATGCTTCAAGGAATAGAACTATCCAGTGCAGGGACGCAGTTCTAAGACAGAGTAACCTAGAGCATCACACCCAAAATCGGATTACTATCTACACACGACTTACCGCGTAATCACCAAATTTCCTTGTGGATGCATACAGTCTTTCAAGCTTGCGGAAATTATTCTAAAACATAAAGACCCTAGTTAGAAGCACATTTAGGCTTATTTTTGTCTTACATATGTGTGGTATTTGTGTGATGGTCTATGTGATATAGATTACTTATATACCGTAAGTAATTTAGTGGTTGAGATTAATTGAATTAAGAAACTTGTAAGTATTATTTCATATGGTGATTTAAACATAAAAGAGATATTTGAAGGAAAACTTATAAATTTATGAAGAATTGAAGTCAAATATTGTGTTTGCATTTGATTTGACCCTTTGCTTGGAAAGGATAGTGTGTATTTGTGCCCGGCGATAATTCCGATTACCATTAACCATAGATTTGTATCAACTCTAGGTATAAAATTATATTCCCACTACTAAGGATTGTTTCTGGAGTAACTTCTGAATGAAGAACTATCGGAGACCTCAGGTTTACACTGGCTCACAACCTGTTGCACAATGGACTCCCTTTCTAGGTAATCTGGCTGAAATAGCTCTATACTTGCAAATGCATAAAATAATTTAATTTTTCCTGCATTGATGAGGAAATTAAAATGTTATTGATTTATTTGTGGAATACTCAGATTCAAGCTTCATGTATAAATATGTGTGTACTACTAATGTATTGGTAGGCGAGATTGCTTTACTGTGAATCACAACATCAGTGACGCAGAAATCACGCTCCATCACACACGATTCCATCAACACGGCATGACTTGAAAAACATACACATACATCACACCACACTCCGGAGGTCAGTAGAAGACTACCCATAACAAACTCCAACAGCTAATGAAACAACAACAAAAACCAATATCAAAGTTGCATGACAACATCCGACAAACTACGCCAACATGTGGGCGCTCTTACCTATGTATTTGTGTTTGTATGCCTGTATGTATGTACCTATCAGTGATGCTGTTGGTGAGTTTTAAGCTTGATTTATTATGTAAAATCTGCAGAATGCCATAAACTAATCGACAATCCATAACAACAAGAGAAATAGCAATAGCTTCAACATCAAGGCAAATTAATGCCCGTCTACAAAATTTTATGATTTATATATATTTCACATGGCTTGATTACATGTAGTATGTATGCATATATTGACTAGTATAAGTATGTTGCAAAGAAGTTGAGGTTGACCAGGATGATGAGTCGAAGACCCACACCTAGGCAGACGAACAGACACAATACTGATGAATGGGGCACTCAATATATAACATATGTTATATGCATTACCCCTACTCCTCTTGCTGTTACTAAGCACTCATATTCGCATTTATGCCGCCGCCTATACAAATAAATATTAGTATTTTGCAAATATACTTATTTGATTGCTGTCACAAATGAATGTTATAACATACATGCCTACATAAGTATATCAATACTTACATACTTAAGCCTTTCTGTAGTAAATATGTATTTTTGTTAAGGGCAAACGGAAGGTTCCTGCTCTCTGCTGTGTGTGTTCGCTGGTAAGTTCGTAATTTATTTATTATTCATTCAACTGCAAAATTGCTCCTTAATTGCCCATATCAGACAATATGAAATTTATTACCTGCTGTTCTTCTTCACTTTATCATCGTCATTGAGTTTCTCAGGCATTTGTTGTACACGTATTTGTGTATCATAAGTATGTTGTATAAGCGCGTATAATGGCCAATTGGTCAACTGGTAGTCGATTAGCCCCATCGGCTGATAGGTTACCTCAAACTTATCTGACGCTTCGTCACTTTGTCCAGTTTCTCGCAGTTATCTGTGTATCTTTAAGCCGGCCTTCGCTTACCTTCTGTTTCTTGCTCCAGTTTTCTGCGTTTTAAGCCTCTTGATGAAGCTCTTTTGAATTTTTTCTTGATTTTTCCTTGGAGCTCTTCACTTTACCTAAGATTTACAAGTTCTTTGCCCACTTATTTGTATGCCATCAACTTACGGATCAAAAGAGATTCAAAAGACATTTACTTGAATTTCCTGCTGCTGAGATATTTTTCCATTGTTTCTTTTGTTGTTGTTTTCTCATTTCGTTGTCTTTCTGCTCCGCAAGTCTTATACTCTGTTTGATTTTATTACCTTTACCTGCAACCTTGACCAGGTCAAACAGTTATTTGCACAAGAGTTTACTTGTATTGATTTGCCTTTTGATCCTTGCCTTAAATAGCGAAGATGACATCGACTGTGTATGAAATCTAAATGTACAGAAGCACTTGTGGTTTGAGTTTGAATAAAGAATTTACTACAATATTTATGTAGAGACTAAATTGTCTATATATACATCGTGAAGCAAATTATTTATTTGTTTTGGATTTTCAAGCTACATTTTTTGACAAAAAGTTTTTAAAGTGACGTATTCTTAGGTAGGGCGAAAAGTTTTAATTAATATGTGCAACGATTAAATGATTTCTGTATTCAACTCGCATATAGATGTGTATCCATATTGGATATATGTACATAATTGATTTCCAGCTGTTCGCCTTTACCGATGAAAGGAAAATTATATTTAACTATTGAAGTGAATATGTAACCAGCATGTAACCATAGCTTCATGGTTAAAAAGAGGCTCGAAATATTGTTTCGTGATCTATTTCAGAACGTGGTTTCGAAAGTTGCACCTTGATCATAAGATCGAACATTATTCAAGTCAAATTTTTGTGCAAAATCAATTTCTGATTTGCAAATTTTTCTATGTGGAATGAAAAAAAAATTAAACGCGGGCGACAAATGCGATGTTATCAAACGCATTGAACTGCGAGTAATATGGCTTTTCCTATTAAATAAAAAATACTCCTATCAAATAAATTATGATTGAAAACAAGAATTTATTTCAAAACGATTTATGTGAACAGTACAGTTCAATCACTGTTTCATAATAAAACAAAAGAGTTTTTCAAACATTTTCGATCAGATCCATCATAACGAGTACATTAAAACATGCCCGGTACTCTTTACTTGAAAAATTGCAAATATGGGCTCGATCATTTTGAGGTTTATTGTGATCTTATTTTATTATTTTTCACTTTTTTCTCTTGTACATTTTACAATTAAAATTTACAAATAATGCTCAAAGTATTTTAATAGTGCAAAATGCCAAATAAGTTTCTCTTCACACCTGATTTAATGCTAAACAGCAAAATTTGCTTTGTCTTCAAAGAAATGTAAAATTTTTCTATGTTCTTACTGGATATCATGTACTTCATATCTCACTTTCTTTTGCTTAACATATCAAATTGTCAGAGGTGATATTAACTCCTCATATCCTTTGAATAACATTAATTTTAATTTACACTTACATAATCTTCGCATATCTTTGCCTTTTTATGTAGTTAATTGTAAAACTAAGCATTCGCGGAATGCTCCTGCGCTTGTTCGAGCCTTAAATGAATTTAATTTAATCTCCAGTTTTATTCAACTTGATTTTTTAGTTTCTAAGTATGTATTTTCACATATTTTAAATATTGCGTTTTAACTTCTCGATAATTCTCAAATGCTAATTATGTAAATAATCTGTAAGAAACCATTGTTATTGAACATAGGTATATAGATATTCAAATAAAAGGATGAATTTTTCGAAAAATCAAGGATAATATTTAATTATTATTTATTTAAAATCTAAAAATTTTGTTTTGAGAGATGTTAGTGCTTTGAGAATATAGAAAACCAGTATTGGGTAATTAATGAATTCGCCATTTTTTTTTTGAATATTTATGAATAAAATATTTCTGTATTTAAAATTAATTTTAATCAATTATTTTTATCATGACCCTTTACCAATTTTAGGGTAGCTTCATATTTCCAACTTGACTCGACCAAGAACTTGACCAAATGATTTTCATCAGCTGCTCGCGCTGCCTATTTTTTATCAAAAGGTTTTACATAGACCGAAACAAATGGTGGTCCGACGGTAGAAGGTGAATGCATTAAAATTTCCCAACCAGACTCCGTCACTTTTTGTCTGGTCATCAAAAATGTATGCGGTCAAGCATTGTCATGATTAAAGACAACACCTTTTCTATTGATAAATTTTGTAGGCCTGTAAGCTGTTTAATTGTTGACAATAGAGTTTAGTATCTACTTTTTCATTTTAAAGCAGCTCATAATGGACAATTCCCTTCCCATCCCACGATACGAGTATCATCTTATTTGCCGTCAGGTTTTGAAACCATTTTTAAATTTTTTATCTTGTTGCGTTTCAAAGGAATGAACTAATGTAGTATCCAAACAACAAACATCTTTCAGTAGCCAAACTTTTGTAACTGTCGTATGAGTGATGCCTAATACGCCTTCGTTTTCTCCTGGCAGCTTGTCTGCCGGTCTTTCTTCACTTACAGCATTCTTACCGTAAATCACAGATAATTTTCAGCACGTTTTTGCAGCGCTTCTACTTTTTTTGTAACAAAAAAAATATCATGTAACGTATTTCTTTAGAAATATTACTCATTTTCAAATCAATATAATTCACACCAATGACGAGTAACAGAACTGTTTTCACGAAAAATATTGCTTGAAATGCCAACTTTCAAACAAGTATTAGTTTGACACAATTAATGTTGACACAATTGAGTTGAGCGGCAACATAGTGTTAGCTAAAGCTATGTCAATACTCTCACCAAATTTTCACTTTTTACTACATTTTTTACTACTGTATATAAATTATTTGCAATACATGCAAAGAAAAAAATCATTTGCTTAGTAAAAACGAAAAAAGTGTGGTTTGGTACCATGCTTCATACAATTTTAAAATACTCGTATTTTTATTATCTAAACACAAATAAACATTACATTTAATTCAACTAAAACCAGTTTAACAATTTTTAGAACAACTTCAACACCATTTAATCAAATTGAAAGGGTAAATGATTATTGCAGCAAACAAATATTGAATTAATTTCGAACTCATCGTGCAGCATTTAGACATGCAACCGATAAGTTGAAAATATACAAATAAGTTCATTCGCTAATAACAGATAGTGTAAAAACATTTGAAGGAAAAAAGTTACAATAAAACTAAAAAAAGTTTGTTAGTGAAATACCATCAGCAGAATATTTAATTAATTTAATTGGGAATTAATTACGCTTGCTATTTAATTAAAGTTAGGTGGGAAACCGATAGAGTGCAAAAGTTTCCTAACCGAAGAGGGAGCGATAACATCAACTAAGTATTTACGATACCATGCAATGGCTAAATTGATGGATATCTAAGTATTTACATTCAATGAACAATTGACGAAGTTCAGATTGGCATTATCTTTTACCAAGTGCAATTTATCTAATTTGAGCGAAGTGAGAGTGAAAATCCAGGTTGGTGTAAAATAAGATAATAAGTTGTTTGTTCTTTTTTGGACATTTACAGAACATTGGATACTCGTTTAAAGATTTACGTCAAGTATATGTATGGATATTGCTAGGTGTAGATTTAACATACGTATATATGTATAGGGGGGAAGTGTATACAGGAAAAATGCAATGAAATACCATACAATAATCGAATTATTCAGGAAATATACGGTATCCTATTATTTTTTGGATCAATAATTTAAATTTAAAATAATAAGTGTAAGCTGCAATTTTTTAAAGTGTTTCATTGAACAGTAGAAATGATAATTTTTAGCCCTATACAGACAGCCCTTGACCACTTTTTAAAAAATCGTTACAACATTTATTTTAATTAATTTTTTTTTAAATAAGCCGTTATAACTGTAAGCAATTATTCGTGCCACTCTCTGTCTCGTCTGTCTGCGTCACAACTGTCATTTGAATTTTGAATTTCGCGAAAACTCATTATGCTTACTCATATATTGTGAAAGGATGTCTTCATTTGATCCCAGAAAGTATTCCTGCTATTTTCTGAAAGAGTTGCTACCTGCCTGAAAATAAATTCCATTTAAATATAAATAACTAGTAGCTAGACAAACTTTGTCCTTCCTAACGATAATTTATAAAAAAAAAAATATCGGAAATAACGTACTTGTATTTTTCATGCAGCATTATTATTTTTTGGCTATAAATAATAGTTTTGTGTTGGGTTCCGACTCGGGAACAGGGGACATATAAATGGCCATGTCAAAGAAATGGATTCTAAAGTATCAAGCCACAGACACTTATGACTGCCCTTGAGATTTATTTATCAACGTTGCACTCACAGTTGTAGCCGTATCAGGTCGAATAGCATTTCGTTGGAAATCAAAGTAATATGTGGAATCGAAATATCTTCGCCTTTGCATGTGAACGTTAGAAACAAATCTGGTGCGCCATAATGACGTATATACGATATAGCATCCAGATACGACAAATGTATGAATTTCGCGACTTTCGACCTATGTTGCCTTGGTAATAGTGTTTCTTTCTATGTTCTGTGCACATCCGTTAGCATTGAAAGCATCATGAAGAATAATGTATTTAGAACGCAGTGTTGCCTGTTTCAACCTGACTAATAATGTTAATCGCTCACCTTCAACTTAACTTACAATCCACATTACACTTCCAAATGATAGAAGAGATATGTAATTTTCACACTTTTAATCGATGAATCCTTTGTGAAAAGGATATTTGTTACTCTCAACCAAAACCTATCAACGTACTAAAACTCAATAAAATTGAGCCATAAAAATATTTTTCTTAAATTTGGTGCACTGGTAGCTTTTTGCTTAATTAAGAGAATGACCACTTTTTTTTCCCGGTAATGCAAATTCATTTCGATCTAGCAAGTGGACTAGATACCGACCTCTTTGAGTCAAATACTTTTATAGTTTTTTTTTATCGATTTGTTTGAAATTTGGTACGTTGCTATGTTTTTATCTAGATTAACATAAACAATACTTTTTTCATGGAAACTAATCACAGTCAACAGATCGATTAAAATATGTTTGATTTGGATAAAAATATTGAAAGTTTGTAGATTGCTGCCTCATGTTAGCATACATTCAACAATACAATATTATTTTTTCTATATAACTTATAGTTTCCCATGTTAATGAACACTAATGGAGGTTTTTGTAAGTTTTTCTTCTGCTCGTCGATATAAGGAACAATATAAGAATATGCCTTTAGGCCGAAACCAAAACTATATGACCTTCCTAATATTTTTAAGCAAATTTGTGAAACTTCCGATAAATTTCTGACCACTAGTTATTTAAAATGAAGAATTCATTATTTTCTATTATCATAAAATAATAAATTTATCATTGAATTGGTCAGATATTTTATTATTTAATTTTCATATATTTATAATTACTTAAGTAAATTGTTCCAGATTAGAAAGGAAGAATTCCTCCAATTAAATCAAAATATTTAGTGGAATTTTTAATAGTCAGGTCTGACTGTAACTTCCCGTTAACAGATTCAGGAAAAGGTAATGTTAATGCTTCTTATCCATATAGGAGATATGTCGATAAGGATAACTAGATCAAAATTCAGCGAGCTTCCACTCGATCCTTAGTATAAGTCAATCGCTTACAAGGTTTGCAAAAATATTTTAAATCCCTATCTGGGCAAGAAGAAACATGAATAGAGAATGGTTAGACCCTCTAGCTAATAATTTTAATCCAGACAGTTATTCCACTTACCTACATTTTTCATAACCATTTAAAGTACCTCAAGGAACATTTAGACATAATTATCTATCAATGTGGAACAACTGCACACATATGCAAATATCTTTGTAATAATATAAATTATGTCAACCACAATGACTTGGCACATTTTCCCATAATTGTGCTAATATATACCACGCTGTCTCATTCCTGTCTTTTTAAATTTATAACCTTGGCTTTTGAGCTCAACGATTTCCCAGTTTAGTTGCAGTAATGCGGTCATTTAGTGACACATAATAGCAAGGAATTGCAGCAATGATTTATTATAAGCAAATGTTCTCTTATTCAGCTTGAATAACCATACGGGCAACAATGTCCAGTGGCAATAGCCGCAGCATCAACAACAAACATTCAACATTCTTCGTTGGTCACTCTTCTCTTCATGCCAGCCATTTATGTATAAAATATAATAAATTTCTTGGCACAATAAACCGTTATACAATACATCTTGGCTGCTTTCTTCCAAAAGCTAATGTATCTGCAGTTAAAATAATCTGCTTTATTCCCAAATGGTCTGCCGTTCTTGGTCGGCTGACTAGTTATGTTGCAAGTAACTTACTAACTGATGTGCTGCTCTGTGGTCCTCTCTCAAAGGGTTAAAATGGAATTTTTGGCAGACAATACACCTAATTGACTTGCACAAGTTGAGCACTGTGCTACTGGACGATTGCAGCTGGAAATAGCTGAAATATTAGGAAGCCCTTAGAAGCCGTGAACTTTGTTCACTTCTAAGTTATACATTTATAAGTGAAGTTGTTTAGAAATAAATTTCAGTTATAATATCTGTATATACATAAATATGTATTTTCCCTTAAGTTCAAACAATTGTTTTTAAAAATTAAATTCTCTTATTTTCACTACTCTTAATTTGTTTAAAGACTTTCGGAACAAAAAAATCTCCTTTTTATTTCCTTTTATTTCTTTAATCAAAAGTTTCAACAGACCAATCATACTTTAAAGTGACTTTTTTCTGTCAGTACAGTGTTAATATTCCATTGTCTGACATTACTAGCTTATCAGCCTCTCATTCGGCAGACTCGCTCAAGTTGTATTTGTTGAGTAACTACAAAGTTTTGTTCTTTTACATACAAATAGCTCACACAAACGCTTCTGTGTTCGAAACTGTAAAGATTATGAGACTTTCTTTCATATGGAGAAATCTTCGTTTAGGGCTTGGTATTAGCGGCTATAAATCCCAACAGGAAATTGTTAAACGGCGTTTATTGCGGCTGGGATCGGGGTTAAATTAAATTAACTTAAAATAATATAAATTAAGATAAAGTGATATAATATAGTATATAAAATAATATAATATAGTATAATGACAAATTTTTTTTAATATATAATAAAATTAAATAAATTAAGATAAATTAACATAAAATAACATAAATGAAAATTACATCAAAAAAATTAAATTGAATAAATTAAGCCGAAATAAAATAAAATTAGGTTATAAGTTGCTGGGCTTTATTTGAAGGTTTATTGCGGCACGTAATAAATCTGATGGGATGTGGTGATCCCCGAAACAGTTCGGTCCTATTTCTCTTTGTTGTAGATATAGCAATTTGTTTATTTCAAATCAAACAAATAGGTCTTTCAAATAAAGTTCTTTATCATATAATTTAAAGTTATTACACAATTAAAATAAAATTTAAAAAAAAAAATTTAATTAAATTTAATTTAAATATAAATTATATTAATTAAAGTTTTAATTAAATTTAATTTAAATATAAAGAATTAAATGAAATGATGTGAAAAAATTAAGTAAAACAAAATTAAATATTAAAATGAAGGGTGATCCATTTCGAGGTTCCCTATTGAAAAAAAAGACACAAATTCAAATTTAATAGGGAATGTTTAAAATCATTCGAAAGAACATTCTTTGGCATTTATTTTTTGAATATTATCTCTTTCAAATTTGAGCCGCGGCTACGTCTCAGGTGGTTCATCCGTTGAGTCCAATTTTCGATGACTCGTTCGGGCATTTGGACTGGTAACTGGGGAGTGACATGCGTGATGTTTTACTCCAAGGCCTGAATCAAAGCGGAATTGTCCGCATAGACATTAGACGATACATATCCCCACAGGAAAAAGTCTAACGGTGTAATATCATGAAATTATCTGCGCAAGATGTTCTCTCAATAAATCCATTGATTGATGCGATGTGTGGAAACTGGCGCCGTCTTGGTGAAACCAAATATCGTGGAGATCACGAGCTTCAATATCAGGCATCAAATAGTCGGTTATCATGGCGCGATAACAGTCACCATTGACGGTTGCATTCTCACCGGCATCATTTTTGAAGAAATATGGACCGACGATCTCACCGGCCTACAAACCACACCAAATCGTTGTTTTTTCCATTGAACCAGAAATGGGCCTCACCGCTGAGCAAAATTTGGCTCGAAAACGTCGGATCTTTTTGGAACTTTTCAAGGGCCCATAGAGCGAAGCGATGTCGCTTGGAAATGTCGAGCGGCTTCAGTTCTTGCACAAGCTGTATTTTGTACGCTCGATGTAAATGCGCCGAGTCGAACGGCATCGAATCGACTCTCCACGGTCTTCGTGTACACACTCAGCTGCGGCCGCTATATTTTCTTCATTGCGTTCTGGGCCTCAACATGGGTGATGGTGCTCCGAATAGCCAATTATGTTGACCATAAGTTGAGCGAAGTGCGCAAAACACATTCTTTACAGAACGTGAATTTTCGTAATAGAGTTGAATGATTTGTAAACGTTGTTTACTCGTAAGTCTTTCCATGATGAAATGCCAAACAATACTGAAAAAACTACTGCTTGGCATGACTAACGCGTGATCTGACAAAAAAAGGCTAATTAAAAAAGTGCCTCTACTTGGATCACCCTTTATAAAAAATAAAAATAAAATAATACTAAATCAAATAAACTGAGGTAAAATAAAGAGAAATAAAATTCAATAAATTAAAATAAAATAAATTATTTAAAAAGAAATAAAATGAAATAAAACAGAATAAAATAAGATTAAAAACAATAAATTACCATTTTTCATGCTTTCTCCTTCCCGAAACAAGCTAGTGAAATAATTCTTCATAGTTTTAAAAATTTTCAAATTTTTGTTAGTTGAGCTTTAATATTCTATAGAGTATACTCTTAAATGATATTCTATTTATTTTTCTTTTGACGCCCTTGTAGCATTGAGTTTTGGGACGTTAGGGAAAGAAAACGTATTTGCTCATTATTTTCTTGCTGGGTATCACTTTGAACTAAGATTACAACAACCGCTTACATACAAAACTTAGTTTAATTTCAGTTGCCAACAAATTGTTAGGCGACTACTATACAGTGCCGATTAAATGAACATATGTAATTTCATCAGATGCTCACATAAACGAATGTTCGAGTTGCAAGTTGTAAGCTACGTGAATGAGACGCTCAACGCCTTGTTGTGTCAATGCTATTGTGCGAAGGTAATACAGCCGTTCTTTACCTATACGAATTGGTAAGAAGATGTTGAAAAGTTTTAGATATATAAACAAAAGAGGGGGCACTTAAGAACATAGTTCTCTCGTTGTTACGATGCATAACCTCCAATAAGAGTGCCCACGCTTGCGAATAATACGAATAAGAATGAAAGACCGATTGACAGCTATTGCTGACTTGGCGCTGTCAGCTACGAAGCACACTTGGGACTTGACATTGTCAGTTCTAACCAATTTTGACATTCATTATAGTTGACGGAAATTTTCGTACTTAACTGACATATGTGAAATAATTTGAGAATTCAATTCGACATCCTCGAGGTGAATAAGCCTGTGAGCATAAAGATGACAAGCATTGTATTCTTCGTAAAATCGTCACCGTCACAGCGAAATGTCATCGCTAAATACACATATACATTTACAGTAGCTGTTCCTTATGTCATCAGCTACATTCCATTTTGAGGCTTGAAGAAAGTCTCGTACTTATTTATGTCAATTAATGTCACATTTCAGTGTTTATCTTATTATCAAATTAAACATGATGTGTGTTGATATACATATACAACATAATCTGTGAATATATACTTGCGCAGAAATTTCGGGAATATTATTGTAATTAATTTAACTTTAATTAAAAACCCAAAAACTTGTCTCCTAAAATATTCTCTTAGAAGGTGTTGCTTTATAAACCACACAAGCTTTCTAAAGAAAATTTCTTGCACATATGTAAATCCTTTTTTTTTTTAGAATACAAATACATATGTATGTGGGTTTTCGAATTGAAAATAGGCGGATGGCAAATGTAAAGCAGTTTTGGGTCACTACTTCAGGATATTTTATGCTTTCAAAATGCTCTCGAAAAATCAGATATTTATTAACACTTTTTAACTGTAGTCGAATTTTTATTTACGGCTATAGAATGTAAAATCATATTTTTTTATCTCTCCGTCACTGAATGGTAACTTTTGTAAACCTTGCAGTGGTCAATGCAAAGGGTAAATGTTTCTTGTTGACCAGATGGATGCGATAAAACCCGAATTATTAAAAGACATACCGAGAAAAAGATTATAAAACAGGAATGTGTTCATATGAATGTTTACGAAAGTTATTTAAACATTATCCCCGTAGTAAAATTTAGAAAAAATTTAATTGGATTCATTAATTTAAAATTTTCAAGTCAAATAAAAATAACAAAAGATCTTAAAAACATATATATACCAAGACCAAGTGATTTGTGCAGCTTCAGTTATAAAAGAACAAACAGTAAAATTAATTAGTCTTAATCACAAGACTAACGAACAGTAATGCAGTAAGTAAAATTAATTCTCAAACCGTTATAATTGCCAGCAGACGGTATTTGCTTTTTCTTGCATATTGGTACTGAAAACTATCGAAATCGGAATATTATATCATAAAGCCCCATACAACCGATTTGTTCAGATATGAGGTTTTGGGTCGAAAATCAGTTAAAAGAGAATACAGGAGCGTGAAATTTGGTATTTGCATTATGAATTGCATGTTGGTACTGAAAATTATCGAAATCGGAATACTATTTCATATAACCCGCATACATCAGATTTTTTCAGGTATAAAGTTTTTTGTCCTAAATCCCTCGATAAGTTATTTAAGAGCGTGTAGTTTGGTATTCTGCAGATGTAAATTCAAGTTCATATTGACACTAACATGGATAAAATAGGGGTGAAATTTGCAAAGGTGAAATCAATAGAAAACATGCGGCAAAAATATAAGTTGTCAGATGAAGAGATAGAAACAAATATGCCGTCTTGGGAGGATTTTGATATTGATGACGATCTTTTTCTCCAGGACTTTCAACTCGAAAATTACATTGAACATGGGGAAACTATAGACAGAGTAATATCCCATTACTTAGAATAAAATAAGCATTCTGATCCCAGCTCTGCATTCTTGGTGTAGATCAATTTATCTTTAAAAGTCGAATAGAACTCAGCATTACATTGCTTCGGTTGGCAGCATTTAATATAAACTTATATTCATGTTATCATACAGTGGTTCAGTTCGACTTGTACAGACATACGTTGCTGTCATGCCGTTTATGAAAAATTCTGCACTAAGACCCCCAAATAAAGGATCACGTTCCGTCAAGATGAAGTCAAAATTGACAATACTGGACATATCTTGCATGTTCAATAAGTCGTTAAAAAAAATCATACCTGGATTATTTTTTTTACCTAACCGTGTTCACCGTTTATAGACGATACAAATGTTTTTCCCCTAGCGCACCTATTTTCACAGATAAAGTCAAATATTTGTTGAATATAGTGATCAGAGTTATATAATTATCCAAAACTGAAATTATAGTGTAATTTATTTCCTTTTAAATGAAATGATTTGAGAGCTAATTAAAACCAGTTTAATGATTATTTCTTAGATTTATATTAATTAATAATATTTATTTTTGAGTTTTAGTCAAACACTCAAGCAATAATAACACTGCTCTGCAAATCTCAATTTGTCTGCAAATAAAATGGAACATAGGGCTTAGAAATGGATCTTTCGTGCTGGACACGAATCCGGGGTCAAAACTTCACCCTATTTTTAAGAGTTTCAACTCCTATTTTTTCACTATGTTCCATTTTATTAGCAAGTCTGAAAGAATATTAATAAAACAAAATTATAAAAATCATGAGATAAGGAATCACTTGAGATCTGAAATGAGTACGCAAGTGGTAGCTTCCTGGTGAAATCCCTTTGTTTACGAGGCTTTCTATCATTATTTACGGTCCCTGATTCAAACGCCTAGGTTGCACGTTAACAAAAAAAATATTTGAAAGATTGACTATACTTACGGTAAAATTTAAATTTACAACAATAAATTTTTTTTATAAAAAAAATTAAATTCTTGGTTAGCCTGTGCAATATGCATTGCCAATGAATTATTGTTTTAATGGATCCAAGCCTCGTGTGAGGTTTTGTGAGCACTTTTTATTTTCATACCAGAGTATTAGATTTCGAAACTTTCTCCGAGTTGTAATTTGTGGTCTGAAATTGTGAAATAATTTCAATGGTCACCACAAATGACTCAACCCCAAATTTTAAGTTCTAAAATGAATTGTATTTCGCATGCACAACCATACTGTATAGAGATGATAAAGCAGTAAAGAAAACCCGTTCAGCTCCATAAAAGTCCTTACTCCACAGTTAAATGTCAAATAAACTGGCTTAGAAGAGTTTAACTGCTTTTATACGAATTTACATAAAGACTTGTATGAGCTCATATGTGTGAATGCTTGTTTGTAATGCAATACGTTAGCTTTTACGTATTTATGCATGCTTATATAGCATACGTTCATACATGCCAACAAACGTTTATAGAATAGTAATCACCCGCTTAAAGCACTCAGCAAGCACTGAAATAGGGCAAATATATGGGTAATCTTGTTAGAGCGTAGCCTATGGGTGAATCAGCAGGAGCGTCAGGGACACCAGTGGTTGGCAATCAAGGAAAAGAGGCAACTAACATGACATGGTCGTCATAAAGCTTAATGACGTTCATTTGAAGTGGTCATAAATGGCGCTGAGTTGAAACGTCGACAGGAGTACATCCGTTAACCGCCTTGATACCATAAGACTAATACGCTTCACGGCCCACTTTCCCTTCGAGTGTTGTAGCTTTCGTTCATAAATACACTCAGCTGTTGCCCCAAGCTCGAGCAAGTCATGATAGCCTAAACGAGAATCCACGAAATAATCAGTAATCTAGTATTTTCGTTTGTCATCATACGATTTATGAGCGACAACATCGACGAAGTTAGTTGGCAATTTTCCATATAAGCAAGCCAAAGCCATGGACTCAGACACAAATAGTTGCTCGCACTTTTGCCATTGTTATTGCATACAATTGCATGAATGTATTGTATATACACACACACATATATATATATATATATATATATATATATATATATATATGTTTGATTGATGTGTGTACCAGCTTGCCATCCTCATGTGTAAAAATATTATCCTTTGACTCTCGGCAGTGGCTTTAATTTTGCTCAAATAATGTTGAAAATGTTGAAAACTGCAATTTTCGGTGGAGCGTATTTTACAACTTGCAATGGTGCCTCCTAATATGCGTATAGTTATAGCCCAGCAAACCATGGGCTGCAGTCAGCATTGACTATGTACTTTTTACTCTAACTATATATTGCGGCCGAAATAGCCGAGTTATTTACGTTACATACTACCATTCAGACGACCAGGATTCGAGTCCTGGTCCGACCAACATACAAAAAAACTATAGGAAATAAATTTGGCCAATTACGGTCGCCATTCGGCAGGGAATGTTAAGCTCTTTGTCAAGTGAAATGGAGGCTCCTCATATAAATCCATCGTCCGTTCAGAATAGGCGTAGATTAAACTATAAGTCTCTCCATTTGTGGGAATACATCAAGATGTATATTACCAATAAGAGCCGAAAATTACTTCAGCGGTTACAAAACGCCCAACTACACCCTAGAAAACAGATCACTTTTTTTTGGCTAACTCCGAAGACACCTGCATACCTTATGCCTATTGGCGCTGTGGCCAAACACTTTGCACTAGTAATGCTTCAGAGTTACTCGCACTCAAATTAATCAACCTCACTTTATTTTTAAAGATAATATGTCAGGAATAATCCAACACACTTTCAACAGTACTAGGTTCCCTTGGTATAATTTATATAATAGCTTCGTCTGTCTGCAATCGCTGTTACCTCACAGTAATTTGGTGGTATATCCCCCCGATCCTTTGGGGGGGGGGGGGGCAACACTTGGAAGTGCACAAAGTTTTGAAATAGTTCAATGTGACTGCTTTGCCAATGGAGTCACTCATAGTCTTCTTCACGGCGGGATCATAGTGGCGTTGTCTGTCTTGTATTGACACACTTTGTCGTTTGGCTCTTTCCTATTCCCTATTAAAGCGGAAGTCCTTTTGCCATCTTTAATAATGTACACTATTTTTTTGAAGACATAACACCAAAATACTATAATATCATAAAATCATTCGAAAATGACGAACGTTCTTTTGTATATATGAAGTCCTCTTCATTTCCGAAGTAAGCCGTCTTGAAGTAATTTAAATTGTTTTTCGTGGGGTACGCACCGAATTCATGCGACCTTTATAGTCTGCTATAATTGGCTGGTTGGGAAGGTTGTCCAGCTTGTCAGTTTGCTCTAGAGCAAACTGTTGGAATTCTTAAACAAATGTAAAAGTAGAGAAATGTAAATGAGAACATTTTCCATTTGCCACTCTGTAACGTCTGCTTACCCTGCCATTGTGTTCGAGTCATCACGGACGACAGTCAGTCAGTTGGATGGTTTTGCAACGCAATGTTGGTAATAGCTTTGATTCTAATGCAAATTTTATGTTTCCTCTGAAATGAAAAAGTTTTTAATTTTTGTCTCCTTTTTTCGTGTTGTTGTTTCTGTAGCTGTAGCTAAGCCGCTAGTAATATTTGGTTTCCTGCTTTTAGCTTACATTTAGCTTTCATTTTATGCATTTGCAACTTGTAACTTTTTCGTCCTTTTTTGGCACTTATACATATGCAAAATGCATACATGTGCAGGTGTTTGTGCTTTAATCGCTTCATATTCCGTTAATTACAGCAAACAAGTGTGTACCTCAGCGCCTCAGTGTAGCATGCCTGCCAGGCGCACATGCCATACTCTGGCATTTTCATACATATATATCTAGTTCTGGAGATATAAGCACATATGTACATTCATACATATGTACGAGTATATTTGCTAGCATTTCCATGTGCATATTTGATTTGTTGAACTGTCCTAATTAGACGGCCTATTTTCGTTGTTAAAAGGATGCACCCGTGCAACCTGCCACTTACTCCGACCTCAACTGCATACCCTCCCTCCCAACTATCACCGTCCAAATTTAACTAAGTGTTAAAAACTCACGCCCAGCAATAACTTGTTTTACGTTGACACCATGAGAAAATTGCATCTCAAGCTGAATTGTGAGCATAAACGGGTAGGTGCTCAAAAATGTAAGTACGAGTATGTCATGTGTACTTACTTTGCTGCAGAATATGCAGATGAAGTGTTGCTTTGCTGCTTGGTTACTGATGATGATGGATTCTGGTGTGTGTTGAAGTGGCAGGTTTGTTTTGGGCTGTCTACTTTGTCGGCTTATTCGGCTGAGCGTTTTTATAGTTTGTTGGTAATTAGGATTTCCTTCGTACCGGCTTAGTTACTCAGAATTGGGTCAACAAGAAATTTTACTATAAATAAGTATCCATAGGCATTTGGTAGTTGTGTCATAACTGCACCCATACATATAAATATATTTTTGTTTGTTTTCCTCTGGTTGAAGCTGAAGTATTTGCTCTTGTGAGCTGACATTAAAGTGCTACTGGGTTGTCTAAATTTTACCACAGAGTCAAGCATTAAAATACTTTATACACTTGCACTAGTTAAATCAAATAATTAGTTAAATTGTAAATGATTTTTCTTAAAACAATAAATTCAACTATTTTACTACAATTTGATTTTAATTTATTTATTTTATCCTCCAATTGCAATTATACATAATTGATAATTGACCAATAAATTACCTAATTAATCGAGGATTTATGTCATATTTCAGCTCGTCGTATTCCTCCAACGACCAAATCCGGATCATTTACATTTCATGCATAACAAAATCACGATAAAAACTAATCCAGACAAAAGTCTCTGTAATTATGTTATGTGTATTTCTATTTCCTCGAATAAAAACTTCTTTAATTTCTACTTATGCATATTTTTGAAAAACTATTTTTTGGATATATAGGGTGTTTTTTATAGAGGTATAGAACTTTAAGTTGGCATTACTTTTCAAGATGGCGACCGATTTAACAGCTGTCGAGTGATTTATTCTCAGCTTGCTTTGGCAATTCATCGTGAAAAGACTCACGCTAAAATGGACGTAGTGCGCGATACGTTTTCCGCACAGAATCATTATTTTCGAAATAAAATTGCACTATTTGCAAGCGTTGTTCAGGCGTGAGCCTATTCATGATGAATTGTCAAACCAAACTGAGAATAAATCACTTGACAGCTGTTAAATCGGTCGCCACCTTGAAAAGTAATGCCATATACCTCTATAAAAAACACCCTTTATAAAACACCCTTTATAAAAATGTGTATATTTATGGTTTGCTTTATATAATTTTTGAATTGAACAATTGTATCCTATTGAACTCTGCATACGAAATGCTGAAAATATGGATAGGGAAAACAAATGAATGAACAATACAAAAATACTTATCGGTTACTCGATTGGGTATCTTCGGTTATGACACTGGAACTCAATTCTACAAAGAAAATAAGTAACATTATTATATAATTTATTAGTTTCTTGTGATTCTGACACTATTATCATATCTTTGCATCGCCTATCAAAGATTTTATAATTTTAATTATTACACTGCAAAACAAATTCCCTCATAGTTTTCATGCATGAATTTACCATAAATTTATCATAAATAAAATAAACGTGATCTAAACAAAGAATTTGACATGCAAATAAGTATAGCACGTAGATTTTCTATGTAAAGTCCATTTAATCAAAAAATGATATTATAGTTCGATCAAATTAAACCAAAAAATAAGAGTAAAGCTAACTAAATTACCGCCAAGCTGAAAATCGGTGAGATTGTTTAAAATAAAAAAATATTAAATCATAAAATTATCTATTATTTTGAGATATACCGATTCAAATAGTTGTAAAAGTTGTAATCGTGTAATATGCACACGTTTCTATGCCACCAATGGGTAGTGTACTTATACTTGATGCAAGTGATTCATGAATGAAAAAATGTGCTAAAGATATACGAAAAATTTTAGACTGATTCTTAACGCATGATCCTTTTTCAGAGATTCTCAAAATTGTTTCTATTGCGAGTTTTGTCGTTGGCGATGATAAAATTAATTCTTATAAAGCTCATGAAGTTGGGTTTGCTTCTGTGGCAAAAATGACAAGAATGACATTCAATAATATTAAATTAAAACGTACTGACAAAGTTTTTCCTCTTTTAGCTATGACTAGTACCATCAAATTTCATGAAGAAAAAGTAACTGTTGATCCTGCATTGTTGTTTCAGCGCATGAGTATTACTGCAGCATTTTAAGATGAAAAGAAAACTATTTTGAATATGACCTTTACCGTTATTTGATGACATCGGGATGCGTAAAACACAGAAATTTACGATTGTTTCAAAAAGGTAGGTTTTGTTATTAACAACACAAATGCCACAAATGACGGAGGATACTTACTAAATCGCGTTGTGTAGGATAGCGAAGAAACATTCAACGTTATCTTAGCTTGTCTTCTTTCAACCTCAGTTGCTGCTCATCTACATCTTTTTCGGGTATATTACCAAGTTCAAGTGTGTCTTGGTTTTCAGCTAGACCCTACAAACTGGGGTTTGAAGTTGGTCAACAATTCATTAGTACCAGTACATACTTTAATTCCACCTACGCCGAAAAACTGCCAATCACTATTTTTTGCAACTGCAAAAAGGGATGCAGTGCTAAATATGGTTGCAAAAAAGTCATTTGTTGAAAATCGCGAAAAACTCATTTTTTGACCTTTGACCTTGAATAAATTTTTTTCCGTACAGGGGAAAGATGGGGAACTTTCAAATTTTATTTTTGATTGTATTTTAAACAATCTCACCGATTTTAAGCTTGGTGGGAATTTAGGTAGCTTCGAATGTTTAAATTGACCGAAAAATTATTAAAATAACAAAAATAATAAAAAAGTGAAAAATAATTACGATCAAAGTTTTACAGTGAAACATGATAATTTTACAGTCACAAATACTAGTAATATCAGTAAATTATCGTATCATGGTGAAAAGATTAAAGTTACTTCGTCGTTTTTTTCTTCTTTTCATTGTTTTCATTGGAGTTTCTCGGTGAATTGACCAAAAGAAATCAGCAAGCATTGCTGCTGACCATTTCCGATGGTAGCGTTTTTCAATTTTCATAATATCCTGATGAAACCTTTCACCATGCTCATCTGATACGGCACCAAGGTTTTCAGGAAAGAAATCTACGTGCGACTCCATGAATTTTGAGCGACATATTGCATCCTAAAGCTTTATAAGCAGAAGGAAGCTCTCGGATGATTTGTCGGTAATTTTCAGCTTTTGTATTCCCTAGAAAATTATGACACACTTTTACAAAAGCCACCCAAGTTTTTTTTCTGCTTTGTTTAATTTTGAATTTAATGCTTCATCTTACATAAGCTCGCGTATCTGTGGACTTACAAAAATACCTTTTTCAATTTCGCGACACTGATTCGAGGAAATTTTGTTTTGAGATATTGAAAGCCTGCACCCTCCTTATTCGTAGCTTTCACAAATTTTTTCATCAGTCCCAACTTTATGTGAAGTGGTGGCAAAAAAATTTTATCACTTGGTAGCAAAGATTTTTGAGATACATTTTTAAGCCAGGAGCCAAGCTCTTTCTTAGTGGCCAAGTTTTCACTTTGTAAGTTTTTTCTCTTACGCGACTGTCCCACTCGCATAAAAAACAGCAAAATTTGGTGTATCCTCCTTGTAATCCAATAAGTGTAGCGACAACTTTTAAATCAGCATATATATTCCATTGATATTGAGAATATTTTATTTTTTCAAGTAATACCTCCAGATTTGCATAATTTTCCTTCATGTTTGTTACATGTGCAAAGGCACTGAAGGATTTTTGTTACCATTATGAAGTAAAGCGGTTTTTAAGCTTATCTTAGAGGCATCAGTAAAAAGTCTTCTTCCTTCCTCAGAATTTTCTGGGAAACTCAAATCTTGAAGAAGCCCTGCAGCATCATTACAACATATCAAATCATCTTCTTTAGAGAAATCAGTCATAAAATCTTCTTGTCTCTTAATCTTGATCCGAGTAATTGTGCCTTTGTGTAATTTGAAAGCCCCAAGTATCTATTAAGATCATTCAAATCATATTGCTTACGTAAATAAGGTTCTTTTGATGGGTATAGAGATCCGGATAAAGTGTATGAAGATGAGGCTGTACTACCAGTACAAATAAAACTCGATTGAGGCTGTAGACCAAAAGAATTTTCAATTTTCATCTCGTTGATTTTTAGTACAAATGGAGGTAAAATCTCTTTGTAGACGCTATGTCCGGACATACAATTTTTTTAATATTTTTGTTCGAACAACTTTGTGTTGATGTCATGCAGAAATAGCAATCATTGTAAAAGGCATGTACTTGTGACTTCCTTCAAGCCAACCTCTTAATGTTCTCGAGCAAATATTACAGCACATTTTCGGCAACCAACTTTTATCCCTCTGATTGATAGAAAATCCACAATATAGTTTATATGCTGTTTTAACAAGATCTGTGACAACACTTCGTTTTACTTAAACTCACCACAAATGTAGCAAAAGCTATCTGCAGAATTTTTACAAGCTCGCGGCATTCTATTACCTTAAATAAAATAAAATAAATTCTTAGTACAATTTTTAAATTTCTTTTTTATACTTATTGGCTTCGTCTATAAAAAATTCATAAACTACACATAATATACTCAACACAAATAAAGAGAATATGAATTTTATCCAAAACTTACGAAAATATTTGATATAAAATGTAAACAATTGAAAGAACAGTTTGCAATTAGCTGTTGTAAACACATAACGGATACTGCGTAAGCGCATATGTACTACCAAAAAATCAATCGGCTAAGATTTAAGTCTTCATATATCTAACATAATTTTTTAAAATAACTCTCGTTAGCTCTCATAAGAAGATGTGCTCGCCAGAGTATAGAGGAGTTTAGAAACTCTTGTTTTTTTTTATACATTTGGTGTACTTTCTTCACCTCAATGGCGTACTAGTGTCTGAGATGTCGCTGGTGTTGCAGAGTATGGTGAAATAAGATTTTGTATATAAGAGTTTGCTTCGCGGCAAAAAATTTTAACCTTATTAATTGAATTAATTCAATTGCCTACAATATTACACTTATCATCAGCGTTATCACTTTGTTTTTGATCATCGCCACCGAACTTTTCATCTCTACGCTCTAGTGGAGCTAAGTCCTCTAAAGTCTCTTTGAATTCGATTCCGTCTCCTACATACCACGATTCTGGAATATCGGGTCAAATTTATGATCAAAGTTATTGAATGCGACAGAAAGAAAGTGTGTTTGATCTAAATCTCCCTCTAGCTCACATGCACTATTCTCGTATTTAATACCAATTTCAAATCCATTAGCACATCAGTTGAATATTTCATTGATATTTTATAGCCGATCCCGTGGCGTTTACATCCTATGGTACAGTCATTCCAAATTTATATTTCGCCTTGGACACTTTATTTAATACTTCACGTTGTAATAATAATGAAAGATCATTGAAATTAGCATTGACCTTATTAATTTTAGAATATTATTTAACTTTCTATATTTATGATTTATACATACATATGTACAAACTTATGTGTAAATTAAAGATGGTTCGTAGGATTATTGTAAAAATGTTTTCTCCTTTATTTGTCCACTTTCGTTATATTCTAGAAACTTAAAAAACAAAAGCAAAAATTGATATACAAAATTATAATATATTTTTTGCGTGCCTTTCGTGCCAACACAAGGTTGCTTATTAGCATACTACTTTTTTCTTGTTCAATTTCTGTTCATGTACGACTTAAATGAAAAAATACAAATATTACAATTATAGGAATATTATACCAAATCATTGATAAAATATTATAATGGGGAGCATGTTTTCTATCGAAAATATATGAAATAATAGATCTCAAAGCGACCCTGCGCCTTTCGAGATTCCAACTTACTAGCTGTCAAAATCTAAATTCAAACTCAATTTATTATCTGGAAAAACTTTTTTTCCTGTAAAATTTTTCTTATCAACTATGTAATTAACGTTTTGTCCAATACATTTTATTTCGTGAGTTTTCAAAATGTATCTACAAAATTCCTCACGAATTTTCCATTTCAAGTAGAGTAATTTCTAAACGAAAAATATTTACTTATAAGCTTTTTATACTTATTCTTCGAATTAATTATAATTTCAAAAACCAATACTTTACAACTCTTTGAAGTTTATTTACAAAGTGTTATTGCTTTCACTGAGAGTGGAGAAATAAATAAAACTGAAAAAGGAAAACATTTTACAAGTCAGCAAACTACACTGGCTGCAACTCGACACTGAAATACGTTTCCGCCAAAAAATTTAGTTGTCAAAGTCGTACACAATTCGCATAGTTAAATGGCAACAGTAACTGCTGCAACAACAAAAACACTGGGCGTGTGATGCTTTACCACAAAACGTACATAAATCGCCGTCGACACACTGTAATGCTCAAATAAAGCGGCGCTGCACGTTTCACGCAATTACCACATCTGTGTCATGGCGGGCCGCTGTTTGCAACTAAAGACATGCCACATGCGGCATGCATGCAGACGGCATCGCCACAGAATTGCACATGCAAATGTTGTTCCTGTTCATTCGACAATAAATTTCGTTGCTGCGACATTTTGGCATTTTTATGTACTTTTGTATTCATAGACGTACATACACACATACGAATATATACAATATACATATTTGTTTATTTTTAATTTAGAATTTTTTTGTTGTAAGTTCACACTGTTCTGCACCAGCTTAAACGCATTGGTGGCATTTTCATTGTATACAGCACGCTCGAGTGTAACAGCAACACAATTTTTGTAGGCTTCTTTCCAATCTTGCAGCTGTTAGTGCACGCACACGCATAAAACAAACAGCAGGTAAATGTGACAATCCGTGGTGCAGTCTTTAACGTCAATCTCAACCACCCATCTTGCCACCTCTACCGCCGACTAATTTAGTATTTACATTTCTTTGCTTTGCCACAATGACTGACGTTCTGTGTACAATATGTGACTTTATATTTTTTGACACTTTTACATTTACATGCATTTGCAACAAAATGATTGTGGTCGAAACTGAAGTATTCACGGTGGCTGCTCGCGCATAATCCAAACATTTCACGGGTGATTAATTGACCAGTGATTTAGTGCTATTCTCTAATATATTTTGATCGAATATTGTATAAGTATATATACACCTGGCCTGCACGAAAACATATTTGTTTATTGGTTTTTAATGCATATGCAACGCCAAGAAATATATTTAGTATTTAGGATTTTTTTGTTTTCGATTTATGAAAAGGTTATATTATAAGCCAATTATATCTATGCTAAAGCCGCTTATGCTAAAACTTTGATATTTGTACCAACAAAATTTTAATAAAATTAAAAGCAAGCGTATTAAATCGTGAATTAAATGTTGGTTGAAATACCACATTTGCTTTAGCCCGACTCTTTGGTTATCTGCTCAAAAATTTTAAATAAGTGCCAATGTGTTGTCTCAGCCAATATATTGTAAATATTTATTTGTTCTGTTTTCTTTCTGTTTTTAACAAACCAAAAAGAGATGAACGAAACTTCTTTTGGCCTCAGAACAAAAACGATTTTCGAATCGTTATTAATCTTTCGGTCCTCAAATACTCATCAGACGTTACAATCCAAAACAAAGTGGAATTTAAAATGATTTTAACATATTACTTCAACAATACAAGGGAAATTTAAATTAAAGAATCTCTATATACTTAACGATTCGTGTTTGAAACTATCTAAAAATAAATTTGAAGATTTGCAAAAGTCTAACAACTTTATAATGGCTGATGCCAAAATTTTTAGATACCAATTTAACTTAATTTAGATATATTTATGTATTTTTATCTATAATTTCTGAAAATAAACTAAATAAACAAAAATAAATAAGCTACAGCCAAGACTGAAATATCGCGTTTATATCGAAAGGGTTTCGTTTCTAAGGTCTCTACGACTTTTTTTTGGGTAAATTTTGTGTGTAATTGTTCAGTTAAAAATCAGTATTTTCATGCTCCTATAAAATTTAGCAAGCGTCATATGTGCGGTTTTGCATTTAAAATATACATGGTATTGCGCGCCATGCCACTATATGCCATTCCCATTATGTGAATTTTTTTTTGCCGTAAAATACAAAGCAGCTACATATCTATAACACAATACCATCTCCAGCATTTATTTATTTATGCCTTTGCAACGTTACGTACATAATTGCGTGGATTAATTTTTAATTGAGTGCCAAATATGCGTTCAAATCTTTAACAAACCCGCACATAAATTTAATTACTCCTGCCACAGCAACATATACAATAGCTGTTGTATGTATACAAATGATGTTGCATGTCAATGCACCTGCGCGGCATGCAACAAGAGGCTGATTCCTGTAGAGCACCATTAGCAGCAAGCCCCAACAAAAGCGTAAAAATTACGCAGAGGCAGCAAATATTCAGTGCAGCAAATATTCAAAGTAGCAAATTAGCGCCTTGTGCGCATTGACACAGCTATATGTATCAATGTGTATATATATAAATATATTTAAGTATGTACCCTGCAGCGAAAACGCAAACTAGTATGCAAAACTCTAGCTAAATACTGTAGTTAAATAGGTTGAAATCATACCAGTTCATTATTTGTATAGCAGTCGGTAACGTGATTAGTAATAATTTTCACCACCGCGCCACTGGGGTGTTGTTGTTATTACTAAAATGTCACTACTGAGTTTCCTAATAAGCTGCCGAAGTGCGCATTTTGTTGGGCGTTAGAGGTTATCACTGTTAAAAATACCAGTTGCTTACATGGGAAATATATGGGGCATGAACTATACTAACAACTAGTATTTTTTCCTGCAGGGTATGTGAAATATATTCACATACAAATTCCTGTAGACAAATTCTACAAAACTATGCATACACATGCACCAAATATAATAACCAACTACAAAACAACAAACAAGAGAATTAGCATAGCTATTGATATAGTTGTTAATGCCACCTTCTACCGTTAATGCAACCAAATGCGTAATTCCATTTTCGGACGTGCTGTAATGTTATATATATGTACTTATATTTATGTATGTACTGAATGGCATAGGAATGATTGAGTTAACATAATGCTATTGTCCCCGTCTCCACCTAATCTCATTCAACTCGCTAAATGCCTGCGTCTCTCCCAACTCCTACCTTCTCGCCGCTCTGTTCGGAAGTGTGATGTATGACCACTACTGAAATAATTACTTGCAAATAAGCCACAAACATTATAAAGCAACACCAACAGCGTTATATATATATATATATATATGTCAGTATGTATGAAAATGAAAGCCTATCTAACTTATTGAATGACTGACTGAGTGTGAATGTCTGACTGATAGGGCAGCAAGCCGCCAACAGCATATAGCGTTAATTTCTCGTTAGCTACCTTTGTACTTAGCTCATATGCTCATATGTGTGAATGTTTATAAATGTATGTCCTGCAAGGTAAATGTCCTGCAGCAGCTGTGGGAGCTCACTGATTTTGAGCGGACTTACTTAGTTATTTGTATGGTCGCAGTAATGATGGTTTGATGGTTTCGTTGTCTACTGCCAGCATGAATCAGTCAATTATGTTCACTCAGCTCTATACATATACAAAGCTTTATTACGAAGCTTGCAAATACGTTTAACCTCCATGTGGCCTGTTTGATTAATTTATGAATTTGTTTATAAGTACGTGACACATGCAGCTGTTGTTGTCTTGCGACCATCGTCAGTCCAAATCTGCCAAACAACAAGCAGTATGTAGAGTTTCTCAGCAATACACACTCACCTGCCTGTACATAAGTACATCTTTGAGCTAAGCTTAGTAATGTCTTGTTTTTGGCCTTGCCGTCATATCAAAATTCATTACTTTTCTGCTAAGCTTATGTATATGTATATATGTATGTATATGCGTAAATGTATGAGTATTGTATCGACTAACGTGGAACGCTACCCACAGCAAATCCTCTGTGTCAGCTGAATATCAACTTCGACGTCGGAATTATTACCCGCCATTTAGGGTATATATATGTTATATGCTAACCACCTGGCTTTTGTGTATCCCACAATATAATGAACCATTAATTCTTCTAATTGGCACCAATCAAGGGTTGCCATAATTCATACAATAAAATGAATACGCCAGTTAGAGCCAAAGGATTATTATTCGTGTAGAGAAATCATGTTTTCCGATATAAGAAATTAAAAACCACAAGAAATGACTTAAATTCACAATCTGCGCCATTTTTAATTCAAGCAGAAGGATTGAGCTCTATAGAACCCCCGAATACTTAGGACAAGTTGTTATAGCTGTTGAATTTTATATTGTTTGTAAAATATTAATAATCATTTATAATATAACATACATTCGAGTGGTAATCGAAGAAATATAGGCTGATCTATATTTAGGTTAAGCTCAACAGATGTCAAAAAGATGAATTGTGCACACTACTACGTACCGAATAGGGTTTCCGCGGCCATTATTAACAACAGCATGCTGTTTATACATTTTAAGTAATTTATAGCTCTTATATGTTGCAAGAATTCGGGAACGTCTCCCGACATATACAATTCTAGATGAAAAATAACACAAAATGTGAATGTTCCTCTACTTCAGTCTACTCTCACCAAAGTCTTTGAAAAATGAAACTGAACTCTTGAAATTTCATTCATAGAATTAGTTCTTTCTCAGTTTTGCACAAAAGTTTATTATGTGCTTATTCACACTCTTTGCAAAGATCTTTGGCGATCGAGGTAAGATTTGCATTATACTTTTCAGTGTTTCTTTGTACTGTTTATTTTTATTTAATTTAATTTATTAATTTCAATCTAAAATATTATTTAACATTTTAGTTTATTTTTAGTCTTTAAATTTATTTGTATACAATTTTCGCCGAAGCAACATCCGGTTGAGCTTCTTCTTTAGTATGTGTTGTGCGTCTTAATATTTTTCCAAAAAACGAAGGCATCTAAATGTTGTGGCTGATGGATTTATTTATTACTCTTTTTTTATGGGTTTGGCCACGATTCAAATTCATGACCCTCCAAATGCTCTGCTAATAATTTGGCTACTGGTCGCCTTAAATATTTACAGAAATTTTGACTATTTTTAATTTTTTTATTATTTTAGTTTTCATCTTGATATGTTCTTTGGACAGAGAAATTTCACCTAGAAATTTTTTCAAAGGAAGACAAAAAAACTTCTGTGGAATTTGTATTCAAAATTTATTGATGAAATTTTTTTTTCATCGGAAAAGCCACTAAGCACTAGCCAGTAACGAATATCAGACAATAGGATGTCCTACTCTGCCAAAGGAATACACTTACTCAATTTTGTACAAACATGGACGATCTTGACCATATTTGATTTTGTCGGTTTGTTTGCTTTGCTCCTTTTTTTCTAAATCAATTTTATAAGATCAATTTTATTAAAACCTTCGTCTTAATGTATATTTCTCACAAATTCTTGGTGGCAAAAATTTCTTTAGCCCGATTTTGCAACATCTCTTCAAACCAATATCAAGTTTTCCAAGTTTTTTATCCAAACGAGCGTGATTAGGTAATAAATTGTTTGTAGAAATGCAAATAGACAAATTATATTTCAAAAACTGCAACACGTCACTGCCAATTCATTTGTTGGTCATTTCATGTTAAAGAGGACACAAAATTCACACATTCGGACGAATATTTTGAGAGCTTATCATTCTCACGCACTGTAGATAACGATTAAGTAATATTATTGGAGAATGGGGCAAGTGTAGAAGTTCGCGCAAGTAAGGAAAGTTTTTGACTGCCATTCACCTGGGAGTGGCCAGAAACGGTTCTTTTACATATGATTGAAGCAGCTCACGACTTCCGGTCTTAGACCAAGTATCCACTCGGTAGCCAACAAGCATTCGTTTGGAGGCGAGCTAAAGTGAGAAGGTGAACTCTCTGCGGTTGCGCGTAGGGTTTGAGACCCACTACATAAAAACTATACTCCAATGATAAATTAACAAATGCGCCCACGCTCCGACAGAAGCGAAGGATGATGTGGACAAAGGTTCTTCCTATGAGAGCCTTATGAGCCCTGACCTCGCCACAATGTCAAAATTAAGCAAGGCAGTTTCAATGCCAGGTAAAGAAAGTATTTTTGGCGCAACAATTGCAAAATTCAGCCTTTGCGACGAAACATCCCCAAAAAGGGCTGAGCATGATTGACTTCGCCAGCGCCCGAAATATGTTTACTGTAGTATCAGACTCCATCATACGAAAATTCATCAAGCTACATGGCTGTCTCCAGATCGTAAAACACGCAAACAAATCGATCATGTTGTGATAGACGGAAGACATGTATCCAGAGTTCTAGACGTGCGTACGTTCCGAGGGCCAAATATCGACTTGGCTAATTATCTTGTAGTAGCAAAGATACGCACCCGCCTCTGTACAGCAAAGAATGCCCATCAAAAAACACAAGGAAGACTCGACGACGAAAAGCTGCAATCACAGCAGACAGCCAGCAGGTTTTCTACTTGGTTTGCACACCCACTTTCTTACAAAAGGTTTCAAGGCCGAAGCAAACTCGTGTAGGAACTAAAGAGGTAATCTGGTGACAGATGTCTAGAGCATACGAAACCTCAGTCGATGATGGTATAGACGTTCCATCAACCGACTATGAATGCTTCAAAAGATATTACCCGCTTAAAAAATAACAAAGCGGCGAGGTCCGATGGCTTACTGGCGAAGCTATTCAAGTACGGCGGCGAAAGACTGCTCTGCCCAATCCAAAAAAGTGGAGACTCCACGGTCGGCGCCAATTATCGTGGGATAAGATTCTTTAATATCGCATATAAGTTCCTATATAGCTTATTGTGTGAAAGATTAAAGCCCACCGTCAACAGACTAATCGACCTGATCGTGTGGCCTTAGACCAAATCCACAAATGACCAGATATTTACCATGTGCCAAATTTTGGAGAAGACCCGAGAGATAAAAACAGTGAACGAGAGCAAGACGAAATATCTCCTGTCGTCAAATAAACAGTCATCTCATTCGTGACTCAGCTCTCACGTCACTGCTAGCAGTCATAACTTCGAAGTCTTAGATAATTTCGTCTATCTAGCAGCCAGCATTAACAATACCAATATCAGCTGTGAAATCCAACGCAGAATCACTCTTGCCAACAGCTGCTACTTTGCCTGAGTAGGCAATTGAATAGTAAAGTCCTCACTAGACGAACCAAACCAAACTTTACAATCACGCTGACCATTCCCGTCCTGACAGCGACTACGCTCCAATGGATGAAAACGCTCCAGCTTTGAAAGTAGTAGATTGAGTATCCGCTGGTGGAAGCAGAGGAAGAGGAAGACATCCACTATGTTGGAAGGATCAGGTGGAGAGCGACCTGGTTTCACTAGGTATTTCCAACTGGCGCCAAACAGCAAAGAGAAGGAACGAGTGACACGCTATTGTTGATGCGGCTATAATCACGTAGGCGGTGCCTGCGCCAAAGAAGTAGGTAATATTATAGCACTCTATGATACAAGAAAGTTTGTGCTTCCCTTCCTCCCATAACTGTTTTAGTTCAATTCGAAATATTCTCTAAAATAATACATAGGCATTTCAACAATTTCCAAGGATTTGAAAAATAATCGTAGCTACATTCCAAACAGGCTTAATTAACGCAATATGATCAAATACAAAAAAAATGCATTCGTTTGCAGAACAAAACAAGTAAAATGAAAGCAAACCACAGTCAACTTAGCATATCAGAAGCAATTTCCTGCGAAATTTTACGTGGCAATTCCCATATCTCAATGTTTTCGCCAGCAGCCCCCGCTTTCACTGCTTTCATGGAAACAGAAACACATTCAGATTACTTTATTACTTATTCTGCCCCAACGTAAGTAACATACATATATATTATATGCATATGTATATGTAGGCATTTGATGTGTGGACTACTTATGCTTATCTGCTGACATGCAAACAAGCGAGAAATTAACTTGTTGCCCCTCATTTTTCAGCGAAACATGCAATCGGCATACCACAATACATACAAACACAAACACATACATATACGATATACAATATACATAGAGGGAATGTACAAAAAATGTGGGCAAAAAAGGGAATTTTACAAACATGTACACTTACATTCATATGCACTTTTTTTGTGCAAGTCACAATGAATACGAATAAAATACTCGTACTTTACATTGTTATTTATGTATGTTTTATTGTAGGTGTATACTCTGGCAAATATTTCCCATAATTACTTGCAGTACTAGCTGTGATCTTTTTTGTTTCGGCTTGAGGATTTGATTGTAGTGAACTGAGACTATAGAATTTATATCTGTATAACAATACCATTAAAGAGCATCTGAAGAAGCTTTACAATTTATAAAAAATATATATACTTATATATAAGAAAATATTTAATTAACATAAATCTTTCCCTTTCATTTTCAGGTAAGTTTCCTAGCTTATACTTTTTATGCGAGTTCGGTGCAATTAACCAAACTTTATATATATTGGTAAGTATGTAAAATATTTATGTCGGTAGAAAAGATAATCAACTAGTTATTAAGAATTAATTCAGATTTAAAGTAGTAGTAAGCAAAGAGCTGTTTGTCCGCTTCGTAACATTTTGTCTCCTCACATACTTTAGTAAGAACCAACAGGGTATATTCCTTGATGGATATGGATATTTATTCACAAAAAAAAAATATAATAATAATTATAAATATTTATAATTTAATAAGTGATATTAAATGAAAATTATACATCAAAATACTTGTTTTTTCAATAAAAATTTACGAAGAGCAGCTTAGCGAAATGATTATTAAGATATGAAAATACTTAGGTATTGACCAAGAAAAGTGATTTTTTTTCACTCGTTCACTTTCAAATTTAGACCATTTTAAAGAATTCTGAATTAGCATGCTTTAATTCCATTCCGATTATATATATTCGAAAAATATTTCAAAATTATTTATTGAAAAAGAAGAATTATGTGTAAGTTTTTGTCCAACATATTAACCTGCTGATATGGGAAAAACTGAAATTTCCTTTGGGCTCTATTCTATAAGAGCCAGCATATCAGTAGTATTTAAGTTTGTGAGTATTATGCGAGATTTCTGTTAAGTACTTATATCAATAATATTACTTTTCTTTTGAAAGAAGAACAAATTCTTCACGCAAACCCATCTCTCAATTGCTGACGTCCTTGCCTACTAATGTGACTCCTACTAATATAACTTTGCTGCACTGCGCCGTCAAGTCACTAACGTCGACCGAACTTGGAATTTTAACTATGGGCCGAAGCATTTGTGTAGCCTGAGGCTATTTCTTTATTAGCACATGCGTTTATCCACTTAAGCTTTTCAATCCTTTCACCATTTACGCTGAATGCAAAAAGTTGGTTGCCAACATCTCTTCTTCCCTATCTCTTTTTTCCAATCTTACTCTATCTCTTCAACTGTTTCTCTGATTCGCATCTTCTTTCATACTTTGGACATCCACGAACACTTGCAATTAGTCAATGCACTATGTTTGCTTTGCCATTCCACATCCGATTCACAGCATTCAATCGTCGTCCTGCAAAGGATCGTCAGACGAATTAAGTTGAAATTAGTAGCCCAATCTAAGCAGAAACTTACAGTAGTTAGTTTGCGATGAATTGCTGGCAGCTGGTAGCCTTTCTGCTTCACTTCACGCTGAATAGAAGAGCGAGAGGGAGAAAGAGATGTGTTTGTTTGTATGTGGTGGTAGCTCGTGCAAATGCAATTAAGAAACCAATTTCAACGAGAAAATTTACAAATTCTCACACACAAGATAATTAACTATTTCCAACGGCGCAATGCGACTAATTCATATATATGACTGTACAGTAAAGTCATATATATGAATTAGTCGTATGTCGTATGTATATAGGATATGATACCCATTGACGGCTGTAAGTAAGTGCAAATGCACTATAAGGTTGCGTTAGAGGAAAAAACGTGTGACTTTTTGATAAAAATTTAAAAATACACAGACAGAGGAGAAGTCAGCCAAATGAGCGACTTTGGGATGTAACTATTTGAAGTGGTTCAACCAAAGCGAAAAATACACAAAGGACTCTCTTATACATCAGGTTCCGAAAGAAATCAAACAATAGGCATACGAGAACACATGCCGCACTATCTATGCTGATATGTATATATATACGAATGAGCTATGTGAATGCGTACGGAGTCAGAGGAACCCACGACAACTAGTCTTCAATCTTTCGACCCGAGCAAAACGCGGCAGCGTGTCAAATCACACAAATTTACGTTGACGATGTGTGTCTGTGAGTGCATCAGCGGTTGGAAATAACGCGAAGTCATTGCACAAACGTCACAATATGTCACTGCTTTGGTGGCAATGTAGCGTTGAGTCTAAAACTTTTGCGGCACCGATGACGAGGAAGACGTCGACGACATCGGCATTGAGCTTGACGATACGACTGACGAGTACTTCTAATTGGAAAAGCATGAAAACGCAGGCAAATTGCAATTGAATTTGTTGAGTGGCGTGCAACGCAATTAACCTACTCGCATTCATACGAAAATTCATATCCAAATACATATATATATTCAAGTATATGTACATGAACGGATACATGTGTGCACAATTGCCAACATCAACTGTCACGAATCTTTTCACAACAATCTCAACCCCGGCACGTCTGCTGCCCTCTGACTCTAGGTAGCTGCGCGCACTCTACGTTGGGTGGGTGTAATGCGGTATGTGCAGCATGTAGCATGTGGCAAGTCTAAAGTGACAAACCCAAAAATCAGCCTACTGTGAAAATGTGCGTATGAAAAAAGGCAGCTAAAATGGCTGTCTGGGTATGGAGAAACGAATGGATGCGTAGGTGGACCGGCAGTTAATTCTGTGAGACTTACTGATGGGCTGACTAGCAGGTTTTGACTGACAACTGTCTACGTAGAAAACATACATATATGTTCGTTTGGTTGACTGAATTGGCAGGCAATACGTAACAGACTGAGTGGAAAAAGAAATGAAAATTTTGCGGTTTGTTATTCGTGAGTTCAAAGAACTTGGTTAGGAGGTGCGTGAGATTCGACGCTAATTTGATACACTTGTGCGAAAAAATAATCTGAATGGACTAATAAATTTTAGAAAGAGATAAGTTTACGTTATTGCTCGTTAATACGTAGTTTTTTAGGACTACAATTGTAACTTAGACAAACATCCGTGAGAAAAGTAACTCCATAAACGTATGTACTTGGGAAGTACATGATCCCACAGAGCGCCACCAAAGGATATCCTCTTATATCCCAGATAAATTAAAAAAAAATAAGTCACTTGATTTTTAAGCATTTTAGCATTAAAAAAAAAAATTTTAGATATTGGTCCAATCAGGATTCGAGCCCATGGTACTGCCTCAAAGCACTCACTGCTATCCATTTGAATTGTCTGTTAGATGACTTTGATAACAAATCCCAACACAACATATCATTTATTTCTCTATTTACAAAATATAGTCATCTGTTGACAAAATGGCGTCTCGCTGGGCAGAGTTTTATGAGACGACCTACTCATTGCTCCATATGTTTTTGGGCCCTTAATTTTTTCAGCCACATTTACTTAGGACTCCAACAATCATAAGCCGGAAGTAGATGCAATTAAATCTTCGACACAAGGAAATGTGGATGAAAACTTAATTCAAAATTGTTTATTTTCATTTGCTTACACACATATACATTTCAGCAAATTTATGCAACCTTTATGAGCATTTAAATTCCTATGAGTTTATAAGCTGGTCGGTGCGTTGCTTGGTTAAGCGAACTTTTCTTTGTAAGGTTTTAAATTCGACAGCGAAATTGCATAGCATCACACGTCGGAGACGACCTACCACCATTTTTTCACTACTCATTGACTGTCTGATTTGTTACAACAGTACAAATAAACGTTCAGTCCGGGAGCCCAGTGTGCTTTTGCCAGTCAGTTCGTCACGTGTTTGAAGCTTAATTAAAAGCGTCAGCAACATCCACACATATGTATGTACGTATATGCAGTTAGTGAGGTCTTATCGTGTGGGACATGTGGCGTGTATATGCATATGTAGCTTATGGATGTGGAAAAAGCTAGTATACTTCCCTACTCCACACTTCACCTCATATGGCTGGCTCGCGCTTACACTCTGTCATCATTTACAATCAGTGTTGACTACTGACAACTTTATTTCTGTGTTTTAGCCGCCATTTCTTTGCGTCAACGGCTCGGCACCTGCTAGCCAATTTTTTTTGCTTTCTTTCCGCTTTTTTAAAATTCTTATGTACACTCACTCACACATATTCTGTTGGTGTTTTATAGCCGCATCTTTGACTTTTACTACAGTTAGTCTCCCACACTGTTGTCGCCGTTATTGTAGTTGTTGTTATGGTTGCTACTATTTCTGCGGCATTTGTTGAAAAGTGCACAATGATGTCGGGTCCCGCGTGTAAATTCCTTTCATTTTGTATGCTCACTGCTTTGTTGCACCGAAAATATGCACCAGGTTGTACGTTGAATACGGAAAAGCTACTTCATTCTGTTTTCAATTTCATGTTTTTTTCATTACGTTTTGTTTTGCCATTGTTGTTGTTGTTCGAAAAATGCGGGCGCGCTCACAATTTACAATTTAGTTGCACGCCCACTCATTCGTTTAATTAACAGCAAGCAGTCAGCAGCGGTATGCGACAGGATGACTTAGTTGGTGTTGGTTTTGCGACAGTACGTCCGCCCACCTTCCGGCTCCTGCTGCTGATATTTATTTCGTTGCTGCTCGTTTGTTGTTCATTTATTGCCATATGTGGCTTTCTCCTATCATGCCACACCGTCATCCTCTCCTCTCAGTAGCAGCAGCACTGACTTTATGACTCTTTCTGAATCTTTTATATTTGTGTGTGTGTATGTATGCACGGACTCCAGAGCACAACTTCATTTCTGCTTCTTTTCACATACTTTAATTCGTTCACATGGTGCGGGTACTGCTTGTGCTGCTGCATTTGGTTTTGCTGCTTTGCAGTTTTTGCCACATTTTTTCCCTCTTCACCCATTTATTCACACCAGTTGAGGTACCAACTGTATATCGTTAGATCTTAATTATGAATTATAGTTTTCGGAGTGCATGTAAATGAGATAATTATACGCAACTTGCTGCTGGCTCTGCATGTGTAAGTAAGTTTGTTGGGTCCTCGGGGAAGGAATGCGTATACATATGTAGTCTACGAAATTCTTATGAGCATGTGAATTTTTCCTTCGCTAAAGAATATGTTTACCATTTTTCCTACTTCTTGTTTTATATAAAAAGTTGGTATAAAAGCGCATTTCGTTGAATAAAATTGCGGAAATGAAGTGTAAATAAATTCCAATTATGGTTGCGTGTATTAAAGGCAAAACTCTTGCTCGTACTTTCAACTACAGGGCTTTTTCAATCCATTGAAATCTTATGGTTCTCATTTGATTTTCTTTTGTTGCTTATTAATATTAGTGTATTGTTAAATTTCAAATTAGATTAAGACTAAACATTTTCCATAAGTAATGTATTTCTGTAAGAAAGCCTAAATATGCTGCATAACAATTTCAATTAAATTTTTCCAATTCTTTTTTTAAATTTCTACATAAACAAAAATTAAATTTGCGAAAATCTTACATAATTTATCTTTTGCTTAACTTTCGGAATGTAAAAAGTAGTAAAAGCACAAAGTTGTTTAAAGTAATAAACCGATAAAGTTAATAAAATGTTCTGTTTCCGTTCTACATCATAAACTGAGTTTTTCGTTAACTAATTTTATTAATTAAACTTCTGTATTGAAACAAAGATTTAATAGATGTTTATACTATTCTTTAATTGAAATTCTCATATTTAATATTTTTTCCACTTTGATTTTCATAACAACCATCCATAGGAATATATATGTTTAGCATATTAAAAAAAAGAAAGTGTAAGGCTGTTCAAAAGAAAGGAATGGAAAACGTAGTCAATCTCATAGAGTTTTGATTCTGTTTCTATTGATGGTGATTCTGAATGAAAACCCGTTGAAATTCATAAGAGTAGTGGAAAGAATTAGCATTTACAAAGTATCTAATTTTGTTGGCAGCAGATCATCTAATACTTTTTGCTGTGAGTGCAATGATTACGTACATACTCAAGGGTCTTAAACAATGGACAAAAACAAATTTCCATAATTTATACTTCCAACATTAGCGGCGGCCGCAATAGAGCGGTGATTAGCAGTGTGCGTACTACCATCTGGAAGGCCACGGGTTAAGTCCTGATCCGATAATCATCCAAAATTATAGAAAACTTACAAATCCGGCCACACTTTGTAGTGGATTTATGCATTTTATCCAATTTTTATTCCGACTGGCATTGTAAAGGTAATTGAAGCTCTAATTGAGCATCATTTATTTCAAATATTAAATTTTTTATTATGTCGCTTATGCTCTACTCAAGTCTTTCACGAAAATGTCCATATGAATTATTCGAAGTAAGCTGAATACACCCTTCGTTCACAGAAAAACATAACTACGAACGATCTATGCTTATATCCTAATTTTTGTCACTCTGTCGGTGATCAGTATCCTATAAGGAAAGTATTATTCATGTTTCTAGCAAAATTAAAATTTTTCTGGCTCAGTCCATTTCCGGGAAACAAAAGTATTCCAAAATTTTAACCAAATCGAAGCATAAATAATATTGTTTTCAATTAGTTCGGTCCACCTCCTGAAAATCAACATCCATGTAAATGCATCATAAATAAATAAGATTTCGAAAAGTTCGGTCCCCGGTCCCAATTTCGGAAACAATAAAAGTGTTCCTGATATTCTAAAAGAAAAGCTGCATATGTACAAAGTTTCAAGTAAATAAAAATTACTGTTTATTTTAAACTAAACGTAAAGTTACCTCTGTATCAAATTTCAAGAAAATCGAACAATAAATAAGATATTTTTGTGCAGGTCGGTCCAATTCCTGAATGTTCACAACAGTTTAAACTTTCCTCGAACTTTCTCAAATATTTTAAGATCAAAATTATACAAATCATTTCGGCTATTCAGTTTTATTTATGAGTATATGATTAATACCAAAATTACGATAATTTTGCGGTCTCCCCTCGACAGGGAGTGTCCACCGCTTCGAGTTTATCTCTGTCATAAAATAAAATCTCCTCGTATAAATCAATTAGTCTTTTCCCCCATTTGTTGGAAAAATATTAAGCCGCACACCAAAAATTTGGTAGGGAGCACCTCCGAAAATTACTTCAGCGGTTCTTAAACGCAAATTATATGCATCAACGGTATACAATTTTTCTTATCTCCTCTCCACTAACGAAGTATATAACAGGTCAATTGAAAAGTCCCCAGCCTGACACATATTTGGCGATACTAGAATTAAATTAAATATGATTTTTAGTTAGCCCTAACTTTCAAAAGACGCGTGTATAAATTTGTCAACTGTCGGATCATTAGTTTCAAATTATAGCATTTTGAGTGATGCAACTTTTGTTATTGGGCAAATAATGGATAAAAAGAATTTTGCGTGTTGATAAAATATTTCAGTTTGGAGGTAAAAATACAGTTGAAGCAAACACTTGGCTTAATGACGAGTTTCCGGACAATGTCCCAGGAAAATCAACCATCAAGTATTGGTATGCTAAGTTTAGACGTGGTAAAATGAGCACCGGAAACGGCGAACCCAGTAGGAGCCCAAAAGAGATTGTTACCGACGAAAAAAAAAACAACAAAAAATTAAATATTTTTTTTGAATGACCGCAAATTGAACATGAATGAAATAGCAGGCACTCTAATTATATCAAGTGAACGTGTACATCACATCATTCACGAATATTTGGGTATTAGAAAGCTCTATGCAAAGTGGGTGAAGCACGAGCGAGCTGATAATTCGGAGCAGTATTTGGAGATGTTCAAGCGTAATAAACCCGAGTTTTTGCATCGATATGTGACAATGATTGAAACATGGCTTCATCGTTTCACTTCGAGGTCCAATCGACAGTCATCCGAGTGAACTGCTCACGATGAACCCGCACCAAAGCGTTAAAAAAGGCAACAGTCGGCTGGCAAGGTTATGGCGTATGTATTTTGAGATGCGCATGGAATAACTTTCATTGACTACCTTGAAAAAGCAAAGACCATCAACAGCGACTATTACATAGCGTTATTGGACCGTTTAAAGGACGAAATCGAAGGAAAACGATAGTATTTGAAGAAAAAGAATGTGCTGTTTCACCAACACAATGCACTGTCACAAGTCAGTCAAATCGTTGGCAAAAATCCATGAATTCAGCTTCGAATTGCTTCCGCATCCATCGTATTCTCCAGATCTGGCCCCCAGCGACTATTTCCTGGTCTTACATCTCCAAAGAATGCTAGCTGGGAACAAATTGGCGCCGAATAAAGAGGTGATCGCCGAAGCTTTTACTATGGTAGATCGGAGTCTTTTAAATTGACCTCTTTTGTTGAAATTGGTATCAAATTGCACTGAAGGCATATTACACCCGCATAAAATTCCGTAGAAAATCGCCGGAGTTAAATCTTGGCATATCTGGCAAGTTATCTAAGGTTTAACAAAAGGACTTAGATAGTTTAGATGAAATTGCAACCGGAGGCAATTTAGACAGCAATATTCTGACAAAGCTTATACGATCCGTTAATAAATTAGAGAGTCTTTCAAAGCTAGATTTAAATATATTTTAGTCAGTTTAGGAAAAACTCTCAACTTCAATAGATGAGATTTACCATGAGATAGAGAGTATAACCCTACTTTAATGAAAGAAAATATGAGTATCAGTATTAATTTTTAGCTAAATTTTTAAATTTGTTTTTGTTTTTGAAATCCAGCCATGTTTCTAATTGTTTAGATCTCCATCAGAAGTAATCTCAACCGTCCTTTGCGCAAATCGGAATCTAATGTACTGAACCAAAGACAACGTATAAGTCGTAAAAATATAAATGTTTGTTTTGTATACATGTATGCATGTGCTTGCTTATAAAATTTTACGACCACGAGGTATCAATTCCAAACAGGTGCACCAATGGGCCGAATTCTGCAGCAACCCAACAGTCATAAAAGTGACTACAAAAACTTCAGTGGAAGTTTTAATGTAGCAAATTAATTGGATAGCTTGTTGCGTACTTATGAGTTGTGACTAAATATATGTGTATTTGTATGTGTGTAAATGCAGCATCTCACACGTACGCAGTATTTACATCATTTGCAAATATTTGAGAAACAATAAAAACTCATTTCGGCATTTGGCAGCAATAAGGCGATGCTATGCCGCTGTTATTACGAGCGAAACCTGATAGATGGAGGGGGTTTTTGGGATTGAATAGCGTCAAGTTTCCTAATAGCAAATACTATCGTATGCATGTGTGCGTGCCATCGATATGGTAAATTTGCAATTAATACTAACATTTTATAGGCATATTTTATGATATGGTACTAAAATTGTTTAATAACTCTCCATTGCGTGGTGCAGGCAATAACTAAGCCATTCGAAAAGCCACAAGCGAACTAAATGTGGCTGGAGTTGCGGAGACACACGTGTAGAAATCATAAAAACGTCGAGGAATATAATTTGATAACATTTATACTCGTACAAGTCATAAAACAAAAAATAAGCACTCGTTTTTCGAAGGTGTTGTAAGTATGCAGAGATGTCTCGTTGAACATTACATTTCCATTTAAAGGAAATTTTTCATACAAATACATGTGTTGCTTTTAGTTTTAGATCTCATTTTTTTAAATTAAAAAATTATGCTGATGTCATGCAATGCTTTTTTAAGTAATCAAAATTTCTTTAGTCAAACCATTTGATCTATCCTTTACTGCACAACAGATGTATACATATGCACGTGGACGCATTAAAATATCTAAAAAATATAACTATTTAAAAGTTTATATAATCATTTAATCATAAATGAAAAAATTTAATAGCGACGTTGGTGCCTTTCAGCCGTGTCCAGCTGAAATTGGAATTTGGCTGCGGCTGTAGTGGTGCTCTAACTAATACCAGCACTGAAGCGTTAAAACCGACTGCACCGTCGCACGCATAATCCATTTTATTACAACCAAATCTATGCATATATTTGAATATTTGCAAGAGTAAGAGATTCAAAAGAAAAAACTTAAATATAAAAAACATTTTATGATTCGCTGAAAAAAAGCTACATGCACATATGTGTACAAAATTTGAGTGCGCTCATTCATTTCTCACTCCCACAAAAAATACCATACATAGTTACATACATAAAAACATATTTGCGAGAACAAGTTCAATGCCAAAAATTCGCGCGAAACCAAAAGCATAACCTCACAATAGAAAAGAGGCAGACTTTGTGGTGGTCTCTGCTCTTCTTCGTTCAATTTTTTATCAGACACATGTGTATGGATATTTAGGTTTAAGTTTTTATGTGAACACATGAATGTATAATGTACATATGTGTGTTATGTGAAGAGTGTTCCTAAAAAATGGCATCGAAATGTGCCGTCACCAACCAAAATACCATAAAGCCAGCTAACCGTTGCGCATTGCAGGCAATTTTTTTCTCTGACAGGTACAGCGCTGCAAGAGAAAAAAGAAATAGTGGCTTATAATCAGCAGATAGCAAAAAACGTGATTGTGGTAGGCTCGTATTGTATGCATGAGTATGTGACGAGGATGAAACCATTTTGTTACGAGTCATAAATACATTTATACATAGTCATATACACATACACATGTAAGTAATTGTGTACATGAACGACCCTATAGGACACATTTAGTGCTTTTTTATTTATCACATAATTTGTAAATAACTGAAATGCATCACAATCATACTAGAAACATACCAGTTCATATCTCTTTGCAGACATATGTAGATAAAATTTCTTCTGACACAATTGATTATCTCTGTTAATGGTGAACTATCGCTTACAGACATATATTTTCCACTCAATTGTTGTGTCGCAGCTCATACGTATTCTCTTATTCTCTTGCTCTCAGAAGTTTTTTATGATTTGAAATGCTCTTACTGACATGCATTATGTTGTATGATAATATAATGTAAAATAATTATAATTACTTACAGGGAGAGAATAAATTATTTCTTCTCTCAAATACCAGTTCAAAACAAGAAGTTTAAGATATACTGTAGATAGAAAAATAATTGCTTCTCACAAGTAGATACACGCTAAAAAAATTTAGTAATTACTTCGAAAAGTAGGACAATTTCTGCAGTCAACTCTTACTTTCTTTTTAAACTTTTCTTGGCCATTTTGAATATCAAATTAATTTTCGTTATTTATTTGGCTCGGAAGTAATTTAGTCCGTCTTCGATTTTACCCTATTGCAAAAAATAGATTATGGAGACTGCATAAAATTTGGTGCGAGAAACAAAAAGAAGTACACGCACATATGTATATACATAATTGGAAAGTTGACTGTTTCAAATTGCAAAAAATAACCTGAGCTAAAGCAAAGCGGATCTGTAGTATAAAATATTATCAATAGTCTTAGAGGATGTAGTAGTCGAGAGACGTGTTGAATGAATTCCCGCGTACTTGAAAAACTGAGGAGAACATCGAGGAAGTCAAGTGCTATACAGTTATTGAATCAAAATATTTGATACAAAGACTTTCCGAAAGCTTTTGGATTTTTTAGTTTTATATATTCTTGAGGAATATCCTCTGATTCTGTCCGTCTGTTCGCTATGAACCCGAAAACTACTAAAGTGTATTCCTGCGGGTCTCGCCAATTTTTAGAGTGCCGATTGAGGAAGATTCATGTGTATACATTTATGTAAACTATTGTATATACATTGGTTATAAATCTACACTTACTATGTAAAAGTGCTTGTGCCACCTAGTTCAAAAATTACACAACCGATTTTTGTGCAAATTTTTTTTTTTAAATTTTTGTTACAGAAGTGACAAACGTTTTGATAAAACAACAATAACAAGATCTTATTTTTTAACGTAAAATTTTTTGAAAAGTCCAAAATAATGCAAGTGTAGATCTATTCGTTCACCAAACACATGCCAAATAGAGCATTGTTGTTTATTGTTGGTTTTTTGTCTCTCGCTTCCCATTGAAATGCTTTACACTACTTCAAAGAGAGTACTTAGTTCAGAAGAGAAGAATATAATGAATTTGATAAATAATTATTTTCTCTTCATTGGTTGATTGAATAAAATTTGCGTTTTTATTAAAACGAAAAAGTGGGTGAAAGAGGATCAGGTATGTATTCTACTAAGTGGAATGTACTCTTCATCTAATAATAATAAGGTGGCAATCTTGAAATCAAATTTTTTACCTATATAAATATATAAAGTACTTTCCTCTCTCGGAAGAAGGCCAGTGACCAGGATTGAATTGCATCAAGTTTGGTCCAATGGTAGTTTATTGTCAAAATTATGACAGTGATGCTAGAGACATATCATAAGCGTAGATCAAAGTAATGGAATTCAGCTCATATATTCATATATTGGCGCTGAAGTGATTTTCGGCCGATCTTCTCCTCTATTTTATGGTGTCCGTCTTCACGTGCTTCCAACAAATGGAATAATCCGAACGGCCGATAAATATTTATGAGGAGCTTTTGTTTCATGTAAGAAAAAACCTCGGATAGCTTGACATTCCATGCCAATTGACGACCGTAATTAGATAAATTCATTCTCTACAATTTTGGATGTTGGTCGGACCACAAGTCAAACCATGGACTTCCAATTAGGTATCTAGCTATAAAATTTACGTCGGATATATTTATGAAAAAGATTAGAAAAAAATAATATTCTTTTGAATAATGAATGATTTTTATATATCTAAATGCATACTGAGAACAGAAAATATTTAAAGTAATTATTATTCAGTGCTTACGAAGTTTCGTTTTCATCGTGTGCAGTTCTAAAACTATATTTCTCTTTCAAGCTAAAAATTGTTTCAACTTGTTTTCTTCATAACGTTTTTATAGCCTGCTAAGCAGACTACCTCCCGAAAAGTGAGTAGCAATTCTTATCCTGGATTCTGAACGCTCTAAGCACAGATATTAAGTTTTGGTTCCTGATAAAATTGTACGCTCCTTAAGTGTAGGAAGAAACTGTTCAACAGACACAAGGTGGATTCATATGAGGGAAAATGTCGGATTTCTTAATCTTAAAACAATTACTTCTTTATCAGTGGAAATCCATTTTGTAAATAACCAACTTTCAGCTTCAAATTTCCTGTCGACTTATTTCTGGCATAATAGCACTTTTTCGTGAAAAATATATTTTTTCCATTCAAATTCCAGCTATTTAAGGAGTTATTCTGGATAGCAACTTATATGCATATATATGTATATAGCACCGCACAAATTTAGTGAATTAAAAAAAATGTAATACTAAATGTTTGAAAGATATTTTTTCCGCTTTTCCATCCGTTGTATTTCGTTGCTAATAACCGTCAAAAGGGATTATTGTAAGCTTTTTATTTAATAATTCAACTATTCATGGCAGTTTTTTCTCACGTCAACACATTAGCTCTCTCTCTCATTGGTTCAATAAGGCAATAGGTGAAAAAATAAAATAAAATAAAAAAATAAAATCGTGGATTGACAACTGCTCAATAATGCGTAGCACTTTCATTGCATTTTAATTATGAATATCTGTTAGTGATATCCAATTGTATCGAGCTGAAGTTGCAGTGGTTTGTTACGAATGCAATGACTATAATCGCGAAATGGATGTATAATTCATAAATATGTTATGTGTATTGATACGCTCGAGAATATTCAAGTATATGTAAATGTGATACGTCACCAACGATTCACTGGCAATTCATCATAAGCGTTTCTGCTATTACCACAACTTAATATGTATTTCATTTGCCGATGCCACTAATTGCACCATTACAGCTATTCACACTTTAAATATATGCATATATATATATATATATATATATATATATAATATCCTGGGTATTACTGGTGATATTGCATTTATCCAATATCATTACTTTGGCATTGCAGGGCTTAAGGAGTACTTCAAATAGCAGCCTGTAAAATCGATAAAAGTTGAATGTCTTCAAACGCATGCATACAAACAGAGCTGCGCATATTAAAATAGGCACATTCTCATATATATAGTTGTAAATATAGTTGGAAACATGCGATTTTTTCCATATTTATTTAAATGCAACAACATTTTTGTTACCCCATCAATGTATGTATGTATGTATTTACCTAGGTACGTAAATTTGTGCTCGAAGTAATAAAAGTACAATTTAATATCTCCACATAGTATACCTTCCGTCAGCAGCATATGCAGTACGTACCTACTACCACCAACATTCCCTTGGATTTGCCCGTCAACATGTAGTCCGTGGTACCGCTCAATTTTTGCATACCTTTCCAGCCACCAACCATGGGGGTTCATCCGGTCATCTGACAGTCGCCAACGTTTGTGCATGCCTATCAATTCCTATAAATACGTACTTACAGTTGTATCACAATGCATCACAATAAACATAAAAATATTTCTTCTTTGAGAAAATTATAATGTTCGAATTCCCAATTTTCTCTCTTGCACTGGAGATTATGCGTAAAACCCACCATTTATTTATAACATTATTATTGTTTTATTTTTTATGCAGTATTTATAACTCGGATATTTATTTTAAGCATATTTTTCGAAGTGTTTTCTAAATTTTGAAAAATTGAGAGCAAGTTTCTTGAGCTGATGTGTAGATCCTCTACTCGATATTTCTTTGTTAACTTTGAGATATTTATATATAATAACCCACATCAGCGTTTTCTTTTCTTAACTATACAAAATTTGTGATTAAACATAAGCTTACAAAGTATATCCGGCATATTAATACAGCTAAAATTACAGTTGAGTTAGAGTTGAGAAATATATTTATATTGAGAAACATTATTCTATCAGTTAGTAACATTATGAGTTTTCAGCTAAAGTTTGAGAAATCGAAGGTGTTTTATCTTTAATCCCGAGCACTAACTTGTCTCAACTCCAAATATTTATTATGATTACACAATCTACTATTTACTGAATCTGCTTAAACTTATGTAAGTATACAAATCTAAAAATTAAATTAGAAAATACTTGTTGCTCATGCACACCGAGTCCCTTTCGAACTATGACGCTTTCCTTAGAAGGCGGAAACATCTGTTCGCTACACTCGGGAATTTCTTGACGAGTTGCACAAAGCGTTAGCTAGTGGATTTTCAGTTGAATATTTACGTTACGAATGTACCACCACAGCGCTCCCTTTAGTACCCTTAGGATTTTGGACTGGAACCTCAGTAGTTTCTCAATATTAGTTGCACAGGTCGTACCATACATCCAAATTGACTTTATAGCTGCGTTGTAAATTAGTATTTTGTAATCTAGCTTTAGACCAGAGTTCTTTTGTAAAAGCTAATTCAAATTAACGGCTTTTACACATAACTTAAGGTGTGTTTTTGGTAGTACCCTTCTGTAAATGAGGTTTCGTAGTTTGATGCAGCTATAATTATGCCATACTTTTTACATTTCTTCCTACACAAATACATTCTTGGGCACATTTTCACAGTTACAATCCCAATAAACCAAAAAAAAAACCGTTGATTTTGAAATGAAATTCGAAAACCAAGTAATACACTGATTCTGCTAAAGGGAGGTGATTCTCCAGCCAAATGGTATACGTTGATCTTCCGCATGAAAGTATCGCATTGATGGTTCATTCAATGTGAATTCTTTGTGTTTATTGGGATCAATATGATAATATATTCATATATACTTTGCAATACCTCCCCAACGATCCACATGCACCTTCAGCAATAAATTCCGCATACTACTTCAATCGCCGCAACTCGTTGCAAATTTTTACGCAATATTGCGGCCGTAAAGGCATTTACATCACTGATATTGCTCTCTTGCCACTACTTCCACCTCTATTCCTCCTCCGCCACAATTGCTTTTAACGAGCCAAATTTTTCATCCTGTTGTATTCATATTTTTATTGGTCATTATTGTTATTGTTGTTGTTTTTATGTAAGTTTTGTTGCGGTATTGCTAAATGCTGCTGTAACTGTCGTTACTGTGGTGTATATAACGATTTAATCGCTGGAATTCATATCCTTTATAATGTGAAATATATAGTACACTTTAAAAAGGTTTTTGAAAGTAGAAAGAGTGGAAAGAGAGGGCTGTACGAAACAGCAGTTCCGCTTATTCACCTTTATTACTTTCGATAATGGCCGCATACTTCTAAATTCTCAACGCTGTTAATAATCTTTTTATAAGCAAGCTTTAGATTTTCGTGAGTATTTATTTTTTGCAAACAAATATTTGTTTACACTCGCATTTCCTTACATAATGAAGCTTTTTTTATGTATAATGTAACTTTTGCATACATGTATCCAGCATAAGTACATCAATATATACAATATGCTTATCAAATTTCAGAGAATAGTCATATCTGGTATTTTAAATGGGTGAAATCGGATGGTCTAATCCGGATAGAAATTTCAAGAATAGAAAAAAGATTAATTAAGCCAAGATCTAGTTAAAAATGATAAAAATATTTAATAAGACTTTTAATTACTACTTAAAAAATTGGTAAAATAAATTTTTATATTTAAAAATATTTTAGTACATTTCCTTATCTTGGTGAACGCACTTTTTTTGCAGTTAACCAAATCTTTGCATTTTATGCTGAAATTAACTTTCGCGCATATCTTTTGGCAAGTGTGCCTAAGACTCTGCTGTCAGCTGTTTAAGTTCGTGCAGTCGTTGCTAATTATATGTTGATTAATGAATAAAGCTCTAAGTAAAATTTTTGCGTTACCAACGCGAAGTAGGAAGAGTCCTTTTACGACTTGTATCATAGCGCAATTATCTATAAATCCTTTATGTCTACTACGTAACTCATTTGTCATTCGTTGCATAAATGAGAGAGGGATTTTTTTCCAAAGGTTGTATTCAGTTAGTTAAATATTTCAGAACAAAACTCATTAGTCTTGTTCACTACTGACATGAAAGCGCTTAAATTGGAGAAAGGTTTTTTATAACCATTTCTTCATAAGCATTTATATATATATTTAAATGCTAGCAGAAAAAGCATTTAGTAGATACACAGACACTTGCAAAATTATTACTATTTTATATATATCATATATATATATAGTCACGTATTTAAAAGCAATCCTTCGTTCACCCATTCAATTGTGGAAGCAATCATGCAATTATCCATTTAATCATTCACTTTAGTTTTTTCTTGCTTGATTTCGCCACTACGTTTCTCTCCATATCCATTTACATATATCTCTCTCTCCACCTCTGCACATTCACAGTGTGGGGCTCGCGGCGATAATCAAGTTAATGAGCTGCGCCACACAACGCTTATACCCGCACGCACCGTAGCAACGTCAGTAGCATTTTCACACACTGATTGGCCCATTTGGTGCTAATCCGCGTCGCCAAACTGTCGCATTAAATCAATAAAATTAATTATTTTATTTTATCGTAATTGTTTAACCAGAAAATGTCCTTTCATTAGAGCCTCGATCCATTAAAACTCTGCGATTGGTGTTTGAGTATAGGGCATATGCTATATTTCCATGACAAATAATTGCTTATCAATGTGTGTGTTGAAATGAAAGTTAGTATGTGTTAGTGTATGATACAGATATATTCACATATTTCAAGTAATTTGTTATTCATAAACACGCGCGTTGATAAATAATTATGGCATGTCTGCCACTTCATTCCCTCCAGCGTAGACACTTTCATATTTATTATAGTAGCAGAAGCAGTAATAAAATGGCTTGCACCATATATATATTAGGACCGTAATTTCCTTTGAGTTCTAAGCATTTTCGTAAAATTATTGTTTGGACAAATTATTTGTCTTAAGAAAAAAATACTTTTATTATTTTCCGAAAAGAAAATGTTAAATAAATATAATATACTAGCTGAGCCGGCCACACGCTGTTGTGGCTTTCTGTATTTTCTCCAATTTTTATTCTATTTGGTATTGCAAAGGGTTTAAAAGTTCTAATTAAGAAATTTGTCTGTCTGTCGGTGATCCGTTTCCCGTAAAGAAGTATTTCAAGAAAATTGAACTTTTTTCCTGAATCATTGTTCACTTAGACATATTATCTAATTAACCAAATCAAAGTAAAAATCAATTTTTTTCTCAATTAAATCGGTCCACAGCCTTGAAATTATCATTCACGTAAATCGAACCATTACTAAGATTTCGAATAGGTCCATCCATGGTCTACTTCCCGGAAAGAAAAGTAGTGTACCTGCTAATCTAAGCAAAAAAAATACCAAAAAATTCGGTGCAGAACTTTTTGAGTTTTGAAGCGTACACAAACCAACATAACATTTCTATATACATATAAAGATAGTATTGGCTTAGCTGTGGTTGTGGAAGAAGTATATGGCGAATTAGGGGACAAATGAAACTAGTATACTAAGAAAGAGCCAGATCTAGTTATCCGTCCTTTGCTGCTTAAAAACCATAAGCGATTTCATTTTGAATTTGCATATTGTATTCGCATAGACAGTTTCTTCTACTATACAGATTTTCATTTACCAATGCCATTATTCATCTTCTCAAATTTTTCCAGGATTTCTTCTTAAACTATCGTTCAGACAATTCATATACATACCTACATATACTTACGATAACAAATTTTCGTTCACATATTTTTCAAGTTTCTTTCATTTGCAATTGTTGCTAAATTAATTACCTACCAAATAATATAACACAAAAACAAACAAAAAACTAAAGAACCTAATATAAAACAAAATTAAATTAAATTAAATTGAATTCAATGAAATAAAGTAATGTAAACTAAAATATTTTTAGTTTACGTTAGTTTACTTAAAAAAACTATAATAAATGAATAAAATAAAGAAATCAAATAAAATGAAATAACATAAAAAAATTAAAAAATTAAATAATATAAATAGTATAATTAATGTGATTAAATTAAATTAAATTAAATACAGAAAAATAAAAATAAATTGAAGTCAACATAAAAATTAGTTAGATTTAAAGAAAAAATTGAAAGGTTTATGATAGGCTGCTTGTAAAATAAAGTACGGTATTATTATGGTATAATATGAAGATAGTCTTGGGTCAGCTCGAAATCGAAATTTCGTTAAATTCGCTTTAATTTTTTTTTGCAGAATGAAAAAAGAACAGTCAAAGTGCAATATACAACATATATGCATGTATGTTTGTGTAAAATAAGTGCGTAAGGACCGCTAATTAAGCCTACGCATTGGAACCATGGCACGTCATCAACTCTTATATCTCCAGAGATTAAATTCTGCTTCCAGTCTTCTTCCCTGTATACAATTATTCATTTTTTATATATAAAATAATCATTGGCGTTCAATTAGCTATTAGCGTTTCTTTTTTTTTAATCGTCCTAGAACAAATTCATTATTCATTAAAGTATTGGCATTCTTTTTAAACCCTTTGTGCTTTAATTGCTTTCCTTTCGAATATCATTGCATACTTTGCTGCTCAGCAGGAGATTAACATAAATATTTTATAACTAAATTAAGTTAAAGCGATTATTATTTAATGTGCAATAATTGAGTGATTCATGCTTTTTTTTAATTAGTCTATAGCCAGGTGTGAATAGCAGTAGAAGTCCTAATCCACAACATGAGATAAGCAAAATTATATTGTATTTATTTGAAATCAATTATGCAAACTCTTTTCATTTAAAAAAAAAAAATTTAAATACTAATTACTTTAATATTATTATTGTCTAAACAATTTTAATTAAGACTAAATATTTCACTTATATATAATATTTCACAGTATATTGTTGTAAATTTGTATTGTAAAGCTGTTTAACTTTGAGAGTATGCAAGTTTGCATAACTTATTTAATCGTGTAAGCCTATCGAGCAAGTAAATTTTTAAATTATATAAACAAACGATGAAGTTCATAAACATGCTACTAAAGCTAGAGGCTTGATGATTTAAAATTTATTTTTAGTTTGAAGTGTTAAAGGGATTGCATTATATTGTAAATTCAAAAAAATCCAATAAAAAAGTAATATGATCAAGTGTTTTAGAAATCAAAATTGGCATAAAGCATACGCTCATCCGCCAATAAATTATGGGTATGTTCCACTTAAAATTTTGCATATGTACTCATATATTTCTATTAGCATGTTTATACACACTCATATACATGTGCCTCTATTCATGCAACTTGACGATAACAATTTCGTAATTCCAAATTCGTTAATAATTTTCAGCTTTTCATATGTATAGAATTTTGTGCTGAAAACATACTATTTACTTTATTTTCTATTCGCCACATTAAATTTTTTGTAATTTTTTTACTTTGACCATACACCAAACTCGGCCGTTTTTTATAAATACCCGTAATCTATCTTAAATTTTTCCACTTTATTTTGCTTTTGATTGGCAATATTCGCATTTGCAACGCATGAGAGCTTTGCTTTTCAACTAAGGTGCTCTTGATATTTTTTAGTTTATTTTCTCGAAATATATAGATGTATATGCATGTTTGAAAGAATTGCTGCTGCAATGCATACTCAATTGCTCAATTTGGCAATCGAAATTATTTACGAAATTCGTAAATTTTAATGAATATTCATAAAAGGTTGGTGAACGGGAATAAATATTTAGTGTTTCTTTTTTTGGCGCATAATAAAGAAACATAACGAAAAACAGCAGATAGCAGAATGAGTTATCCAATCAAAAAAATTGTGAGTGAAAATAATATTTTATGTTTCCTAATTTTTCTCTTTTTTTTCAAACAAATCCTTTAAATAATGAATCATATGTTTTGCTTACAGTTTAAATTTATTGTATAAAATATTTGCAACGCCTGTCGCTGAAGTTTTAAAATTCATAAGCTGAATTAGATTTTTTTTTTAATTTTGAGGCATATTATTTTCGGATTAAATAAAAAATACAAATGTATTTCTATATTATAAACTTGGAAATTATTGCTAAAGCTTTTATGCGCAGAAGTATTATACATTCCAATATAGAAATCATATGAGATTTGATTAACGAACAATGGCCTTAATATAAAAAACATTCATTCAGTCATGTTTATAAAATTAAAATAAAAAGTATACCTTAATTAATAACCTCTTGTAATTATTATACTTTTCATGAACTTGAAATGGCATATTAACTTTTATCTGAAGTATGGAGGTACCAGAAAGAACAGAGAAAGACCCACCAAAATGTATGCCGATCGGATCAGCAGGACGAGTTAAATTGAAGTTTATATGGCCATGCCAGTCTGTCCATCTGTTTGAACACAGACTAGTTCCTTCGTTTTCTTGGTACGCAAATATGTTGTGATGTTTTTCGTAGCTACTCTCGATGATTACCCAAATGCTTCGAGTCCGATCGCTAGATTGCTAAATAAAACTCCCAAGATTTGTTCGTTTGGCCTCTTAATTGTCCGGACTTTACTCAACTTTTATTTCGTCCTCAATAGTTACAATTCTACACATATATTTTCACATAGTTTATCCGTTTCTAAAACACATATCTCAGAGCAATGTTAATGTCACTGCGTTTTCTACTCGTCGTGATAGCGGCTGCCGCTTTTTTTATACCTGAACATGCCCCAAACATCCTGTTCACGCGCTCAAGAATAGGCTGATTATACGTTTGCCTGCGATAGCTCCAGCCGCTCCGTTTATTCTTAACGACGGTCCAAACATTCCGTTCATGCACTAACTCGTCTTCCTGCATTAGTTGCTATCGCTCTTTTCGTCTGTCCTTTTTACGGGAAATTTGCATCATAGCCACTTATTTTGTCTGGGAATTTTCATCATACTGCCGCTCGTTTTGTAAATCCTTTTTATTTAGAATTCCCGTCACAATACTACTCCTTTTGTCTGTCTTTCGTATTTGAGATTTCCGTCGCAATATTTTTATAGTTTTAAGATCATTTGACGGAACCGGTTAGACCGGATCACCACAATATATAGCCCCCCTTCAACCGATTTGTTCAGATATGAGGTTTTGTGTCAAAGAACCGTCAAAGCAGCAGTTACGAAGTTGAAAGTTAGTAGAGTAGTCTTTACACGTAAATTTATGTTAGTACTGAAACCTAAAATCACTGAAATGGGAGGACTCTATCACATAGACCCCATACAACCCGTTTGTTCAGATATTAAGTTCAAAGTTCAACATACATTTAGAAGTGTAAATTTGGTATTCTACAGACGCACGTTCTATTAATATTGGTACTGAAAATCATCGAAATCGGAAGACTATATCAGATATATTATCAGATATGAAAATTAATATTTAATCCTAAAATGTAATACAATAAATTTCCTGTTTTCTTAGTGAGAATTAGTCCAAATTCGCCTCAAATAAAAATCCTTATGAAATCGTTATTAGCAAATTTAATTTTTTCCAAGAAAGCATTTTCGTTTAGAAATTTTTCAACTAACATTCCCGAATCTTGCCAAATATAGAATCATAGACTAATTTCAAAGATAATTGAAATGTAAGAATTTTTACATGCAGTTGCAGTAATAAAGCATTAAGGCAGGGCGAAGCGTATAGCAAGTGAAATAACGAAATATGTTCAACAGTATAAACTCCATCATATGCTCGTCCACTACCAAATTTTACTCGTACAAACATGCGCAAGTATTCACAGACATTTAATTAAAAAGCAACAGTTGCTTGTTTTCTTAAGCCACGACTGCAAAGATTTTGTGTGCTTTAAGATTTTTTAATAGAGTTGCATTAACATTAGCCTGGGCTCATGGGCGGCAAGTAATTGCAGTGGCTAGCTTATGCTAGTGTGATCGTTGATTTCCTTTATTTTTTTGTTGCTGCTCTGCTTTAAAGTAATAAAGTTCGAACTGTTTGTTGCTCTTGCTGTTAATAGGTGATGCTGAGTCGTAAAAGAAACTGTTAACGTAGGCTTTTTAGAGCCGAAATACACACACACACGCAATTTTGCGATATTCTCATTCTCCTCTACTTTTATTTCTGCCTTTGACTTTTCCGTTTACCGTTGAATGTCGATTTAAACATTTAATCAAGACCATCAACAGTCTGTTATGCTCGTTAAAAATTTTGTTTATTTATTTTGCCTTCATCGCTGCACTTTAGCAAGCACACATATCTGTGCATATTTATTAACGCGTCATGGGTCATGATGCGGCACATGGGGAGCAACATGACTGTCAAGATCATACCATTTTCGGAGGATTATTTTTAAATTTCTGATTTTTCATACGCACATTATATGTAAGTAGATATTGATTACTTTGCAACTCCTTTTCACTTAATTTTTGCATACGTCAGCGAATTTTCATTTTCTCATTTTTACAAAAACTAAGATTTGAGCAAAAAGCCTCGTGTGTGGAACAGGTGAGTAGTGTAAAAATTCAGTTAAAGAAATTAAATTAGTAGTAAATAGTAGTTAAATTCACGTATTGCTGCGTATTTACGAACCAAGTTCTATTCCTTTACATGTGAATAATTTCACTCGAATACCTTGAATACCTTTTTTAACTTAATTCTTTACCAGAGCCTCAATGAATTTAATTGAAATTGTACGTTAAAAAGCACCTGCCGACAGACCCCATTAAATGCATGGGAATACATAATTATTCATGCGAAGTATAGGTAAGCTCACAGGCATACGCCAGCTGACGGATGTATCTACATATTCACAAATAAATAAGCATTTATGAAAGTTTAATTACACTTTTTAATTGGTGTACGAGTATTATTCTTAAGAAAATATTGCAAGTTAAAATAGTATAAACGCCTAAGGAAATATGGCAACAGACTTGAGTTTTAAATCCGCACAAAGTGAGAAAAGCAAAATCGAGTGTGTTATAATAATATCGGTCCTTGGTAAATGTTAATGCAAAGCGAATGCCAAGATCACTTAACTTTTAAAAATCTTCTGCGAGCAAGCGGTTATCATGTTAGGTTGGACCAAAAAAATTGATAAGAAAGTAACATTTTTTTAAATTCCTTTTGACTGTATGAAGAAGAGCATCTCTTCACAAAAATTTTGCACATAACATTATGACCTCAAGCAGTATTCCTTAACATATTTGATTAAAAATTAATATATTTGAATAAAAATATTAAGCTAGAAATTGTTTAAAAAAAATTATTTCTTCTTATATTTAATTTTTTAAGATATAAATGATTGAAGTTTAGAAAAGTTGAAAAGGTTTTTATTTTAATTTTAATGGAACTTACTTATATTTTGAATTTAGTAAATAGTTTGGGAAATATACATTATTAAATAATGTTCTATTTTCTTCCACTCTAAATGTTTTTAAATGACTCTAATGTATTCATATGCTCATATTATTTCATCATAGCTCAGTAGAACTCAGTATATATACGTGTTATTTCACATAATTTACATAGTAAAAGTAAACGTCATAATTGTAAACGCTTCTCGGCCATTACTTGTGATAGCCTTTTTGACTCATTATATAAATAATCATTTGTCTGCTGAGTTTTTTTGCTCAGTTTTTCTTTTTTCACTTTGTGCTCACTCACATGCCCAAATATTTTCGAGCCGTCACTCAGTTTCACACTTGTATAATTTTACGTTTATGCTTTCTTTCTGTCTGTGCGTCGCTGCGAAGAATTTCTCAATGTTTTAGTGAACTCAAGTGGGCTGGTGATAATGGAATTGGTGTTGGTGTTGTTGTATGTGTTTCAACGCCTCGTGGCATTTATGAGCTGCCAAGCCAATGACAATTAAAATGTAAATTAACATTGCAACACAATTTATGAGAGTTTCCGCCGCCATGCCGTCCTGCCGCTCTGTCCGCGTTGCACCCGCACGCCTGTACCGCATCACCAATCACTTTGTTACCTTGTGCAAGCAATGTTGCCACTGATGATTTATATGCGTACGTCGCACACACCATACATCACAGTCGTATGCTTACACTTGGTTTATGTTTGTATGTATGTGCTCAAGTGTTTACTGCTATGTGGTGGCAAGTTGTAAGTTCGCAATTGTCACAGCGTCTACTAGCAGTGGATTTATGCATTCACGAACTTGCCACATGTTCGCAATTGAACAAAAGTGTATGTTGGTATAGATGTAAATATATACATATGTATGTTTATGCTTCATCCGCGTAAAACTTCTTGTAAATTCATGGTTACTTTAATTTAATTCCTCTGTAAATTCTGTGAATTTGTCAAATTGTGACATTACGTTGAGCGCCCATAAATATGCAACAATTACCTGTCAACTTTCCACAATATAAATTTTCGTTAAAAACACTTTTTTATCCAACGTAAGCATTAACTTACATAATTTCTTTTTTTATAGCTCGGTAGATAATACTGCTGATATAGGCAAAGCTCAAACGCGACGCTTAAAAAACAATAACAATTTTTTGCTGATCTGCACAATTTTACGCATTGTTTTTATTCATAAAAAATAAATTAAAAATTAATAACAAAATTATCGGGGATTATATTATACATAAGGATGAAATAAAATATAACTGTGTACACACACATACTTACAGAAATGACATAAAATTGTTGTTAACTTATTGTAATTTAATTTTCTCACTGAACAAAGTAAAATAAAGCAAATTTATTTGTCTCCAAAAAAAAAAAAAAAACTAATCGTTTTTTGGTTTTCTTATGGGAGAAATATTTAATATTTCAAAATCCTTTAAATTTAGTAAGTAATATGAAAATCATATATAGGTGTATATGTACGAGTATCATAAAAAACTTAAACAAAAACAAATGTAAATATTTTTTTAGATCAACTAATTTTTGAATCATTTTCGAGTAAAAATATATATATCAGCAATATGTATCGGGGAATATCAGATGACAGTTAGTTGGTGGATTTAAAAGATAGATTGAGAACCTGCCCTTAAAAAGTCTCACTTAATCCGTTATTCAAGCTCATTAAATTAAAGTAGTTTTGACATTCGTTGGGAGACATTGCAATCGAGTTATTACAAAAAAATCTATTCTCGTTTACTGTTTGCAATATTTTATTTCGAATGTTAAATGAACCGACATATTATATCTCATAAAATTTTTTTTAAAATTTTTGTTGAGTTGATGGTCAGGTGTTATATCAAAACTTGAAACAATTCATAACCCGAACGGTAGAAGTTAAAGCTATTCGACTTTTGATTTCCGAGAAAGCTTTTAGCTTTACCAAGCGAATTACATTCATTGAACTTGAGAGATAAATTTTTTTTATTAATATTCTTTTAGGTGGGCCATCAAAATATCCGATTCTATATTCTCTTTGCTTAAACAAGAGAATTTCCACGTTATATAACGCTATAACGTCATCTTCAGTGTTCATAGCACATTTTGTACATAACTTGAGTTTTCGCCTATAATCTGCGACTGAAAGAATGAAAAGAATCAACTTTTTTAAAATCTGTTATAGGTTTCCAGAACTTTTCCCTCAGAAATGTAAAAAAAATCGTGTGAATTATTCAGACATCATGATGGAAGCATTTGATATCATGCATCGATTTATATATGAAAAAAGAAATATTTGAGAAAAAAATATATTCAAATTTAATATTTCTCCGAAGATATCTCAACATCATTTAGCCGATGGCGTATAGAACTTTTTTGCCCTTCTAGTTTACCAGATTGACTTTGACGTGTCACCGAAGTTTCTCATAATAGCTGGAAAAACTCGCGTTTTCGCCTTGTAGTCAAAGCTGGAAATGTTACCCTAAACAAACATTTTTTTCCTCGCATCGGCTTTATGAAAAACTATATGCCTGGTATTCGAGGTGATAAATATTTTGTCAATTTTATATCCACCAAAAGGAAATCTCCAACGGCGGCCGCAATAGCCGAGTGGTTAGCATTGCGTACTACAATTCGGAAGGCCTGGATTCGAGCCCAGGATCGAGCAACATCCAAAATTATAGAATATAAGTTTTTCTAATTGGGGTCGTCCCTCTGCAGGGAATTTCAAGCCCTCCGAGTTTATTTCTGGCATGAAATAAAACCTCCTCATAAAAATCCATCGGCGACTTAGAATAAACTGTAGGTCTCTCCAGTTGTTGGTCAAAAACATCAATACGCAAAACCACAAATTGGAGGAGGAGCTCTGCCGAAAATCGCCTCAGCGGTTACAAAGTGATACTAGCTAACACATTTAATTGTTAGCTACATCCCAACTATAATTTGCTAAACAAAAATTTGAACTATTCATCTTAATAATTAAAAAGGGCACACATTATTCATCATTATTAATTTATGCTTTTTTTTATCTTTATTCAGGTGAGTTTTTTTTGTACTTTTCTTATTAAACGACGGCTGTGTAGGATTTGTAAGTATGATATAAAAAAATATCCAGTATGAAAAGCGGGAGAAATAAATTGGTTTTTCATAGCACAAAAATATAAACAAAACTTGTATTTTTCTTTCACTAACTATCAATTTCTAAAAATATTCAATATATTTAGATAAAAATCTTTACAGCTCTCTTGACATTTGGCGCCTTAGTACTCATTATGTATTTAAAAAAACACACACTTACACCTAAACTCAAATATCCAGTTACCAATAACGTAAAGTATGCGTTCTAACTGATGTAAATACTGGGCAGCTTATGTGACAGCGCCTGTGCATTTTTATATGGTATTTAAAAATCCACTTCTTGGAATTGGAGGCAACAGAAAAAATTTGTGTTTTTATTTTATTTTATTGCTTTGCGCGGTGAACAAATGTCAATGAGTACATTCCTGTTTTTGTGAGCAATAAAAATTAGTAAATTGTTCTCCGTATTTTTATTTTGAATTGTAGATGATAGTGGTGTGATATTTTGTTTAAAAAGTCATAAATACAGGAAAAAATATCATATTACTCGCACACAACGGAACTGTGTTCACAGTTCAAAATAGTTTTGATCTTATTTGTTAGTAAAATCAACTTTTTAAATTTTAAAAATGAAATAAACTTAAGGCGGCTGCAGTTGATTCTTCTACCAATATACTTGTGTTGTATACTCTTTGGAAATATTAACGCCAACGCGCTGAGCAGCGCTGAAAATATTAGTTTTCGATATATGTAACAGTTTGTAGTTAAATGGAGTTCAAATTATAACGAGTTTCTCCAAGACAGTACGCGTGTTCGTGCCGCACAGCTGGATACATTATAACTGTAATTCAAAGTTCTATAATAATTTTATCTCTTTGTATTGCTCGTTTTTTTCGTTAGCAAATAATAACCCACGTACTCATGGAGGTATTTGATGATCACCGAAATCATCTCATTTAATTTTTAAGCACCTTGCGTTTTTTTGTTTGTAATTTTTTTGTATGGCCTTCATTTTTATTTTTTTTCTATTTTTATATTTATATATGTACATATACGTGTACATATACTTCTGTAACTTGTAACGTTTGAATTAACAACAAAAAGTATTTCGTTTGATACCTTTAATTTTTAAAAATTCTTGCATTTGTTTTGTTTCAGTTTTAGGATTAACCAACAGCACAACTCAGCATTTGTTTAAACAACTCTGGCATTGATGGTGACGCTGTCCCAAGCATAATAAATTTGTTACCACAATCTCCGTCAAACTCACAATACTCGCTCCCTGGGCTCCAAATTCTCTTCACACACTTCTTACGTTGATATTATCTTTGTTTGCATTTCTTTCGCCTCGTTTGCTCATAAGCAAAAATATATTTCTGCCTTTATTTCCCGATTAAAAGTGTGTCAGTTTTGCATTTGTTGTGCGCCAACAAGCCCAAAAATATCCAGCGTTACTGCTGGTCGGTTAATTGATGATCTGCGCATGCGCAGCAGTGCTTCTCACATTTTTCTTTAGTTTTTGTTTTCGCTGTTCTGCCGTTGCCATTCACTTACTTTATCTCAGCCATTTGAGTCGATCGTTTTGTATTTATGTGCTTTTTAATAACTCATACATATTTATTGCATTCACATACAGCTCAGGTTGTTAACGTATCCAAGTCAATTTATTTACTAAAAACCAAATATTAGTAATTTGAATTGCTCTTTTGCATGATTTATAAATAATTTATATACGCTAAGTTGATTTGCATGAAAACGGTTATTTTATACTTAAAAACAATTATTTATTTTTAAAGAGCTTCTTTTTATATTAACATACTAAGCTACACAGGCTCAATATTAATTATAGAAGCAAGGTTATTTGGATAAATCTGTTTGCTGAGAATTGTTTTCGCTCAAACAAGAGTTAGAACACTCAGAGTGGAGGTCTTCCTTTACACTGCTCCCACTTTTAAGTACTTCATAATAAACTTTTAACGCTGCTTTGTTTTCCTCGATCTAGATGACCCAACTTGGCCATCATAGCCCAACTGCATTAATTCGTTGGAGTATATCATTGCAGCCGTAAGCACGTCACTGCATCGCTATCAGTGTTCTCTATTGCAAGTACAGGAAAAAATAAAGAAAAATTTCTTAGAAATCTTTCAAGTTTATGCATCATTTAGTAGTCCCATAAGCAATTTGTAGATGCTGAAATTTGTTTTGTAGTTAATGTTTTTTTTTTAATATCGGCGAAATCGCTTTCAACTTCAATGTACTTGTATAACTGGCATCCTCGATTTGGATCTTGATGCCAGCGATATCAATATTATGAATGAAATGAATAAAAATAATACCATACTAGTATGTGACAAAACATCTGTTTAGTATAAGAGAGTTAATACAAAGGAATAATTCCGAAGAAAATATATTTGATTATTTATGTTATTACAAATAATGAACAGTTTTAACATATTGATTAAATATTGTCTAAATTCTATAAAGATGTGTTGATGAGCAATGTTAATTAAGTTAAGATATTGCGCATAGAATCGTATTGGAAATGGGGTTTTCAAGTTCTAGTTCATATCCTGAAGATTGAGAAGATAATGAATACCATATATATAATTTTATTATATATGTATAATTAATATTTTTATCAGAAAATTTGAATGACAATTTTCTTTAAGGCTACTAAGTTTTAGTTTTTAAATGAAATTTTCCATCCTCTTGATATTTTTCTGGAACTTCATTGTGTATTTCTCTGGCTACTGAAACAAAAGTCTTTAATAAGTTACTTACATTTTGAAAGGAAAAATATGTAGTCCAACAGTCAACAGGTCAATACACATGTTCTCTTTACCTTGAATCTTGAAAACGTGGAATTATCAGAAATTATTTGAAAACTGATCTGAGAAGTTTCAAAAACCAGAGCTTACTCAATAATTTCCTTCTTGTTTTTTGTTTTGTTTTTATGTTTCCCATATGGAATTCAGTGTTACAACAGGGAATTTTAAACTGACAACTTCCTCCTCATAAAAATTCATCAGCCATTCGCAGGCGGCTTTATATAAACTGTAGACTCCTCCATTTTTTGGGAAAAACATTAAAGACGCACACCACAAATTGGTGAAGGAGCTCGGCAGAAAATCGCTTCAGCTGTAACAAAGCGTCAATAACATATTTATATATATATTCATTGATATTTATGAACAGTTTTACCGCTATCAATTCTTACCTGACTGGCAAATGCTCGCTCCCACTGATACCATATATTAGTTTTTTGCTATTTTATGATTTAGTGAATTATTTAGTTCTAGTTGTCCAATAACGAGAAAATAATTCTTTTTATTAAAGAGCTTATTATTATCTTAACAAAAATTAAACTTTTTCTAGAAAACTCGAATCCACAAGTCACAAGTCTACCTCACCACTCATATATAATAATATTCTATAAATAAAAAAAACTACTAAAAATCACCCTCAATTGCCAATAAATATTTAAACTTCAATCTTGTTGCAGTTTTCTGAATTTCGGCTTTGATTAATAAACGACCTGAACGCAATTCGTGTGCTTTTGAAAAATTGATGAAACACTTGCAACAAGCTGACAGCCGACAAACAAGCTGCAAGCTGTGAGACTGCTAGAGAGAGAGTAAGCAGGTTAAACTTGCTATGAATTTCTAAAAAGGAAGTACAGGAATATTATGCGCAAATGAATTTAGAAATGTGCAAAAAAGTATAAATACTTGAGCTCCACCAATATATTGTATGTACATGAACAAACACATAGTAGTACAAGTACGTACGCTACTTTCAAATATTTAATTGGTATTCTGCAATACGTTACATTGCTTCCGCCGATAAAAGCGCATATCCCACTAAAATAGCATAAATAAATCATTTCTAAAGCTACAAGGAAGGTGCACTGCATACATATATTCCTAAATTCACTACTGCATGTGAGCATGTGTGACACACGTCCTCCTACAACACAAATCTATACGAATTTAAAAATATATATACCACCAGTATTTGCCACGTCAGCAAGGGTGTAAATAAGCAACTGTCTCAATGCAAAAATGAAATTCGAAGGATGTGTGTATATATGTGTGTGTATGTTTACGTTTTAGCAGTTCGAAAAGCAATCAATATCTAACACCGCCGCCGCTATTGCGCCAACCACATCAATGGTCCTTTCTACTGATATATGTGTATGAATACATATGAATGTGTGCATATGCGCAATACTATCACAATTGCAAATCGCTATCAATGGCGGACGTTCACCGATATATTGTGGCCATGACCGTAAAAATACGACTGACTGATTGGCAATCTCGTTGTTGTTGCACATTTTGCTGTACTGCTTCAGCCCAAAATCGTCTACTGCAGGGCCTAATGCGTCACTAAATGCTTTCCGCACTTCATTTTTTCCAATTTTCCCAGACGTGTTTAGGAGTAAAACAGTGAGATTTTTTTTGTCTCGTTTTATGGTCAGTAGGATTCTCTAGTTGAAACAATGGCGAAACGAGCAAGCAGAAGTTGCCACAACTCTCTTCAACCAATAAACCAAAGTGCCGAATTCCATCATAAATTTAAATGTTTAATAAATTTAGATAAGATAGAAAATAAGAGAAAAAATAAAAATAAAATCAAAACTAGAATATAAATATATTAGAAAATGGGTAATGCATTACTTCTTTCAGACAAGAAAAAATTAATAAATTTGAATATACGGAAAGTGGTAATGTGAGCTTCTCCGATTCATGAGTCGTGCGCTATTAAAAAGTTCTTATCAGTAATTTTATGCAAGAATATGTGTTCCAGAAGGTGTAATATCAATCTCGACACATTACTTCCTTAGGACATTTGCTCTATTAGTTCCAATGTGTTAACAGAGTAACGCTAGCTTATTTTCTGCATTATCATATATTTCCTTTTCCGAGTGGGATTAAAAAGAAGTATAAAAAAAATTGTTTTTATAAATTAAATGAGAGGAAACTAAGTTTATTTCAAACAAAAAAAGCCAATAATATGTTTAAGATTAATTTTTTAAACCTTGTTTTTAAAATATCGCCCGAAATCTTTTAAAAAGTTTTCACTGAGAAAAATATAAAAATATTCTTCTCATACATAAGCCAATCATTCCATCTGATGTTTGTTGGGTTCAAGCTTACAAATGTGTGACCATCCGTCTCTCCCACTCATTGCTCCACGCGATAAATTGGGTTTGGCGAGAATGTTGCTAAGCAATTTATGGTGCATAAAGGCAACTCTGCCAAAGCACAGACACTCCATAGACACGTTCAGATGTAGGCGACCTTCATATACTGTTAATGCTGCTACATCAGACAGTAACAATAACAACTAGCAATGGCCACTTTGCAATATCAGCGTGAAATTGCAACGCCAAATCGAATCAGTCCGCACGGGAAATTCGATTTTCAGGAACGATTACGAACAGACAATTGCCAGCCGAAGAGCATAACATAATGTACTCATATGAGTGAGCGGTCGCAGGATGAGAATGATGATAGTGATGATGATGCAAATAGAAGTAAACACATAATGAAAGTAGAAAATGAGCAAAAAAAAGGGTAATGTGTTTTAGCAACAGCAGTAGAGACTGTGGGAAAAGACAAAGGTGTGAGAGTTGAAAGTGATGGCCGAGTTGAAAATTGTGGCGCACTGTTGAATGTCGAGTTGCTTCTCTCCCCGTAAACTGGACCGGACAATAGATCGGCGAACCACAATAGCCAGTTTGGTCGTTTACTAACAATGTAATTTGCGAAGCGGAAAATCATTTTTACACTCTGGAAAAAACGCCTCGCTGCTACATAAGCATACAACACAACACATACATAAATATATTGTATCTTAAATTTGTGCGCCTGAATATTTGTAATCAGACTTTTTGCGCATACATAAAAAATATAGATATATGAATATACATAGAAAGCAATATAGAGCAATAAAATTCGCTTCAAAATAAGAACATATACTCTCGCATAACATAAACAAAATCAATTTTTTGCAATTTGGCGCTTTTGTATATACATATGCATGTATGTATTAAAAAAAAAGGATTATAACGAGTTCTATGGTCAGCCACCTAACATCGGCCAATTCTCTAAATGAGATTTTTCGGCTCAAAATATTATTTCGTGAACAACAAAAACTATTAGAAAATGCTGTATATATTTTTTAATGCCTCATTTCATAGCTGTTTTGCTGTTGCAAAGTTTTACACAAGTACAGATATATATGCACACCTCAATATGCTGAGTTGCGCTAGTGTATTGGAATTTTTGCATTAACGTCATCAGGCATCCCTTGGCAGCGACATCAGGTGCTTTGAAAAAGTCGAGTCAGGCATGGACACATTATTTCTTGTTGGAAATCTGCGTTGGTCCTCATCACGTTGTATATATGTATCTGTTGATGATTATGAAATGCAATGAAATGAAATTAAGAAAACTAAAACGGATGATGAACATAAAATGAATGTCCTGTCGCTTATGAAATAATGCTTGCAGAAAACATTTTTTGTTTGGTAATTGCATAAGTAAATTGCAGCTGCAGTAATTAGTAAGTTGGAGTGAAACGATTTTCTGAGTTTAGAATAAAAATAAAATTGTTTCAATTACTTAGTCCGAAATTGTTTAAGTAAACGATTTGGCCGCAATAGCCAAGTCTTTAGTAGTGCTTACTACCATCCAGAAAGTCAAGGTTTTAGTTTCAGTCCGACCAATATCCAAAAATATAGCAAGTTATTTTTAATTTTATTTTCTTCTAATTACGATTGCCCATCGGCAGGAAGTGTAAAAACTCTCCGAGTGTATCTCTAATATGAAGTAAAAATCTCCTTATAAGATATCCCTCAGTCCTTTGGGGGCGACTTAGAATAAACTGTAGGAAAAACATTAAGACGCACACGACAAATGTTAAGAGCAGCTCGTCTTAAATCGTTCTTATATATACACGAGTTGACAGAACTTCGAGGGAAGTCAAATTGTAAGCTAGGTTAAAATAGTTTTTAAGTAATGTGGCGGACTGGAAATATAAAATAGTTAATGCGACTAATACGGTTGCATTAAGAAAGCAATTCAGATATTACGGGTGGTTTTAATATAGGAGTATCGAACTACCTTGGATCTAGGGAAAGAAATGGTTGCGAACAGGGACAGTAATTGAGTTATGTCTCGTTGTTCCTTGTTCGTAATCAGAAATTTGTAATTTTTACTGTGAAGATCCTTTTCCTCGGATATATAAGATTTTTTATTAAAAAAAACTCGAAATTTATATTACTTAATAACAATTTTTTTAACAACCTGAGACAGGGAACAAAGAAATACGCATATTTCTGGAGAATTTAAATTTACTGTTTCCTGAGGACTTTAAAGTTCTTCGTATAAAGATATTGTGTAAGGAGACTTCTAGAAAATTTCCGAGGAATATTTTTCTAGAACTTTTTAATCCTCTAGCCGTCTATCGAACCAATTTCTTACTGGAAGTCTTAAATAATGGATCAAAGCGACCCTTTCGATAGATGCTAACGGAATAAAATGCTATCCGAAATTGTTTCTCCTGAAATTTTATTATACGGCTATCAACTTTTTTCTTCCCCGAGATTTGCATTTTAACACTTGTATCTATTTTGTGTGTAAGCAACACACCATGTTATGAAAGCTTTAGGAGGCTTTAAAAAAAATCAGAGTTAAGTTTTAAAAACCTATAGAGGTTTCTTACTGGAAGTGTGGGTATGTACCCCCGTTTATAAGCAAGCGCAAATTCCATAATGTAGGCAATTAAGCAGCTACGATGCTGAAATTCCAGTATTCCAATTATCTAGATTTTACTGAGACATTTTTCATTTATTCTGACTGCAAGAATGTGAAATTTCATTTTGCTCAATAACTTCCCCCAACCATCCATCACCAATTTTTCCCCTCCTTTGTGCTTTCTTCGGTGCTTGTATAGTCTATTTGCTGCTTGCAAAATGGACCAACGAAATTTTAGGCATCGCCATTCCACAGTCAATAACGACAGTTGGCCAACAGGCGCCACGGATGGGCAGCAGCCGAATGAATGCAACAAATTCGGAAGTACGGTGAACAACAATAAAAAGCAATAAATGGCATATAGCAAGGACAGTTGTTGAGTGCCATGAAAAGACGATGAGAAGGAAAAAACGAAAATATAGAATCAATATGAAGGTGCTGCGATTTTTTTTGTTTGCTTTGCATCATTAATGATGTTGCTAACATTTTTGAAATTAAATTGTTCCTTCGCTGTCGCGCAGTGGCGTCTCAACTGAACTCGAATGCAAAAATTGTTTCATGAGAGTTGCCAAGAATTTTTCATTATGCGACACAGTCGTAGTGACAGTGGTTTGTGCCAAAGGAAGGCAATTGTAAGTGGAGACCATTTCTCAGCGCTGCCATTTCTGCCCGGTGCTGATAGAGAGCCGTGATTAGGCGCAGTTAGCAACATGAAATATTTACGCCTGGCATTTTAATGGACGGCGCAATCAATCGTCAAAGAAATGCCAATGAACAGCCTGCTGATAATTATCGGAAACTAAGTACTTGACAGGCAGGCAAAATGATAACTGGAAAATAATTTTCCTTTCTCTTTTGTGTCGACAGTCTATAGTTTCTAACAAAGTTATGGAAAAAGAAACTTTATTCTTCTTCTGCTTGTTTCAATAAAAATAAAAAAATTGATAAAATCGGCAATTGCAAACACAAAACGATTTAATAGACGCTCAATATTTGTACACCATAATGGTGATGAAAAACAGGATATTATTTTAGCTCTCTTAATACACTTTTATCCAGCTGTCCGTAGTTTTTTGTTCGTATTTGAACTTTTTTTTTGCAAGGAAGGGATTATTTTCTGAACTTTCGAAGAAAGCATATAAAAAGAATAGTATGAAATGGACAAGCAGTTGCCACTCAGCGCAACGAAATTGCAGACGCTTCGGTGATTAATGTAGCGTAGAATGGTTTTCAATCATTCGTGCAATAGCTTCCAGACGGAAAGAAGCAGCAGTATTATGGACAAAGACAAAGCATTTAACTTGTATTCTTGTGTTAGTCTCACGAGAAAAAAGCGAATTTAAAATTTCAATTTTTGGATTTTGTTGGTTTTTGTCTTGAGTATTAGCACATTTGCAAGTTTTTAAATTAGTGTGAATTTGAGGATTTGACCACAAATTATATGCGTCGATTTCTAAAGGTATTGGGGTAACCAAGTAATATGAATATCCATCAAGTGAGTGTACTGTGGATTTAATTTTCGTCAAGGTGGCATCACGGTAGTAACGAGACCGGCTTAAGATCATTACGTCCAGAACTGTCGACAAAAAAAGACGACTAGATACGAATGCTTTTATTTCGTGAAAGCGCTTAAAAATTGGAAATATTTATAACATTTCCGAACAGTGCCACTTTGAAAAAAGTAACTTTTTTAGATTTTTAGATAAATTTTTGGTATTTATTACGAACAAAAAGTACAACAATCACTCTAAATTGCAATTGTAGTACACTAGTTTAATGAAAAGCAATCAAATATCTCATTCTTTTTAGTTTAAACATTAAAACTAAAATTATTTCTTTAATCTCCTTATCTTGAAACAAATTTCTTTTGAATTTACAACATTCGATTTTTTAATTTACATAGTGATACTGGTGTATTTTGCACATCAGCTGTTGAGTGTTCCGCGATCTTACACCGCTGCCAGCATTAGGATGTCATTAGGATGTGAGATGGGGGAAAGCGTTCAGCTCTCAGCTTCGTTATCTCGCTTGGAATGGAAAACCACCGTTTGAGATTTATAATGAGATAAAAACTGTATATAGTGATAAATCTATGAATAGTATGAGTGTGTACAAGTGATGTCGTGGTGTAAGGACCCCCGAAATCCCAGATGTTGGTACATACATATATATTGAAATCTTCACAAACATGTATAATGAATTTAATGCACTAAATCTATTCTTTAATTATACATACATATGTATGTACATTTATGAATTTTACTTCTTCGCGTTCGACGTGTTCAAACATGAATTTTCTTGAACATGTACATATATGTACATACATAGCGTTAAGGAAAACTGTTAATAATTGTAGTTGTTATTATAAAATAACTACAACTATAACTATAATTAAGTAGCCAGTAGATGGTTGAGAGGTATACTTGTTCGTGGCTATCACCGACAAACGTAGCGGGATGAGGAATTTCCATCTCACGAGCGCTTAGTGTATATTCGACTAGGGTTTTCACCTGGTCGGTAGGAAGGCTAGTGGAGGGAATGCCACCTCCACTAACTTTACGAAGAGTAGTGAAATTATTGTAAAACTTAGCTAGTAGAATATATTTGGAAAAGGGTTTTTACCTTACCAAAGGGAATATCACCCCGCTATCTTTACGTTTGTAGATTTTCATACATTACGAAATATAGGAGTAATTATTTCAATAACCTTGGCAAGGCTGAGCTTATCCCAGCCGAGGGAGAAACTTCGTTACAGTGGGGTTTATAACTGTCGTACATCTGTGCATGATAACTGACGAAATGTCTGAAAAATCTATAATGTGCTCCGTGGCGATCGCTGATTGACCGAGCTTTCTGCGATGTTTCGGCAAATTTTCAGATCTCTTGACGCAAAACTACTTCGAGGAAGGTATCAGAATAGTGATACCTTGCTTTACCACCTTCATAGAGAGAAATGGCGACTAAGCCAAAAAATTGGTTACATTATGTACTAAAGTATCACTTAAATTTTTTTGTTTTTAGTAATTTAGTAATAAATTATAAATTAGTCCTACAAAAATTCAGTACACTTACTTTCTGGATATGCTTCGTATTACTATTTGAGAGGAATTTTATATTTTTTGCTTCACAGCCTCAGTCCCAAAATTTAAGTACGTAAATTTAGTTTTTGTTAGCAAGAAAAGGCAGAAAAGACTGGAATCCAAGTTGAAACTGTATACTGCATCTCTGAACTTTTTTTTTAGCGAGTTTCGAAAAAAATAATATTATTATATAACACCGACCACTATTCTATGAGATTTCATAATGTTAACCGTAACACAACATCTTTCATGGCCGGTGCTGGTTATGTAAAATAAAATAGTTTTTCTATCGATAACATTCTTTATATTGCTCACGCTTTTCAAAAATTAATATTTTTTAAAACATACATAAAATCGATCCAAAATGGGCAAAATATACCAAAATAACTTTTAACAATTTCCCCAAAACTCCCTTAGTACAATAAAGATTTGTAGCAAATGCAAACGGAATGAAGCATTTGTGACTATTTGCTAGCGAATCAACCCGATGTCTTCCATTGGCACTAGAACTCGTCGAGGTCAGATGAAGCAATTTCTAAAGAGTTACCTATTTTTTATTCTGTAGTTTGAAATTTTTAGATACCCAAATATCCAAGAAAAATTATTCCAAAAAGCTTTACAAATCATAATCTTTAAAAAAAAATGGAAGTAGAGCATCGATACCGGATTTTCCATATTTGTTGATGTCTTTTATTTGTGCTTTAAAAATTGACAATTTTATTTATATTCTTACTAACAAAGCAAATTGACATATTTCCTTTAATTTCTTCGAATAAACAACAACTGAAACAATAACATTCAAATCTGGGCTTTGAGGTAGTGTGGGTGGTTGCCTTGGATCATGATAAAGCAACCAGTCCTTAACAATATAGCTTTGGATCGTTATCCTGTTGAAAAATCCAGCCTGCGCCAAGCTCCAAACTGTGCACCGAAGGCTTCGGATTAGCTTCCAACAATGACTTATAGTTGAACCGACCCATATAACCAATCGAAGTTTACGATTTTTTAATAAATAAGATGCTTTTTAAGTTATCGTTCAGAACTCTTCTAATTGTTCTTGGATGAACACACTTTCTTGATGAGCTTGCGATGTTTTCGGCCAATTTTAGAGTAGTAACTTAAGGATCATCATTCACTTCCTTCGCAATGAAGCTGATGTCTCTTCGGGCGGCCAACACGCGGCTTATTTTCGGTGGATAAATTTTTTTCCAAAGTTTTTTACAATGGTCTGTACTGTTGGTCGACTTAAGTTTAAAATTTTTGAAATTTCACCATGCGATTTCTTCAATTTTCTGTGATGAATAACCAAGTTTCTTGCGTCAATGGATATTTGTTTTAGCGTAGCCATTGTTGATGCTCATGTGTTAAAGACTTCCTGCTTTCTTGTAAATTGCGCTGAATATATTTTCGAACCTTTGACTCATTTATTAAATTTATATCTTAAAGAAAGTATTTTTCCATCTATATTGAAAGAATCTTTTATTATACTCCTTCATAAAAATGGAAACAGATCTTTGATAGATAATTACCTAGGTATAGCTAAATTATCTGCGATTCCTAAATTATTTGAATCACTTATCACTGATCATTTGACTCATTCAATCTCTTCATTTATATCACACTCCCAAAATGGATTTGTTAAAGGAAAATCTACAACCACCAATTTACTTGAGTTCACTTCTTATATCATCGATGCGTTCAGAAAGAACAGCAGCGTTGACGTAATATATACTGACTTTAGCAAAGCTTTCGATAAGGTGTGTCAGTCGTTACTAATCAAGAAACTTGACTTACTGGGTTTCCAACCAAAATTTTTACAATGGATCTTTATCTGTATGATCGAACTCAAAGTGTAATGTTTAAGAATTTCGCTTCAGATACCGTTAATGTTTCTTCAGGAGTACCTCAGGGTAGCCATCTAGGCTATATAACGATATATCCTCTCAGATAAAATTTTCAAAACTTTCAATGTATGCGGATGATGTAAAACTTTATAAATCTTACACCTCGGCAAATGAAGGTATCTTACTGCAAACAGACATAAACAGCATGGTTGAATAGTGTAAAATAAATCGGATGCCCCTAAGTCTTAAAAAATGTAAAGTTATGTGTTTTTCCCGAAGATCCACACAGACAATTACTTACATTATAGATAATTACAGTTTGGGGCAGGTTCACGCTTTATTGACCTGGGGATCACTATGGACCCTAAACTGACCTTCACACATCACAAAGGAGTTTAATGATCCTTATGTTACAAAAGCTCTGTATGTAACACTAGTGAGACCCATTCTTGAATACGGCTAAGTATCAAATCTACTCTGACAAGTTAGAGTCTATTCAAAAACAATTTCTCCTATTTGCCTTAAGAAATTTGCATTGGGACTCTCAATACAATCTTCCCTCTTATACTAGTTGTCTGAAATTTATCAATCTCCCTATTCTCGCCAGTCGTCGAGAAATGCTTGGGGTGATTTTCACGGTTAAAATAATAACGGGCTCAATTTGCAGCCCCCTTATTCTCTCTGAAATCAAATTTAATGTTCCGTTCAGAATGTCCAGACATTTTTGCCCCCTGTTTCTGAAAACTTGTAAAAAGAATTTTGAATTTCACGAGCCTTTGCATTGTTTGTGTCTAGATTTCAACTCTCATTCAAGCAAATTTGACATATCTGACTCGCTTTTTCATATTAAGAAAACTATTTTGTCAACTCTCAACTAATCGTTACATTACATTTTATATTTTAAATAATTCTTAAACATCAGCTGATGAGTTTTGCTCTGTAGCTGAACTCTTTTAGTTATCGACACTAAACTAACCTCTCCTCATCGTGACTCGGCATTGATGAAAAATAAAGCAAGTTCCGTACGTCATGTGGACAGCGCCCCGCGTGCGGATGGGCGGGAGGTGGGTAAACCGTTGGGATTAATAAAAGCCACAACTAAATTCAATACTAGCAAATTACAAAACATAATATAAAAAAAGGAAAGAAGGGACCTAACCGCCATACCTGCTAGTATGTAGACTTTTGATAAAGACATTTTTGCGCTTTTTCACCATAATTTTTTTATTTTATGTTAGAGAATACAGGCGGTATATGTAGACTTTTGTCCGTCACTCTATATATGAGCCTAAATTTTAGAAATGCGTATACTCTCATTAACATACATATTATAAGTACATTTCAATACATAAATAAAATTGTAAGACCGAAAATGTAAATGTATATGTATATAAAATAAAGTAATGAATATCTGTAACAAACCGCTAAATTAAATTGCTATGAAAATTGTTTGGGCTAATAAAAAAATTTTAATTAAAAATAAAATCCAACATAAAAATTGTACAATTATGAAAAAACCAATGAATTTGCTCGTTATTCACCTTTATTGTCCTCAATAAAAACAGTTAGCGATCCTGTGTGTTTCTCTTGTCCTTCAAAAAAAAAAAAAGCATAAATATTTATATTTGTAAAGTTGTCAAAGGTACTACTGCTCTTACGATCAACCTTTACTTTTCATCCACAACTAATTTTTTCTTATTCACAACTAATTTTCCGTCCTTAAAATCTTAATGACTTCAGCTTGAAGCATCGTAGATATTTATAAATATGTAATTAAAATTTTACTACCTTCAAATGATTAACAATACTATGTATATATAGGCATATTAATAGTTTTCTCTTTGCGTAAATTTCACCAGCTGCCTTCCATGTGGAATTTGTTAAAATTTCTCGCAAGTAAAGTGTTAAAAGTGGAACTGACAAATTTCTGTTTGTGTGTCTGTATCCAATTCTTAGAATTGCAGCAGCTGCCTCCAGTCTGTATCCTAAACTTTACCCTTCTGCAACCCTCACTGCAACCGAAATTCTAACAATTTTATACCAAATCCGTGAATTTTGTATGCTGCTAATTTCACTTTTAGCCCTGCCTCTGCCAAAATTCGAGTGCTGGGAAATTTTCACATCCTTTCTAACACTCACTGCGGCTGCTCGGAACTTGTCAATAGCCGCGAGCTCATTTGCGCGGAAACTTCAAATTACACTGAAAATACATTTACATTTTGTGTTTTATGCAAACAGGAAGGCGAAAATATCCGGTTGTCCGTCCGACCATTGTGGCATGCAATACACGTGCAAAGCGTTCGAAAATCACTGTTGGCATGGAAGTTTTGAAAAGTTAACAATGCAAAAAAGAGCAAATCAGTGAGAAAAAATCAAATGAGTTATGAAAACGCATCTCAGCTGTGTCTCTCAACGATTCCGGCTGCTCTATCCAAGAATCAAATTCTAACAAAGCAAGCCCGTGCCAGACGCAGCTAGAATGCGCTGGAAACTACAGATAATGCAGCTTCATCAACGGCGACCGCTTCCGTCAACCACATCCTTCGTGTCATTACTGCCAGTTCGTTCGTCTGTCCGTTTAACCACTGAAACTCGGTTTGTGCGTTCGACTTGCCAAGTAAGTTGTGTGATTGCGTTGTTAGCTTGGTGTGCGGGTTGGATTAGTTTCGAATCGTTGTGCGGTGCTTACGAACTGCAGCGGGTCTGGTGGAGTGCCGCAGTTTCCTGTTGCTTATTATTTCTATGCCTCAGGCATAATTTTTAAATATTTTAACTACTCAGTGAAGTAATGGTGGATTCACCCAGCCGGCTCGGGAGCTAAAAGTTTGTAGCAAAAAGAGTGGGTGTGCATTCAAAATGGAAATTATATACTTTCCGCTTATTTCTCACAGTTGCTCACTGCCACCGTTTCGCAACCCCGCTGTGCTTATAATTGGGGTTAACATTCTCAGCGGTAGCAATGATACTAGTTAAAATGGCAACGGCCTCAAATTGAACTCAGCTTGCACCGAGCCACTTGTAGAACCATCCCCCTTCCTTTTCACTTTTGTGGAAAAGCAAAAGTGCAATTTCACTGATGTGCGTACAAGAAAATACCAACAACAGCTGGAATTAGTAATCGTGAAGAGCAGAAGGAAGTTTAAAAAAGTATTGCCTTAAATAATGCGGTTGCATTCAGCGCCATATCAATGCTGCTTTTAAAGTGTTATAAGAAGATGCGAAAAATTTCTGAAAGCGCATTTGCAGACAGACCGCAAAATCTTATTGCTAATTGGTCCAATGGGTATTCTGGTACCCGACAGCGTACTGAATAGTTTGGTTTATTTTTGGCACATTTTCAAGCGCAAAAAACAAGGCATAATGTCCTCACAGATATCGTTGATACTACTGAGCTGATTTAATTAGAAAAAAGACGAAATGGGCGGTAGACGATAAAATTACTGAAAGAGTAGTGATAATGCGAGGGAATAACTTAAAGTGATGCGAATGAAAGAAACTAATTCGCCGAAATGTATGCAATGTGAATGCTCAAAGAAACCGCTATGGCGGCTAATGCAATTAACGAGCGTAGGTTACTGAATCTTTAATTGATAAAGTTTGAATTGAGAAGTTTCGGGTTTTAAGCTTAAACAAGTTTAAACTCCGGAGTAACTCTGAAGAAAAAAATAGATAAAAAATTCAATCGGACTTTAATTGTGATTTTTTGTGTATTATGTATAGCTTGATATTTCTATTTGCACCACATACAATATTTGCAATGATGTTCGCAAATTATTTTAATTTATTTTATATTATTTTATATTATATAAAAAAAATATTGCACTTATTGCCGCCTCTCAACTACACTTTATTCCATTATAATTATAAATCTCCTTAAACTTTATTATAAGTACAGCCAAATTATTATTTACCATTTTTAGTGGCCTTTTTGTTCTCTTGGTTGGTTTGCGTTCTTCTTAGTCACAACCGCCGATACTACTGTTGCTACTACTCCTTGTTATATACGGACGCTCCTCATTATTCGTTTGCGTCATCATATTCATGGCGTTATGTAAACAATTCGGCTGATAATTATTTTTGCACCGCATCTTCATTAAAAATGTAAATGGCAACACTTTGCCACTTTTTGCTCGTTTTATTTTTTCACTTTATTTTTTAGCTTTAGCTCTTCTAGCAGCTGTGCGAAATCGTGTTGGCTATTGGATATGAGGAAATTCCTGTTGGTGGTATTGTTTATTGGAATTGTACAGTACATTTGAATATATAAGAAACGTTCCTGTGAAAAATGTTTGAAAGATAAGCGTAATTATTGAATTTTATTTATATAATATTGCAAATTTTTTTTTTAAAGAAAAGCTTATAAAATATCGCATCAAATAAAAATGTTCCTGTGAGAAGGTGCGCTAGCCAACCGTAAAATTGCTATTTCAAGCCCAAGTTAGCTTCAATTAAATTAATAAAAATCAAAGGACATATCTCTACCAACAAATATACAGAACTTCTGAATATCGAAATAAATGTGAAAATGTAAACAAGATTGTTCCAAATGTGAACAAATATGTATGTACGTACTTCCACAAATGTACATTAATATTGGTGCGTAGGTAAATAAAATACATGAGTTGTTAATAAAGAGAATACGAAAACAAAAAAGAAAAAAAAAATTAAAAGAAAAAGGGCATAAAAACGCTACAAAAATTATGAAAATCCGAGTTGATGGATTTTGGCATGCCATGAACATGTTTAAATCTATGTAGGCATATGGGCGTATGTACGAGTGCGTAGAAAAATATGCTTCTTGTCACTGCACTGAACGTATGTACTTTGTTCGAATTTTCCACCATCAAAACATTGCAAAAAGTAAAATAGCAAAAAATGAACGGAGAGGAAATTTCATACATTATTAATTATAGCATTGGTATTACATACATACACATGTAAACACACACTTATACTACGCACGCACATATTTTGCCTTATATCTGCATTTATGCACGTTGACAATCGCATAGAGGTGTCGCATATCCTGACGGCATGTCACCGTTCTTCACAGTTATGCGGTCGCATTGCGTGTGAGCTTTGCTGGAACACCTAGCTTTGCATGTGCAGGAACGCGCGCGGTTTGCATGCGGAACTGTCGTGTGGCGTCAATGTTGTCATAGCTGTCGTGCGACAACGTTCCGCTTGTGACAGCCATACACCGCCATATATACATACATACGCATATCCATTTGCATTTTACTCCTCTTTAAACAAAAACAGCATACTTACTCAAAGAAACACATCGCAAACAACAGGAAATTAATTTTGAATTAAAATTCGTTTAAAAATTAATGCATTCGCTGCATCTCTGCTTACACTTTACCTATCAATTTTTTAATTATGCAATTTATGTATTTTTTTAGTGTGTGAGAAATGCGGGTATTTTGTAATTCGTGTTCAACACGCTGCTGTCACAATGACATCCTATGCGGCAGAGTTGTGTATAAAAAAGAAACGAATGTAATGTGTAATTAATTACCCAGCAATTGGCTGCCAAAAGGTAGGATCAAATCTGTTTGCAGCACTTGAAATCTGTTTAAGTTTAAAACTTTCACCTAAATTTATTTACCTCTGAAATGTCATACTTTAAATGGTATATCTACGCTGTAGAAATAACTAAAATAATAATTTTGAGTGATTTTAGTCCGCATTTTACTAAGTACGCCACACCTTTGTCGATATAAATACTTACTATTATTATTTACCTTAAATTGGATCATTATTTGGATGAAAATTTCGTCGACCTGTATGCATAAAAATATTATATATTTTCTAAAAGTTGGGAAAACGAATAGACACATATCAACTAAAATGATTCCCAAAAAAAAGCGAATGAAAGCAAAAACGTTGAAATTGTTTTTAAACATTTTGTAAAAAAAAGTTCTAACCAGACTCCTTCTTTCCTTCTTGTACATTAAGAATATTATTTTTTCGAATACTTCTCTGGAAGAATCACATATAAAAAGGAAATACAAAAATTTGCATTAACCGAGAACATTTACAATTGAACACTAATCAATGTTTGAACTCGATAATCTTTATCATATTTAAATATTAACAAATTCAATTTTAAATAAAAGACATTTGTTTTTAGTAAAAAAAATCTTTGGTTATCAATTTGCTTTTTTCTTCCACCAAATATTATTAGCAAACACAATTTATCCATTTACCTTTCTGTACTTCACCCTTCAGTGAATCTACAAATGTATTTATACTTTCTTCCAATGTTTATAATTAACTTATGCAAATTTGCCATTGGCTTTAAGTGTGCGATTATGTACGTCGAAATAAATTAATTTTTCAAATATCATAATTTGAATTCTAGGAAAATTTTAATGCTCTTGCGTACAGCCCTGCGGCAAGTCTTTAATTTGTATCAAATAAATAGAAAATTTTATTCATAATTTTTTTTTACATTACAAAATGAACTCCATATTATTCTATTTTGCGCCACTGGAAATGTAAATAATTTGTACTTTAAACTCTAGTAATTTACTGTTTTGTTTAAATAAACTTGGCACATATTCCTCACTAAAACATTTTAGGAAAAGTACTTAAAGCTTAAATAATAAACTAAAAAAATAAAACAAAATAAGACAAATTAAACAAAGGAAAACAAAAGAAAAGAAAAGAACCGAAAAGAAAATAAAATAAAATAAAATAAAACACGAAAAAACTAAACTACATATATTTAAATAAAATTATATTAACTAAAATAAAAAAATAAATAAACTCAAATAAAATAAAATCAAGTAAAATAAAATATAATAATATAAAGTATACCAATACAATTTTAAAGAATATTAAAACTAAATAAAATAAATTAAATTAAAACTATATAAAAAAGATAAATTAAAATAAAAGAAATAAAATAAAATGAAGTAAAATAATATACTCTTAAATAAATAAAAATAAAATAAAAATTATAAGGTAAAATAAAATAAAATAATATAAAATGACAAAAGTATAATAATATAAACTTAAAGAATATAAAAGCTAAATAGAATAAATTAAAATAAAATTAAATAAAAAAGATAAATTAAAATAAAAGAAATAAAACATAATAAAATAAAAGAAACTATATAGAAATAATGAAAAAATTATTAAAATGAAAAATATAAAAAACTAAAAATAAAATAAAATAATTAAAAATAAAATAAAATAAAATTATTAAAATTAAAATAAAATAAATAATTTAAAAATATAACATAATAATGTTAAATAAATAAAAACAAAATAAAATAAACTAAACTCAAATAAAATAAATTAAGTAAAATAACATAAAGTAAATAAAATAATATAATATAAAGTATACTAATATAACTTTTAAGAATATTAAAACTAAATAAAGTAAATTATATTAAAATTATATAAATAAGATAATATAAAATGAAATAAAATAAAATAATATAAGGTAAAACAAAATAAAATAAAATAATATAAAATGAATAATGAACAAAAGTAGAATAATATAAACTTAAAGAATATTGAAATTAAATAGAATAAATTAAAATAAATTAAATTAAAAGGATAAATTAAAATAAAATAAATAAAATAAAATAAAATAAAATAATGTATATAGAAATAATTTAAAATATTATTAAAAATGAAATTAAATTAAATAAAAAATTTCAAATAAAATAAATTAATTAAAAAATAATTAAATAATTATTTATTTATTATATTGAAAATAACTAAAGAAAAAAGTTTTATATAAATTAAAGCAAAATAAAATAAGTAAAATAAAAAATTAAAATAACATAAATTAAAGCAAAGAAAAATAAATAAATAAAGCTAAAAAAATAAAATAAAATAAAAAATCATAACATAACTTGACGTAACATAAAATAACATAAAATATTTATTATTTCGTTCCATTTGTAAGAACAAATTTTTGAAAAGAAAATGGGAAAACATCTCTACAAAAACCGAAGCACTTTAACGGAAGTAATGACAAATGAAATACAATTAAATCTTGTAAAAACGAATTCTCTAGTTTCGGCTATAATAAATGAAAAGTATCTGATCGCGAAAGTGGTAGTCGCAGCTATTGAGTATTCAAAAATGACATAATGGTTATCTCCACTAAAGATCAATTCAAATTACTGATACGAAATCGCAAAACCAAAATGCATGTGATTCCTGTACTACCGTACTGTAAACTCGTTTGATATTTAAAGTTTTGATTCATCTTCTGCATGAGTACTTTCGCCACTTCAAAAATATATATAAGTATTCATATTATATATATATTTGGCGCTTTTTAACCGTTGAAATGATTTTCGAGCCAGCTCTTCCTCCAATTTGTGATTTTGCGCCTTCAGGAGGTTTAGAAATACATTCGGAAAGCTTGACATTCGCTACCGAGGGGCGATTGCAATTAGAAAAATTATTAGAAATTGCAATTAGAAATTATTTTCTATAATTTTGGATGTTGCTCGAACCTGACCGCATATTAATAATATTATTTCAAAAAATAGTTAATATGGTTGAAAAATCAGCAAATAAATTATTACACAAAAATTATTTCAAATATTGAAATAATACATTTATTATAGACTAGAGCAAGTGTATATACCAAACAGTAGAAACTAAATTTTTAATGTGAAAAAATCGAGAATCGAAAAAGATTGCTGCAACACACCTTAATGGTTGTGTCGAATGTGCTATTAGTTACACACTAATAAAAAAAAAACAGAAGAAGGATATAACTAGATGGAGTAGTAGATATGAAATTACTAATCTCTAGTGTGTCTTACGTGCAAATACAAAAAAAAAATTACTTAAAAGAAAAGAAAACAATCGGAAAGCAGGGAAAGTAATAGTGTAACACATACATATAATGTACCAAAGCGAATAATAACAATAGCACGAGGGGTGACAGAGCAAAAGATCGAATAAGCATAGTAGAAAAAGTAGAAAGGGAGAAAACATGAAAAATTGCGTTGCAAAGCAACAACGTGGTTACCTCATGTACATTTGAAGAGGAAAAGACGTTATCTTCGCCTAATTTTAAGGGTAGTTTCATTTGGCTACTGAAATTGGTTGCCTTTCTATCTCTAAAGCAAATAAATGGCAAATCCGCGCTATGGTGGTTGGAAAAATCGAACAGATGAATCATTTCAGCAACATTTTAATTCGAACGAGCTGACATTTCATAGCATACGCGCCCAAAGATATGCAAGACTAAATAAAACACTAGCGAAAAGAATGGTACGTAATGCACACTGAATGGAAATGTAATAAAAGTGTGAATTGTCTGGACACTACTCGTCCCGTGAGGAAACCCATTGGCATTGTTGAAGTTGGTTTTGCCATTCAAGTAAAAAATTATCAAGCAAAAAGTAACAAAGTAATTTCGTTCCTCTGCATTCTCGGCGTTATGCGGCGACAAAGCGTGCAAAGACTAACAAATAATATATTACAGCTAATTAGATTAAGTTAATGCCGCATTTATTGGCAATAATCAAATGCATAGCTTGGAGGCACTGCTTCGAATTTCACAAGTTTCAAATCCATAAAGAATACTGGAATATTAGCTACACGAAATATTTGACCGGGTGCGTATTTTTTTGTATGTACCATTTATGAATGTCAAATTTGATTTATGTTTTTGAAATTGTGAGTGCTAGTGGTGGTTTTGGTGTGAATTTCCAGAGTTCTTATGAAATTTATATAGTGACGTTCAAAGACACATTATATCATATTATTATTATATAATCCTCGATAATATGTTATTTAGTAAAAATTATACAGAAGAATCATAGTATTGAATACCATAGCTAAAGGACTGAACTAAAAAATATGTTTATATTTTCACCTGTGTATATAGTAGAGATAAAGATTTTGTTCGAATATTTTCGAACAGTTTGAGCATTTGAACAAATACATTGCAGACGAACCTTTCGAGAATTTAAAAAAAAGTTGACGTTTTTCTCAGAACTCTTTTTTTTATAATTTTTTATTTATTTGTCCAATGTGTGAAAATCATTGAAACACCAATGAAATTTTTACAAACAAAATTTTGAATTTTTGTTCTGCTGAGTAGTTAGCAATGAACGAGTATCGAACGAGCAAATTTTATGTTAAAAAAGATGACACTCGCCATTTCTTATCCGCGATATAGCTACGATTGATTTTAGTTAAAAACCGAACCACTGAAAGAGCGCTAATTTATATATAACATCTGAAGTAACAAAATATAATGTTTTTTTTTTTTTTTTTTTTTTTTGAAAAATTTAGATGAATCTGACTTTTTAAACAAAACTCGTAATAACATCGGTTGCCGCTACACGCCACAATTTTTTATTTTATGTTATACGAGTTTTATATAGATGCTTAGTAAAATGAAAATCAGATCTTAAACCGGTCATTTTACGCTTTCCGACAAACCGCTCGATCATCATTCCGCTATACGAATATAAATAAATGTTTTTTTTTTCTTCAAATTACGTACTATAATAATAGCATTGCTATTTGTGGGCTAATAATTGTCTTCTCTTACTTTTCAAGGCCAGTTATGTAGCCCACTATTTCATACTACTTCATGTATAATAAGTACATATGTACATATGTACATAGCGTTGAATGGAATTAAATATCTAGAGATTTTTTCACATTTTATCCACATGCAACTGCAGCTTTTTAAATTGTAAAGAAGTAAGTCAACATTGAAAGTGACGCAATGCATTTGTATTCTTCCAAGGCATGTGTCTTACAAACTGTATAGCTAATGGCTTCAAATCCATAAAACATCTTAAAGATACATATATACGTTTGACAACAAAATTAATTAATGATGAAGCTCCTCATAAACTTTTTATGTGAGAAAAACATTTTGATGGTTTGAGATTCACTGCCGAATGGCAACTATAAAAACTAAATTTTTAAAATAATTTTCTATAATTTGGAATGTAGATATGGCCAGAATTCGCACTTGGGACACTCCGCATTGTAGCATGCACTGTTAACTACTTGACTATGGCAGTTGCTAGGGGTGTACAATACCTATAAAAGTCAACGTAATACATAATTTTTTCAAGGGTAAATATACCAATCGTATTACGACACAAACGAGGATTCTTCTTGAACACCTCTCCCCTAACTACAGACAAATCATCTGTCATGGTCCCTCGATTTTAATAGTATTTCGACATATATGTGCTTCACTTTAGTTAATATACCTTATCGTACCATCTATTAGATCGAGTTCGAATATAACTGATAATTTCCTTGGCACCTCATTTCGCTGCAATAAAATTGTATACATAGTAAAATTCTGAAAATTATATATTTTTAAAATACAGATAAAACCATAATATAAAGTATCCTTTGCACTCTCGTCTTCGATGTTAACCAAAGTAGAGAATTTGATGTGAAAACAATCTGTACGGGAGTAGATATAAAAAAAAGTATATATTTTAGCAAGTTTATCAGTCTTGTGATTCCTACTGCTACACTGCTTTCAAAACCTGCTCACATGCTCAGAGGTTAGCAAAGCACAGGATGTACTTCTGAGGTCTATTACTTTCATGATCTATTACATAAGAATCTGTTTGTATGCATTTCTGTAGATTTCAATGAATTTATATTCAACTATTTGGGCAAATATAAACTTCGTGCAGATCTTTTCTGAGGCACTATTTTAATTCAAATATACCTGAATTTACTGCATTAAAGGCACTACCAGTATTGTGTTTCCAAACTAATTTCAACTCAACTCAACTTCATTGAAGTTTTGTCTTACATTCATTGGCTTCATTAAGAATTAAAAAAAAATCAAATTAAATTTAAAACAATTTTCCCTTTTTAACACAACAACAACACACACCTTCTCATACCTACTCGTACATACATTTAACACAGTGGCATAATGAGTAATTACAACATTTATTTGCATACATACAAATCATTTCACTTTCACTTTGTATTGCTGATGCCCTTTGTGTTTTAGCCAATATCTGGTTGGCAGCCGACTGACAGACACACGCGCTGCTGACTGAGTACAGCAATTTACAACTTTCCGACTTCATTCGACCACTCTTTTTCCAAATTCACTCAGCCAGCGGTGCGAGCAGCTATCGACCAGCAGCCATCCGCAGTCCGCCATCAGCTATCAGTCAGGAGTGAATGAAATTAACTTTTTTTTTACTTCAACTAAAAATACAAACTAATTAATTTATTTAAATTGCACTCATGAGTCTTACAATAAAAGTGTGTTGCTGCTGTTCGTACATTTACATTTATAAGTAGATACAGATATTATACCACGCACACACGCACATAAGCATGTAAGAGCGTTGAGCCACATCGAAGTTTATAGAATTTGTATGGGACGTAGAGGAGGGTGGGCTGAAGTCAAATACATGGGTCTTACCTCCTTTGTTTTTTTTTCGTGGTGACTGCACACACTCCCATACATACATATGTTGTGGCATTCGTCTGCCAGTTTGTCTGCCTACGAAATATTGCTTGCACTTGCATATAGCGGAATATATGCATGTTTGTGTGTACCTGTAAATATGCTTGTGCGGTAGTAGATATGTCTGTCGGCACCGCTTTTTCAGCAAAGTATTCAAATTATTAATGCAAATCGTTGCGCAGTAGTCCCAAACACAATAACAATAACAACGAAGAAGAAGTGAAGCTAAATACAGCAGCTCGTCGTGGCAAATTTATCACATTCATACACCTTCTCATACATGGTGAATGTGCTTCTGGAGGGGTGGACATCACACTGTTAGAAATAAGACGGAACAAATTTTCAAACAGGTTCAAAGGCATGCGTTAAATATAATCTTACCCAAATCGATTTCGGGGAATGTCCTGAAAGTATAAATTCTTGGCCGAATAAAAATCCAAATTTTTATTTTCTAAAGAACTGATCATCGTAGGATCTGATTGTTATGTAGGGAAACATACTGTACGCTCTAAGATTGTGGAGCTGTAGCCTCAAGGAAACATACTTCGGTATACAGTTTTGTTTAAATTTAGTACGTAGTACAATTCTAGCCATTAAGTCTATGTCGGCCAGAGGCTTACTTCATAATGTAGTAAAAATGGGTCCCAAACCTTATACCCTTTCCTGTTTGCAGCTACCGAGTTATCTTGACTGCATGACTTTACTATAAATAGCCGTCAAATAGCACCAGCCTTTTAAATATTTTTTTTTAATTTTTTACTTGAAAAATTAATATTTACTGAGTTTCTGCGACATTTTATTCGGTGTACTATTTCAGGCATCACCTCTATTTCCATAACCTCAACCATCACTTACCGTCTTCATCGAGACATGTAAATATGTGTCACAGAAATTCAAATGCACATAGAAATTATTTTTAATTTTTTATTTTTTATTTTTGTTGTTGTTGCTGCACATTTATCAACGCTTCACTGCCGTCTCATAGGGAATTTCGCATTTGGCCCTAAATTATTGCCTTCATTAAGGTAGCGTTGTTGATTTGATCGGCAAGCGAACACTTATTCGCTCAAACACATGCACAAACACACACATTCAAGTAGTGCCAACTAATATACACTTCTGCTCCACAACAATTCAACCAAACAAGCAACTAGACCAGACCAGAGCAAAGCAGACAGGCAGCCCTTATGCCCAGAAGTCACTCACTTAAAAAGCGTATGTGTGTAAGTACGCTACCACAGCAGCAGATTTACATACTTTTTCTTCTACATTTTCTACCTTCGTGCGCCCACTGACTGATTGACTGAAAGTTGTTGCAGGGTTTTTCATTTATCGGATACCCCCGTTGTTCTTGTGTGGGCTGAGAAATTTTCCTGCGTTTCGCTTGACTGCAACTGCAACTCGCTGAACTTGTTCAAATATTACGGCAAATGTTGTGTGACTCCACGGTAAGAGGGTCTCTGTTGAACAAACTCAAACAAGTAAACAATTTTATACATACGTACATATGTATTAGGCTGAAATATCTTTTTAGAAAAAAGTTAATGATCTGCCAGTGGAAAGTTGAGTAAGTCATTTGTACATTTGTTCTGCATAATTGTGATGTCACTTGATGTTTTCATAATTGCAATGCAATTCTATTTTCACGTTAAGGCGCGTAGATTTATGAATTTTTGCTTATTTCTATGTATAAAGTTTTATTTATGAATATATATTTTTAGTGCAATCATCTATATTTATCATTTTAGAAACTTATTATTTGTCCTATTTCTTGATTTTAATTGAAATAGGGAATAAATAATTTATTGACTTTTTCCTCATTAAATTGTGAATATGTATTCTTTATTTTCACGCAACTAGCTACGATTTAGACTAATAACTAAAGTTCCTGTTTTTTTTCCTGCAATGGAACTTACAATGCCTTATTATCCAATTTAATGAACACTGCCTTTAATAAGATAGAATCATTGATGGACTCCATTGAGTTCTAATAGGTCAATTAAAATACTAAAAATGCGTAAATCTGCTACAAACCCGGTTAATGTAGACTAAGGCATGGCTACTCTCGTCAGGTTCTTGCAACAAAAGTTCATCAATAGCAAACTAAGTATTTGCCACAACTCCTCCAGCAGAAATATGTTGAATTATCAAAATAATAATTTAATTTCTTTATTAAAATTCCAGAAATATCCAAATATTTGGAAATAATTCGTAAATAATTTTTTAAATTTTAGGAAAAAAATGTATATACTCGTAATTTAATATTCAAGCGTTATGAATATAAAACAGTTTTTGACAATAATATTTTTCTAGTGGCATCCTGGTGTGATACACCAAAAAAAAAGTGAAAAATCCTATCCGTTTTAGCAAATTTATCATTTTCTCTTTTTAGTAAGTTTTGTTAATTTTTGATTTTTTTAGAATTTTGTCTAAAATTATTCCCGAATGGCTGCTCTCTACGAAAACCTCCAGCAGAGAACCTCGAACAAGTTTTTTGTCTAACTATACATTCACCCCAAGCATTAGTTTTGAATTATTAGCATCTGCATTTTGGCAAATTCAAATCCGTATATGCAGGGCTTTCAACTTGTCGCAAATTAAATTTTTCAAACATGTGGCATGAAAAATCAAAAATATGCTTTACTGAGAATGGTATGAGCCATCTGCAATAAAACTTTTAAACAGATTGAAACATTCTTCGAAAACTTTCGAAATCTCTCTATTTTGCACCCATATTTTTATATTTAATTTGTGAAAACAAGTTTTCAAATTAAAACTTTCAGACAGGTGCGAATCCTTTACAAAAAACATTTTCCCATTAAGCCATTCTTAAATATAATTAACTTGATACCCAACTTGATACTCGCACTGTAAGCCCTAAAAATTCTATTTTCATTTTAAAAGCCTCGGTTGGCGCTTTGTAAGCGCCGAAGTGATTTTTCTAAATCGATTAAGCCGTTTACGAAAAATGTAGTCACAAACACACATACAGAATATATGTATATATATGAAATTTTCAAAATTCGGGAATGTATAAACCATCTGAATGATTTCCGAAATTCCCTGCATAATTTTGGTTAAATTTTGTGAAGACGTTCTCGAGTTATAAGGTAGCAACGAAAACATGAACTTATACTCGTATTTAGATATAAGCTTCATTGAAAATATAAAATTTCAAGTTTTGTTTAAAATTTTTTAAAACACCACAGCCATCAGAATTTATTATATGTTTTGTTGGTTAAATTTATTGCAAATTCTGAATGGAAAAATATTGTTATTTACCATCTCACATTTGTCCTCGCATCGGCCAAATAACTACATACAAGAACGCTTTTTTAAAAGTTCCAGTATCATATTGCAAAATTGCAACCAAAAATTAATTTCTCCTGATTGTAATTTTAATGGAGATTTCAAGTGTACTTACACTTGCAAAAGTTTTATTTTTAATCAAATTATTTTACGTTTGTTTACGAAATAAAAATCCTCGTTCTATATAACTCTCTCTGCTTTATAGCCAGTTATATTCATAAAATTTTCTACAGTGAAATTTTATTAGCTAATCTATTAATAATAATTTAAAATTTGCTTCATACTTAAAATATAATTGGATTTTGCATTTGTTTAATTTAAATAGCTATTTTATATCCATTGCCACGGAATTAAGTACTGATTAGTTATTTATAAATGGGAAAAACACTGAAAGATAATGAAAATAATTTTACTAAAATACATGATAAATAATTCTACTCGTTTAATATGCACACAATGATGAATCCCATTATCTTATTTAACATCAGTTTAACATTTAAAACCGCATTTGACATGCATTTTGAACTATTTAAAGAGATATTAAGCTACACATCTGTTGTCAAATATATATCGCTTGATTTAAAAAAACTAATAAAAGAAACTTGTGAATGGAGAGTATGACAAAGGCAATAGAATTTTAATTAAAATCTCCTGTGCTGCTGCTTCTTACTCTCCATCTACTCCTCTGGCGCTCAGTAAATGTCAGTCATTTTAGACATGTGTGCTCTCCCTAGGGGCTACAAATTTTGGTTCACAGTTTCTTCTTCGAATTAAATTAAATATTAATTTTAATTAATCCATAAGAAGCCGGTAAACAGTGACCATTGCTGCTGTTAGTATTGTTGTTGTACAATAGCAAATATCAGCAGGCAAATCCACTGATGTTTGCATGTATTATTTGCACATTTACTCAAATAGACTTAAGGCATATTTGTATACATATTGTATGTGGCATACGGTAAGTTAACAAAAATATATAGTTTGCATATTTATTAATCTGAATAAGTAGCAGTTAATTTGTTAAAGACAAATAACTGCAAGCCGACGACCTTATTTGACAATGGAACACACAGACAGTACACAGAGCCAAATAATAATAAATAATAATGCAGCATGCAATGTGCAACACATTTCTCCAAACGTCAGGGGTGTATATTTAACTATACATTCATAACATTTAGCACGTAACGCATATGCACATAATGCTTGACAAATCCGTATAAATGTCTCACCTAAAAGAATTGGCAATTCAGGATCATGTTTAGTTCCACAAATATATACAACTACACACAAAGCTAACATCCAAATCGATTTAATGCAATAATTGCAACTCCGCCTTTAGATACTCGTATATCTATGCTCGTCGATGTCACAAGTGACAATTTCTATTTCATATAGATACGCGTTAAATGTCAGGGTTGCAATTATAACTGCAGCTGCACCAACAAATGTAGAGTAGTGGGTAGACTGTTATAAGCAAAACCAACAAAAACAAGGAAGCGGTAATGTGCAGTTACACGTAGAAGCTATTGGAATGAACATATTATCAATTAGTCACCACATAATCTTCATTTAGCATAGGGCAGGTCAACGCGTTAATATGGACCGCCTTGATATAATACTCCATTATTACCTTGAGGCACTGGAAAAAAAGTAATACTTAGTTTCTGCTCTCGAATATCGGCAGAAATATAAAAAAATTATTTTTAATTTATTAATTTTTTTCTTTTAAGAAAACTAGAACTACAACAATAAATAAAAAAAAATTAAATAAAATTGCAAAACGAAAGAATATCAAATTTTAATAAAATAAATTAAAACAAAATAAGTACATACAATAAAGTATATTAAAAATTAAACTAATTTAAATTTAATAAAACGAATTAAATTATGCCAAAAAAAAATAAATAAAGTGAAAGTGAAGTAAAATAAATTAAATAAAATTAATTTACTTAAATATAATTGAATAAACTTAGCTAAATTAAATTTTAAAAATAAAATATACAAAAAACATAAAATAAAGAAAATGAAGAAACTACAATTATGTAATATCAAATGAAATAAATAAAATCACATAAAATAAAAATAATAAAATAATATTAATTTAAAATAAAATTATTAAACTAAAATGAAACAAATAAAAGAAAATAAAATAAAACAAATTAAAATGAAATTAATTAAAATAAAAAAGGATCACCTAAGGAAGTGCAAATATTAGAAACGAAAACATACCTTCCCGAAGACTAACTGACCTAAAACTAGAAGAAGCGAAGGATACCCGAAATCTCAACTAGACCCACAAGTGAAACGGACGAAAGTAGCAAACCAAATTTTTAAGCTCAACTAACTCTATCGAAAGACGAAAAAAAAAAAGACTAAAAACTGAATTCCAAATGGCAATGACGGAGTTAAGTGACACAGATCCAACACTGTGTCCTTTTATACCTAAACAAAAGCAACAAAATCAGTCCATCAAATATCCATGGTAAAAAAATAATATTTTACCATTTCTGTCTGAGTATGTCAGTATCTTTGATGATCTACAAACGGTAATATATACAGCAACAACAGCAATTATACGTTCCACTGATGGGAAGTTACTATTTAAAATGATCGGCATATCTAAGATATCCGAACCTCCATGGAAGCACAGACAAATTCAAAAGCTCCGAGCGGAATTCGGAACATTAACAGAGTATATCCAAGGCCATCGTTCAAAAAAAAAAACCTGTTAAGTAGTATAACAACATCAAGAAAGATTAAAAAAAACACTCAAAGTAGGAAAGTATAAAAAAGTTTTTACATGAGACTGAAAGAAAATAAAACTAACTACCTAGAAGAAATATCTAGCAGTGAGCAAATCGAACGATTTTGGAAATCCATATGGTCTTCCAGCATAACACACAATGCGAACTCTCGATGGATTTCAGATGAATACAAAAGACTGGAAAGCATTAACAAAATAGAAGATGTTACGCTCGACAGAGAGGATATTAAACAAGCACTAAAAATACCCCATTTCTTACCAACAGATGGCCCGGATGGCATCCACAATTTTTGGTTAAAAAAGCTCACGAGTACTCATGTTTTGGTAGCTCATTACTTTACATCATTCCTTCAAAATGAACCCACTTTTATGATTTAGGAACAAACTCACCTTTTACCGAAGGGATTAGAAAACATCAAAGATCCCTCAAAGTTTCGTCCCATTGCATGTCCACGCGCTCTATACAAACTATTAACGTCTTGTGTAGCATCAAAACTATATGACTTTATTAACAGCTACAACATTGTAGCTATTGAGCAAAAAGGGTGCTTAAAAAACAGCAAATGATACAAAGAACAGTTTGTAATAGATTCGGTCGTTATGGAGCAAGCTTTTCACAAACAAGGAAATAAGTATACTTCTTGCTTATTTCTTCAAAAATGATGCCGATGACAACCGTCAATGGCGACCGTTATCGCGCCATGATAACCGACTATTTGAAACATGAGTTTGAATCTCATGATCTCCGCGACATTTGGTTTCAACATTTCGGCACCACTTCTCACACATCGCATCAATCAGTGATCCGAGAACACTTCGGTGAGCAGATAATTTCACGTTTTGAGGCGGTCGAATGGCCAACAAGATCGTGTAATATCACACCCTTAGACTTTTTCCTGTGAGGATATGTAAAGTCTAAAGCCTATGCGGACAATCCCGCTTCGATTCCGGCCTTGGAGAAAAACATCACTGGTGTCATTCGAAATGCTCGAACAATTCATCGAAAATTGTACTCAACGGTGAACCATCTGAGATGTATCCGCCGCCAACATTCGAAAGAGATCACTTCAAAAAATAAATGCCAAAAAAATGTTCTTTCGATAATAAACATTCCCCATTAAATTTAAATATTCTGTTTTTTCCTTAAAAAAGTATTGAACCTCAAAATGGATCACCCTTTAAAACGAACGATCCTTGATGTTTACCTTTATGGAGATGCTTTATGTAAAATTAAATTAAATTAAACTAAATAAATCAAAATTAATCAGTAAAGTAAATAAAATAATGTATGATCAAAAAAATAAAAATAAAATAAAAAAATTAAATTAAATTAATTAAAATAATGAAAGAAATGAAAATAGATAAACATGTGATTTGGGCAGGCTTGCGACATAAAACAATCAAACAAAAATATATTAAATTTTTGTAAAATTAACTTATAATAAGTTGTTCGTTATAGTTCCAAAGGCATACGAGTCTAGAATTCACGTCTGCAGGCTTAGGCTTTATAAGTCTGAGTGTTTTCTTAACGTTTTTCCACAACGGTCAAGTATTAACTATCTATTTGAATTCCTTTCGTAAATTACCACATTTGTTCTCTCAGTGTACTGCACTTAATTTCGAGCACATTTATGGGCATTTGTGTCTGTGGTATTGTACAGAATTGATTAAAACATAGCGAGTTCCTCTTCTCTATATTCCTATCTATTGCCAGCATTACTGCCGAAGCACATACAAATATTCAAATACAAAAATTTGTGCATAACCGCATTCGACATACATACATTGTACATTATGATTTTACACAAATGGTCAAAAATTTGTGGTGTACTTAATATCTTTGTGACATTCTTCCATGGCGCTGCCGCCCATTTTCATGTGAATGGGTCCACACCCTCTTCTCCTTCGCTTCCGTATATGGAGTTGTGCACACCTCGTACAAATACATTTTGAAAACTGCTGTCAATGTCAGCACAGATGTTACGTATGATTTGATTTTTCATCAAAAAATGTCATGAATTTGTCGCTCTTAGTTATTTTCTGCGGAGTTGGTCATTCCATTACTGCAGCACATATTCAAAATTACTTTGAAATTGTGCGAGTATATGTATGCGAGGGAGAGAAGAGTGATTAATGTAATTTTGGTTTGTGATGGCAAATTACAATATGAGCATATACATATGTACATATGCATGCAAGTAAGTATGTACAAGTAATCTCGCCCATATGTTTATAAGTTGATAGGAGATCAAGGAGTACTGTAGAATTACGAGTATGCTTAAATATAGTCAACAAATACAAAATCCATTGCAATAAGCATTGATTTGCAAGTGCATATGTACACTTATTAAAATGGTGCTCGATATCGATATTAGGTATTTTTGTGACCATTTGTAAATTTTTACCAGAAATATTCTCCTGGTTCATTTGTTATGTTGTCCATGAACGTCTTTTTTATTTACTAAATATAGCCTAAAAGTAATTTAAAATTGTTTCCTTTTGTAATTCTTCAGCAGAAATTTCTTCGAAATAAATATTGAGCGTATTCCTAGAAAAATCATTTAAGTTTTTTGAGACAATTTTTAAGGCAGTGAATTTGGTATACATTGGCATATTATTATTATTGTTTTTTTTTTTTTACTAGTCCTCACTTTCATACCAACCAGTGCAGGACTTGAAGTTACAGTTATTCGAAGCTGCTGCCGAACGGCTGTAGGATTTTTATAAAAAAGATTTATTTCATGAATCAGTGGTTAAACATTTTCTATAATTTTCTTATTTTAATCAAACAAATTACTCTCAGTTAAAATTGTATTGTTTAAGTAAGACATTTATTTACGGTGACCTAGATCTATATGGTCCTTCTGACTCGCTTTGTAGCGATTGCGCCATATGCTGGATATAAAAAAATTAATTTAATTAAAATATGTTTGCAATAAGCACTTTACTAAGTTAATTCTACTTTAACTTTCACTTCAATGGCTGCTATAATTATTAAGCATATGCATACAGTTCAGTGATCATCATAATAACCAATTCTGCAGGATTTTAGCACTTAACGTTAATTTCACATACAATGTAATTATAAATGAATGCGAGTGAACTACTGCATAGAGAGGATTATGGTAATTTATTTTAACGTCACTTAATTCTAGTAAAAATTTAATGTTGGCGTAAATAAATATTTTAACTAGAGATTAGGTGCCACCAATTATTACGTGTATGGCTACCAGTTGGTTTTTGATAATGCACTTATACCTTTATATTGTGGAACTAAATTAAAAATTTTAAACATTTCTTTCAACTGCATTCTATGGTGCACAGATGTAATTTCTTTCTCCTCCGACCTTGTATATAGTACACAGTCTTATGAAGGCGCTACTACTGAAACTACTACTGCAACAATGTTGGGGCTGCAAAGCAAAACAAATACAAAACATTGATATTTGAAAAAAAAAATTTAAAAATCGATGGAAAAGCGCACAAAAAGTCATTATTGGTTATCTATTGAATAGTCGATCCAACGGAATTGTTCTTTTAAGGAAATCTTCAATTTTATTACATTTGTAACCAATAAGAAGAACAAGCAACTAGCGGATTTACGAGTTCTGACATTTCCTTAGCTGCGTAATTTGCTTTGCGTACAAATTATTCACAGATTTCCATTTTTTTTTGCACTTGTGATGTAATTTCTAGGAGCCCAAACACTTGCTCAGGTAAAAGAGTCAAACAGGCAGGCAATCGTCATGTATATATACATAGCAAACAAATAGTATTGTGTTATATTGCTACTCCTTTGGCAGTTCGCATGCATGAATACAATGGTTGCATAGAAGAGTAACAAAACAAAATGATTTCGACAAAATTTATATACACGATCTAGTTGTGATGTGTTGAAGTTAACTTTTATTTCATCTTGACACACTGTGGCTGTCGGTTGTATGAAAGCTAAACTATATAGGAGTATGATTTCGATGATTTTCATTTCCAATATTTAGATCATTAGGTTTGTAAAATACCGAATTTTATGTTCTTAACTACTTTATTGAAGTATTTATGATCCAATATCACATATCTGAAAAAATCGGTTCTAAGAGAACTATATGATATAGTCGACCATCCCGCCGGTTCCGACAAATGCTCAATGCCTAAATCAACTCAACTCGTCATTCTGATATGATCGGTATAAATTTTGGTGGGTATATATATTCCCCTTCTTGTACCTACATATGTATGTACTTCGGACCCCAAGTCAATATATCATTTCATGAGCATGAAAGGTATAAAAATGAATATATTATTTTGAATCTACTTAAAATTTTTTGCTTTACATGCAACACACTGTACTACAAAACTTATGTATATGCATATACGTACATGCAACAATTGTGGCATAATTCAACCATTGGAACATAACTGCCAATAAGCCGGTAGAGAGCCTAATAAGCGGTAACAGTTTGACAAACAAGCAAATACTTCATTCAACCCCCACCAGTGTCTGCTAAACAGAAACACACACACACCATTGAAAGGATGAATGTATGACTAGCAACTAGCCACTTGTGCTAAGCAATTGAAAACGTGCCACACGAACGGAAACAATGCAGTTTGTAACATGCTAGCAAGTTTGAAAAAAAAACCTAAACGAAGAGAAGCCGAAAAAGGATAAAACTAAAAATACAAACAGCCGGTATGTTTGTTAAAAGAAAAAAGAAAAGAAAAGTAAATTTGAGCATATAAAAAATGCATATCGTACCATATACATAGTTTTATATGTAACATTATACTTTTGGTCAGAAAAAAATGTGAATTTGAGTGTCCTCCCATGCAGCTTCCAACGTTTTTGCATCGAGCAACATTCATGTTTAACAAATTACCTGAGGCATGTGAACTACTAACACATATGTACATACATACATCAAAAATTCTCTGTGTGTTAGCAATAGGCATCAATTGTTGTGTGTTTTCCAACTTTGTTAGACATTTAGATGGACATTTGGTAAAAAGAGAACTCGCCTACATACGGCAGTCATCTGCCACATGCCACCTGGACATGCCGTAGCAACAATGCAATATTTGTGTTGATGACCTGCAAATATTGCACTTGCCTATCTCACGTCTGTGGCATGTCTATCTGTTACTGTTTTTTTTTTACTTTATTTATGTGTTGCAACGGCAACAAATGTAGTGATGAATTTTTTCACATTGGTATTATTGTTATGCTTTTAAATGTGTGTATGTAGTGTGTGTATTTAGCTCATTCATCAGCACATTTACAGGCAATTTTCAATGTAATTGGCTGTGACGATGCTCTTTTTAAAGTGGAAATGTGAGTAATGGGCATATTTGGAGGATTAACATGGAATAAAGTAAATCACAAATACAAAAGCCTATTTACATATGTATATAAATATGGTTTATTCCAGATGAGTTACTTATTTTAGTTTACGATAGTCCACGTTCAAGGGTCGATTTTGGATTATGCAAAGCTAATTTCTCTGGTACAATCATTATGTGAATTATTCAAGCTGTGGGAACAGCAGCATTTCTATTTATACATTTTATTACAAAAGAAAATGTTCATGTATGGGTCAAATGTGTAATCCACGGGAGGATTAAGAAATATTGGGACACAATATGCTGCCCGACAGATCCTCCTAATCATGTTACAAAATTGACTTTCACTTGGTAGCTATTTATTGCATATGTGACAATCTTTTTCAAATCTCCTGAGTCCGAAACCAATTAAGTAATATATAATTTATGTTGCTAATTTATTAAAGCGTACAAAAGGGGCAGCTTATAAATATGTCGATACCCTTCACAAATATTTTATACTCTATCTTCCTTTAAAACTCTTGTTTTAAATGCTCATATTGAAATATTTCGTTTATTAACATTTTTTTACATCAAACATATTCAGCAGGTACGCATTCCACTCCAAAAATGTTTTTACATCAATAACCATATTGCGATATTTGTTGTTAAAAATTTTATAGAAATAGCATGCCTTCTCAAAAATATTATGTTCTACAAACTGCACTTTACTTAATTGAGTTTATTCTTCTATCCGTTTAATTGTATCCTTTTTAATTTTTTATCATTTTTTAATTTTAACCACGATTGACTCGGAGAAGTATAATTTTTATGTTCATGTAATTATGTATTTTTTTATAAATGGGTTAAAAATGTTTCTAAATATCCACCGATTTTGTAAAATTTTCTAATGTATTTTTTTCTTTTTCTCCTTACAGGTAAGTGCATTAATGCAACCCTTCGGCCACGAGTACATCTGTGCTGTGTTGTTACTTCGCAAATCATGGCTATGCAAAAATAGTCTTGCTTTAGACTATATTATTATTGTACATATTAGCGAAAAAACAATTTCAAATAATTGCGTATTTTCGCCAAATTGAACATATTTTACACAACATCGCAAAATAATTTATACAAAAACTTATTGAATTTAATAAATCATTTTTTTACGATTCATTACACCGCCAGACAGACAAATAAATGTAGGCAAGCGTGTGAAAAACTAAAATAAATAAAAAGCCATATGTAAAAATGTAAATACATACACAACATGAATACGTATATATATGAAACATATATACGTATTTATTTGCGACGTGACAAAACTGAAGCCATAAATATGTTAGTCCGTAAAGACCACAATAAAGTGCTTGTAATTAGAATACATTAGTTTTTTAAACGCCGCAAAACATGCAACATAATTGCTTTGCAAAAGCCACGGCCAGTGTTGCCCCGCCTAACAGGCCATTTAGCAAGCCATGTGTATATGTGCATACAAAGCGGTTTAGTGTAATGATATGTAAACACATCCAAATGCTCAGGAACATGCTTTTGAACAAAAAAAATAAAAATTCAAAAAAAAAAAAATTCATTGTTTGGCGTATATACTTGTAAATATGCATTTGTTTTACGTTATTTATAGCATTTAAAAATCTTATATAGTACGAAGACATTCTATTAGCGCCATATATTTACAAACTTGCAGTCATTTCAATAAATGAAAAATTAGTGTTTAATATTCTCTAATAGCGTTTGTAATTTTATGCAAAGTGTCGTGTTTGTGGTTTACATCCAATTGTGGAATTGTTGTAATCTTAAAATTAATTCAAGCTTTTCATAGCAGGCTTTGGGTTTTTTCTTGCAAAACAAAATGTAAAGCTTATTATATATTTTTATTTAATATATTTTAAAGGGAAAAGTAGAGTTTTCCCTAAAGTTTACCCCAAAATTACCTGCCGACAGAGCCACTACTGTCTACTGTCGTCAAGATAATTATTGGGGAATTAAGCAAAAACTATTATTTTCTGCTTTTATACTTATCTTTAATATTGAAGGCCGACAGAGCCACGAATGTCTTCTGTCGTCCGTTCAAATGCTATCGTTTAAAGAAAACACTAAAATGAGGAGTGATATGTCCGCTTTATTTGCTTGTCGCTGATCGAATGAATTCTTACAATTATATTTCAAACAGCCAAAACGATTAATACAGAAACAATTTGGAATAAGAACATTTACTTCTACATTTAAGATATTTGGCTCAAATAAAGAATACGATAAAAAATGAACGTATGTGGGATGTATCATAAACAGCGCCGTTACATCCTCCCCCTCTGACGCAGAAATCATCCCGATGATGCAGTCAGCATTCAAGGAAACTTCCTTTGGCGTAATGTCCTCCTGGAAGCGTTGTTGTTGTGTTGTATGTCACTTTCTTTACTTATGGATGCTATATTGCTTGGAACTTCTAAGGAATTCTTTCTTGGACGTCCTCGTTTCCGGTGCGGGTAACTTGGCTCTGCATTTTGGCCTATGTATAGGGTTAAATCTGATGCATGGTGTGTTGCTATTGGATCGTCAGTACCATCAAGCGACGCGATGGTATGGCATGATGCTCCTTTCTTTGCTATAATACGATATGGACCATCTCGGCGTGTGGCAAATTTTGACGTAACACGTTCACTAGCATTACTAAGTACATGTGTAGTGACTAGTACTTTGTCTCCAAATTTTCCCGTCGACAATGTTTTTATTTTTACCTTGGTGCTTTTCTGCATCTCCATTGCCAATTTCAGGGTTTCTGCAAGTTTTAGCAAATGAGGCGTTATTTGCGGTATGAAATTTTCTACTTCAATGATGGCTTTCAAGTCATGATGAACTTCAAGCGGGCTTCTTAGTTCTCGGCCAAATGTGAGGTACGCTGATGTATAGCCAGTACTTTCGCATTTTGCCGTATTCATAGCAAACCTGATTGAAGGTAAACAAGTGTCCCATCTGGTGTGGTTTTTGTTAACATATATCGATAATTGAGTTTTTAGATCTCTATTCTTTCTTTCGACTGGATTTTCTTCTGGGTGATAAACGGGCGTAAACGATTGCTGAATCCAGACGCCAAATGTTAGTTTCTGCATTACCGCTGATACAAACTGGCTTCCATTGTCCGAATGTATACGTCTAGGAACGCCATACCCATCTGCTGCAAATGTCTTTAATGACTAGGATCCATCTATTACCACTACTTGTGTGTGGCAAAGGTCCAAACAAATCAATTGCGATGATTTCAAACCTTTTATTGCTGCAAACTGTTTGAAGTAGTCCAGCAGGCTTTAAGTTTGTTGGTTTATACTTCTTGCACTCTAGGCAAGATTTCACATAATTGGCGATTTCTGTGCGCATGCCTTTCCAATAATAATGGGGTGTAATTCGACTAGTGGTACGATCGATACCATAATGACCGGCAGTGGGGTCATTGTGAAATTTATTTAAAATTGTAGCTCTCATGGCTTTTGGTACCACTAACTGGCCATTCTCAGATTCTTCTTCCGAGCAAAAACGGTATAAAACACCGTTATTTAATATATATCCGCGGCTTATATACCTGGTGACGTTTTCATCTTCTTTCTCAAATGATTCGATAATTTCTTTTATATCTTCATCTTGAATTTGTGCGTTTCGAAATTCTGAAGCGCCTTTTCTTTGAAAATCTATTTCAATAGCGCGGCATTCGCAGTTCAATTCTACATGGTCATCAAGTGAACGTGGTGGTCGAGACAGCATATCTGCAACCACATTCTGATTACCTGCGGTGTAATCGAATTTTAAGTTAAACGTTTGGAGCTGTAAAGCCCATCTGGCAAGTCGTCCAGTAGGCGTTTTAAGGCTGAACAGCCACTTTGATGGTTGATGGTCCGTAAGCACTGTAACCTCTGCTCCTTCAATGTAACCTCGGAATTTTTGCGTTGCCCATACTACAGCCAGCGCCTCACGCTCTGTTGTGGAGTAATTTTTCTCTGCCGGGAGTAACAGACGACTAGCATATTCAATGGGATGCTCCTTGCATCTGTTTTTAATACAAATGGCTTCGTTTCGTTGACTTGTAAAACCGGTGGAGACGAAAAAAGTTTTTTAAGCTCATCGAAAGCTTGTTGTTGCTGAGCCGACCATTTCGACGCAATATTTTTTTTTGTCAAAGAAGATACAGGTTTCGATACCTCTGCGAAATTTGGGATAAAACGTCTATACCACGAGCATGTTTGCAAAAAAGATACCAATTGCTTCAGATTTTTCGGATTAGCTCCCTTTACAATGGCCTCTGTCTTTTCGCTATCGACTTTCAATCCATTCATTGTTAAAATATGGCCCAGGTATTTAACCTCTGAGCAGCAGAATAAACATTTTCGTCTGTTTAGTTGAAACCCAAAATCATGCAGTCTTTTAAAAGTTAGTCGCAAATCTATGATATGTGAATCAAAGTCCTTTGAGCATATAATTATGTCATCGAGGTCCGCCAAGATTAATATTTGTGGCAAACCAGAGCGAAATTTATCTATTAACCGTTGAAATGTAGCTGGGGCATTTTTCAACCCGAATGGCATGCGGTTAAAGACAAATATTCCGAATGTCGTCGTAAAAGCTGTTTTTGCTTTGTCTTTTTCAGACATTTTAATTTGCCAATATCCGGCTTTCAAATCAATTGTAGACATAAACGGAGTAGCCTTAGCTGCGTGAAGTAAGTCATCCATTCTTGGTAACGGGTACGTATCGGTTACGGTAATAGCATTTAGGCGGCGGTAATCTACGCGAAGCCTTAAACTTCCATCGCTTTTCGGTATTAATACAACCGGGAATGACCATGGTGACTCACTTTCCGCCGGTTTTCAACATTTCATCTAATTCGTTTTTAAGCCTAGTTTTCATAGCTGGTGAAATGCGGTATGGTTGACATGAAATAGGGCCGTGAACTTCTGTTTTAATGCAATGCTCAACATGCCCTATTGGCTTCATCGAATTTTCAAAAATACCTTTTTGTTCTGTTAGTAGCTCTTCTAAAATCGTTTTCTGTTTCTTGCTAAGGTGTGAGGCTTCATCAATGCGTAGTTTCACTTCAAAAGAATGCAATTTTATTGAGCAGCCTACTTTCTTTTCGGCTTTCTTGCTCTTTTTCATAGGCGGAAATAAATCGTTCTTTTCTGGGGTTTTATAACTCATCGGTAAACTATCTTTGAAAATTTCATTGATAACCGTCGGTGAATAATCAGCAGGACCTTCGCTATTTGAGGCTTCGCTATTAGTTTTCTCAAAACAGGACATAAAATTAAAAGCATCATTATATTTATCATCATGATTTCGAACATTTGCTGCTGTTAGCGTTATGAAGTCTTCAGGTTTTGTTGGATGCATTTTAAATTCGAATATTGCGGCCGGATTATCCTTAAAATGCCATGTTCGCTGAGCTAAATCCATTACGATGCCAGCTTGCTCAAGAAAATCAATACCAAGCAACGTTCTGTTATTTTTAGCATTTGATAAACATATGAAACGAATCCGCTTATAACGTTTTCCTATCAAAATATCTGCGATCGTCGAGTATACTTTGTCCTTACGAGGTATGCCATCAGCCAACACAATTTCGACAAACACTTCTTGGAACTCTACGCCCTTTTGCTTTAGCTTTTCAAAAAGTTTACTACTAGCAACGCTTGTACGCGCGGCTGTATCTAACTATGCCTCCCCATTCAACCCATTGACATTTATATCTATGGTAGGTACATTTCTTCCAACAAGAGTGGTTTGTACGGAGTTAAAATCTAGGTTTTGGGGACTGTTTATCGGGTTTCTTTTGTTGCAATTCGGGCAATTTGACCGATAATACCCAGCAGCACCACAACCGTAACAATTTACAATGGTTTCTTTTACCTTTATCGCGTCTTTCTTTTCAGCTTCCAACTTTTCGTAACAATTTTCAGCGCTATGGTTTCTTTTCCTACAATAACAACGAGCTGCAGACTTTACAGTTTCGGCGGATTTAAACGGAATTTCACCGGGCCTAAAGACATCATCTTCATTCTCTACGATCAACATTTCCGCTTCTCTTGCTTTATCTAGGAGCTCGTGGAATGACTCTACGCTTTCGCGTGGAACTCTCTCGCGAATTTTAAACAGAAGTTGTGCATAAATTATATTTAACATTGTTGTCTCACTTATTTTCTCCCTTAGTTGTGCAAATAACTGTATTTTCTTGCATATAAATGCATCTATTGATTCCGAAAATTTTTGTTTCTCTTGATTAATTTCGGCAAATATACGCCAATCTGGCTTCGGTGGAGAGAATGCTTTCCTTAGGAGTTCAATGGCATCATTAAAAGACCTCGCCTCATGTTTAACACCTTGCCACCAGCTTGCTGCGTAACCTTCTAGAAGCAATGGGAGACTAACCAAAGCTCGGTCATCAGTTACATTTTCAGCATCTTTGTAAACGAGTATGGTAGCAATAAAATCCTCGACCTGACTAATACTCTGACCACCACAAAATCGTGCACTACATTTGCTAAAAGTTGCTTTAGGTTCTTGGTTAACATGCAAGTTACCTAATAGCTGTCGGAATTGATCTTCAGTAAGGGTAACATTTGAAGGAGCACTACTATAAGAACTTGCTGTATGATTTCTAGTATGGCTAGCATTAATATTTGATTCAATCGTTTGCATAGCATTGGCTGCGTTATTTGCAGCCAGCATTTTGCTTTCCCTCCATGTTTCCGCCTTCGTTTAATCTTGGACTTCTTCGCCGCATATATCTCAAGCCAAACAACAACAAAAAGTGAAGCGCGGCAAGCAGACCAATCACGTTCGGTACAGTATCACAAGTTTTTCAAATAACGGAAGAACACAGCTACAGTTTCAGCGGAGCACCTGCTTTCGTTTTTTCCAAGAGCTAACTGAGTTGCAAACTATGATTTTGCAATGAATTTTCGTTGGGCGCCAATATAGGGAAAAGTAGAGTTTTCCCTAAAGTGTACGCCAAAATTACCTGCCGACAGAGCCACTACTGTCGTCAAGATAATTATTGAGGAATTAAGCAAAAACTATTATTTTCTGCTTTTATATTTATCTTTAATATTGAAGTTCGACAGAGCCACGAATGTCTTCTGTCGTCCGTTCAAATGCTATCGTTTAAAGAAAAAACTAAAATGAGGACTGATATGTCCGCTTTATTTGCTTGTCGCTGATCGAATGAATTCTTACAATTATATTTCAAACAGCCAAAACGATTACTACATAAACAATTTGGAATAAGAACATTTACTTCTACATTTAAGATATTTGGCTCAAATAAAGAATACGATAAAAAATGAACGTATGTGGGATGTATCATAAACAGCGCCGTTACAATTTAATAAAAAAATTGCGTTTTATACGAATTTGACGTAGTTTCTAAGAGAGATAAAATTTTGAAGATTGAGCCCCAAATTCTTGTATAATAAGAAACAAGAGAAATGAATTTTGTCCCACCTCTATAAAAACTTTACATTTTATTCTTATAACTACATAGGATTTGTTATGATTATTATTTATAAAACATGAATTTTTAAATTTTATCATTCAGCTTGTTACACACAACCTTCTAATTATAGTTGAAGCAAAAGGCCAAAAAATCGCATCTTCAAAAAGCAATCAGAAAGGACACGTCGCACTTTGTCGCAGACTTCGCATTCGCATGGGCAATACAAATCAAAGGGTGGTGAATAATGATTTGAACCGCATAGAATTCAAAACACATATCTCAAACAAAAAATAATTAAAAATTAATTAACCAATTTGTGAATGATTCTTTAAAATATTTCACTTCAAAAGCACTTCCATTATATTTTAAAAGTACAGACGTACGCCATAAGTCCATTATTTTAACACAAAATTTAAAAGTTTTATGCTACCTTTTCATATTAATCCGCATGGTCTTACTTTCCAAACGACACATGCATTTTGGTGAAAAAAATCATGATTTTGCGAGAATTTATTTTTTATTTTTTTTTTTTTTTAAATCAAAATCATATGTTATGGATAAAAAATTAAAAATATATGCGATTACCAGGGATTATGAGAAATGTTATCAGTTTTTTATATAAAAATTTTTTTTAGAAATGAACTGATACTTCGTCTTTCACTTTTTTTTTAGTTTTTCTCAAAAACAAGAAAGCCATAATGCGATAAATTTGTTTAAACTTTCTCGAAAAACAGTACACTTTCTATCGGTCACAATTTAGTCAATAGAACTTGGTATCGACGAAACGTCCACATGAGTGCAACTTGTGAACCTTGATACAGCTAATCTCGACCGAAAGTCATTTTTTATTATTTTCGTTGTTCGCAAACATACGTACATTTGAACTGAGTCATCATCTGTTGTCGTTTTTGATCAAAAGAGAAAACGTATAGACATTTACATAAGATTTGTCAAAAATAGAGATGCCTACAGAAAAAAAAAACGTTTCTCATATTAATACTACTCTGAATGTCAATCAATTCCATTAGAAAAACTTCTTGGACTCTATCCACCAATCCAATTTATTACTTGGCTAATGCTGTTCTCATAATTTTAATTTGCTCGAAATCAATAATTTTCTTACGTAAATATTGAATAAATGTCCTTTTCCTTGAAGTTGCACATTAAGATCCTTAAGATGCTGCGTAATGTCGATAATACAACCCAAATCTTCTATAAAATGTCTTTAAATCCCCTACCAGTTGATGCTCGTGCTTTTATACTGCCATTCGGATGGTCCAAATCCAAAATTTTAAGAAATTAATTTTTGTAATTGCGGTCGCCGCTCCACTTAAAATATGTTTATACTTATACAAATCGCGACTATGAAGCGTTAGCAAATATCATTGTGATTGAAAATAATCAGCATGTCAATGAAGAGCTTTCAAATTACTTGGCTTAAACCCAAAACGGCCGCGAAAGCCAAGTGATTAGCAGTGCGATTCGGAAGGCCAGGGTTTGAGCCCAGGTTCGTGCAACATCCAATGCCCTCCGAGTGTAGTTCTGACATGAAATCCATCGGCTGTTCGGAGGCGGCTTAAAATAAACTGTAGGTCTCTACATTTGTTGGTAAAAAACATCAAGACGCAAAACCACAAATTGGAGGAGGAGCTCGGTAAAAAATCGCTTCAGCGATTAAAAAGCGCCAAATATTTATATATAAACCTAAGGTTATTAGAGTAGAAGGTGGCGACAAGATGAGAATTACATGTTTGTTGGAGAAGTTGGTTAAAATTTATGTGTTACCAAAGTATTTAAATTATATTTCTGTAATTTATCTACCATCAACATGACGGATATGTTCATATTTCTCTCATTAAAATTAGAAAGAATTTGTATTGCAGATATTTTGAGGAAATATTTTGTCTAATTATCTTATTTTAGGCTGCAAAAGTATTAATTTCTTACATTTATTTAAAATTTTGAACGAAAATTTCTATAAAACGTAAGCATGTATAAAAAATTAAAAAATAATTTTTTTTTCATTAATTTGCAGCGGAAGTGCGTATTTTATAAAACTTTATTACAGAAATTGGTTTGCACAAATTTTCTTCGTATATTTCAGTGAATTCCAGAAGTATACGAAAAATTTTCGTTTAAAATAACGATAATAAGAAGCGAGCATAAAGTGTACAGTGGGCCATTGTGATAAAAAATTTGAACAAAGCTCGTATAAGTTATACATTCATACATATGTATGTTATAAAAAATAATAGTTTTGCTTTCCACCTATTTTTACGAGTCCATTAAGTATTGAATATATAGCTAATTGTGTTTCGTGTCTACCATAAGGTTAAAATTCACATTTTTTAAGATATCCATGAAATGAAAAACAAAAAAAAAAGATTTAGATTTTATTTTGTGAAAAGGCTGTCGGTCGCAATTGAAAAAGAGAGAAGATGATTTTGAAGAAGACATTCAATTTAAATCAGGAAAGCGTTACATACATGTATATTTTTTAAATCCTTATTAGTGCAGAGGAAAGTAAAGTTTTAATTTTAATTAATAAATGTCCTATTGAAGCCTAATCTAAATTACCCATTTTAAAGTATAAGTTATAGTTATATTAAAATATGTTTTTAACATTAACCATGATTTCCGAAAAAGTTCAAGACATTTACTACAACAAGGTTCTTTCGTTTCACAAATACGTATTTGCTGAGATGTAGTAGATAAGTTCATTAAAGTCGAAAATGCATGTTCAATTGTCTACCTGAAATCATATGTCCTAATAAAAAAATGTTAAACTCTTTATGACAAATTAACCTTTACCACGTTTACCACATAATTTGTCCAACATTTAAATTTTCTCAAAATTCTTGAAAAAGAAAATATTTATTTAAAGAAGAATAACTAATCTAATTGAAAGAATTCGTATTCTACAACGGGAAGTTGACGTTTTTCGCATCGCTAAAAAGAATTTAAGATATGCCTTAAGTACATTATTTACCCGTAAACAGATAGATAGACTACAAAATCCTCAAAGAAGAAAAAAAAATTAGAGAAAAGATAATATTGCACCTGCAATAACTTTGTAAGCCTAAAAGCTTACAAGTTATTGCTCCAGAAGGGTTTCCTTGATCTAGTATTAGAACATTGCAAAGATGATCCATGAAATTAGACATCGCATCCGGAATTCTAAAACCTGTTATTAAGATATTGTAAGAAACTTTACAAATGGATTTGAAGTAAAAAATTTGTGAATTGGGATTTGACGAGATGAAGATCATACGTAAATATTGCTACGACAAAACCACAGATTCTACTCTCGCGCCAGTAAATTATGTACAAGTTGCGATATCAAGGGGTAAATATAGGGTTTTCCAATTAGAGTGATTTGATTTCTTTACAAAAAACACACACACACTAATTCTTAAGGAAATTCAAATGTTTTTTTATTTAATCTGAAGTACAATCAATACAATTATGTTCTGAATATAACAACAATATTGACTTTTAAAGCTTGGAGAGAGTCTGGTTTATTGCTAAAGACCAATGACTTCAAATAACCCCACAAGAAGTAGTCTAATGGTGTTAAATCACAACTTCTTGGAGGCCATTCAATGTCACACTTTCTTGAAATAAACGAATCTCCAAACCTTTCTTGCAATAATTCGGTTCTTGCACATGCTGTGTGGCACGCAGGCCTGTCTTGTTGGAACCAGCTCTTTTTAAGATCAACTTTTTCCAATGTGGCCATAAAAAGGTGGTTGTTATCGATCTATACTGCTCTCCATTGACAGTAACGGTGCTACCAACTTCATTTCGAAAGAAATGAGGACCGATGATTCCACCAGACCAAAAACCACACCAAACTGTCAATTTAGGTGAATGTAATGGTTGTTCATGAATAATTTGTGGATTTTCTTCGCACCAGAATCGACAGTTTTGTTTATTAACTGCACCACTCATATGAAAGTGAACCTCATCGGAGAAGATGATTTTCTAAAAAAAAAAAAAATCGTTATCATTTTCAAGTTGTTCCAAGGAAAAATTAGCAAATTCTCGACGTTTATGCTGGTCCATGGATGAAATTGTAAACATTACTGAATACAATGAAAAAAAATGACAGATAATGACATATTGAAAATGGCCAAAGCAACACTTAGAAATCATATCATCCCTATTGAAACCCCTTTACATATATTTAACCACATTTTGAATAAGATAAGCTTCTAGTGAAAATAACCAATCTTTTGTAGTTACGACTATCTAATGCCAAAACTTATTATATATGAAATCTTAAATACCGTGAAAGAATGTGTCGACATATTTAATAGTATTTTAATAGTATCGGTATAGAAAATTGTTTGCAAAAAAATGCTTTTATGTAATTTTAGTAGTGTTTTTTTATACAACAGTTTCCATTCTTTGAATCCAAAATATTTGCGGGCTCCACATATGATAAAGTTTTTTTGGAATAATAATTTAGATCATGAACTTCTAGATAACACAATTGTGACTCAATTCATCATTCTTCGGTATTAAGTATAGCTCACAAGATTTCCACTGCAAATTTAAGCGTTAGTAACAGTGAAGGACAAAAGGATAGACCAGCTACAAAACTGTTTTCACACACAATTGCACAAGGAGTAATTCGAACAGCAAGTTAGAACTATTTTCAAGACAAAAATTGTAAGTAGTGCAGTCAAATAATTAAATTGATGAAGCAAAAGTAAGTAATTTCTTTCAAATTGATTATAATATTGTATTTTTAATAGACAAATGTTTGGTTCGACTTCCATGCAAGTGCACCCGCTTCAGATTGTAAAACCCGCCGGCATGCATATGGTTAGGTATGGTTGAACATCAACAAATATATTAGGCGAAATGTCAAAAATTTTCATTGGAATTAAGAGTATTTGGAAGAAAATCACTTTTGCCATTTCAGAAAGGTTTGATCCATTACTATAGTTTAGCTTTTCGCTATTTTGGAATAAAAACATATTTTAATAAATATTTTATGTTTCAGGTAGTATTCAATCAAATAATGCGGATCAATTACTTGACAATGATTTAAAAGTATATATCGATTACCAAGACCACCAAGACGTAGTAGATTGCTTTTTTTTTTTTTTTAATTTTTTTGGTACAACAATACCATAATAGAAAAGGTGGTATTCGCTTACTGGTGTGTAAAAGATTCTATCAACTATTTACAAATACTTAAAATCTAATTTTACCTAGGCATAAAATTTAGAAAACTCGTAGTTCGAAGTCCTGAAGAAGAGCACATCGATAAAGAATTAATTGACTTAGAATAAGAAGGACTTGAGCATTTGGCTGGGTGCAATTGTAAAAAATTTAAAACAAAAGATTTCGAGTGCTCCCAGCCCACGGAATATACATGGCTTAACCATTTAAGCTGAGGAAAATTGGTAAAACCAACTCAAAAAACTATAGAGATAATTTCAGAATGTGAAAATATTTTCAAAAAACTAAACAGCCAAAAACTTTTAAATTCTGAAAATTATCTCAAAAACCATTTGGAAGAAGCGAGTTCCTTAGACTGTAGTGAAATAAACAAACACCTTTTCTTCAAATTCATATGTATTTTCAAATATTTAAATAGAGACATAAAAGATATTGATTCAAACCGAAAACGAAAGTATAAAAAAAATTATAATATAAATTTTTATATATATAAGTTAACTTTTGCCCACTGTATGAATGCTGAAGTTGGTTCAATGACTGTATTCTATAAATCTTGACTTAAGCCTGATAAAGGTTCGCCTATAAAATAAAATTTCAGCAAAATTAAAGTTAGTTGGCAACGACTAATTGAATCTTTTCACACCTTAAACGTAGTTAATTTAGCATCTACCGAATTTATTTTAAAATGCAAAAATAGTATGCTAATCAAAATAACAGGGTTCAGCGATAGAGTTTATTCGTTAGCAGTGCGTCCTAATATGCTGTCAGGGCTCGAGTCCAGATCAGACCAAGATCCAAAACATATAGAAAATTAATTTAAATAAAAAATTTGGTTAATTTTTTGTAATTAAGGTCGCCCTTTGGCATGGAATGTCACCTGCTGCGAGTGTATTTCTGACATGATATAAAAGCTCCTCTTAAAAATCCATCGGCCGTTCGAACGCGGCTTATAATAAACTGTAGGTCCCTTCAATTGTTGGGAAAATATCAAGACGCACACCACATATTGGAGGAGGAGTAAAAAAATACACCATTAAAAGTATTATCCGTCGGAAGAGACTACTTTTTCCTCTCTCTATGACAATTAATCCTGAAAGTGTGCAAGGTTGTAAACTACAACAGATTACATGGCTGATGTTAGCTGAGTGGTATAACACTCGCCTGTGAAGTCAGGATCCGTTGGTTCGATCCCTGACGGAAAAAGTGTCGATGAGAAGATGTGATGATCTCCGAAACCGCTGTCACGTCTACCATTTTGCTTTGTTGTATAACAATATATTCAATTCAAAAAAAAAAAAAAAATTGGTCTTTTGAATAAAGCTCATCAATTTATAACCCGAAGCAATTACATGCCGCAATAAATAATTAATAATCCAATTTTCATTTTTCTTTAAAAGTCCTGCGTTTACTCGAAGTTCTTGCATTATTAGGTTGTTTTGCGACTTTCTTTTCGGGAAAAGATTTTACCATTTTAAGAAATGCATCGAAACGAATGTAATATTAGACCAAAAGAAGGGTTTTTAAATAATATCGTATGTAACCTTGAACTTGGATACTTTACAGTTCAATTTTCATTTCGTAATACGTCATTCATTCATTCATTCATTTTGTAGATATAATTTTTATAATCTGCGACACAAAGCCCTCGACGACCCGCACAGAATATGCATTCGGGCCGCAACGTCTAACTATAATGAAATCACTGTTTTCATTTTCACATGACACACATATATGTATATACATAGTACTAATATACTTTCTATATCTGTAGTTTAAACTTTGTGTTTGAATTTAATTTTCAAACACTGATCGACCACATTCATGCTTCACAGGCCGATAGTAGGAATAGCAAACATTTTCAAAAGCAAACCTTTACAAAGAAACCACTGGAGCTTTGCTTATAACGAAGTCACTACCTATTTCTATTGAGATGATATTAAAAATGTTGCACAAACACCGAACACACAACACAAGCGAGATAGATAACTTTTAGGAGTTGACTCTTTAAATTTTGTAGGTCTTGGTTGGCTGTCATGTGAAAATCATCGAATTAAGTTCATCTGTTGCTATGCATTTGTGTACATATATGTATCTATATATCTATACAGTTTATGCGCCTTTTAACCATCAATTTACCGTGCATTGCCATTCGTGGCTGCTGCGGTTTGCTCTATCCGCTTCATTTGACATACCAAATACCAAAATGCCACATGCCACATGCCACACACCGGTGGCTACATGGCGACTATGAATGTAAGGCGTTTCAATATAATACAAGATGCATATACATATGTATATGTACGCGTATACAAACATTAAACTGACTTTTGCTGCTGACATCTCAGCGGTGACCTTGTTTTCACTTGACAATTGAAGAAATTTTTCCCAGATACTCATATGTATGACTCTATGTGTAGATATCACCTACGTACACACAAATGTTTGCATGAATATGTCCGCAGATGCTTTTGCTAGCCATGGCATGTATGTGTGTTGCCGACTTGTGGTTTTTAGCTGAAACTGCTGCAAAGATAGATTAAGTGTTGCTAACCTCAATGACAACTTTTAGGTCTGAAGGTAATGGAAAGAGTTTCTATGTGTGTATAAACTGAGTCTATGCTGCATTATGTTTAAGGAATTTCATTAAATTGTTACATATGGCAGCGTAAGAGAAAGGTATTGAAAATTTGTGAAAATTTTCACTCGAAGCGCTTTAGTTTTTTTTGTTACACACGCTCTTTAAAAGCTTTATTTTAATTAAGAAAAATTCAATTTTGGCAAGCGCTTTTACATAAATACAATTTTTATTTTATTTTTCGTGGCCGTAAAATGAACCATATTATGTATATATTTTATAATTGTTTTGTACGAATGCAGTTAATTGAGTTTCTCACTTTGTGAAATTCTTTTAAACACTTTTCCACTTCCAATAAATTGTGTTCATTGTTATTGTTTAATTTACAATTTAAAATTGGCTGCCGCCGGAGATTATTTCTATAATAAATTTAATTACAATTACTCGCCCAAATGACGTTCTAGTGGCTTTTTATGAGCATTTTCGAAAGCTTATACTTAAATACTTTGCATACTTTCAGGCGTTTTGTGAGGATATAAAGTCAAGTCGGCTTGGACATATCGTAACGTATTGTACCGTTTCAATACAATTTTTATGCATGCATGTAAGTGACATTCAAAGGACTTTAACGGAATGTACTCAGCTAACTGTACGATGAGCTTTTTGAAGTAATTTCTTATTAAAAAGACATTGTTTTGTTCAGCATTGCAAGGCAGACTGGCGTGTATTTTAAGTTTTTTTTAATATTATTTCCGCTTCATATACGTAATTTTAAAAACTAAACTATATTATTATTGCCTCTAAAATTATCTCGAGTGAAGATTATATTTATATTACCTTAAAAGTCAGTTCTTGTGTATAAATTTATAAAAAATAAAAATGTAATAACAATAAAATAATAAGGATTTTAATCTTTTCAAATCAATTTCCAGTTTAAACAAAATAGGTCAAAATTAGTGTTAAATAAAGAGTATATGAAGAGTATATGAATTCTCGATTTGATAAAATTTGACAGGAACTTATAAATCATAGTGGAATCATTACAAAGTGTGATCAGTAGACTCACCTCACTTTTTCTGCAGTCTTATTTCGATATTGTTTATTATTTATTGAAATTTAGAGAGTCGGTTTATGCCAATATTTTTATTTTAAAATAGAATGAATTATATATGAAAATTGCTTCAGTGGTTATAATATTTATATTTAAATGATTTTTGTAATTAACCTCAATGATTTCCCAAATCCTTCTGTCCGATCACTGTATTGCTAAATAAAAGTTCCAAGATTTGTTTGTTCGGCTTCTTAGCTGCCGGAATTCACTCATTATTTATTTGCTCCTCAGTAACTACAATTCTATTCACTATACTCAAACTAAAATATATAGAATATCTGCATTCGATGTATTCGATTATTGTCACTAAAATTTCTAGAAAAGTGGAAAATGAGACACCGCTTTTGACATTGGAAGCATGGAATAAATGGGTCATCCACCATTATTCCAAACATGTGATAGCCAAACTGGGTTTTTAATAGCCATGATTATAAGGAAAAAGTTTTAAGATGTTCCATGGAGAAGCAGTTGTGAGTTCAAGTGTTTTGCGGAGACACAAAACGGAGTGCTATAAATTTCCGTGGAGAATATTGAAAACAAAATACCTTCCTTTCTAGAAATTTAAGTAGCAACCTACATATTGTTGATAGAAACATAATCTGTTTGAGTTAATACATAAATTTTAAAATAGTTTATGAAAAGCGGCTCATTCCAAGTGTGTTCAAAAGCTTTTTACTTTTAATGTAAGCACAACTCGCTTTACATGAATTTATTAAAAAAAAATTACTTTATCACCTCAATTAGAATTATTCATAGAAGTGCAACGTTCTGAATAGTTTCTCTTCGCTTAAATTTCCCTAATAAATTTTTCAACGCTTGCACACCAGCATCCATTGAAATGACGGTTTGTTGAATTAAATCGCATTTAAAAAACGTATGCTCCATCGCTATTCAGTTTCTTTGTTATAAATATGTATATAGAAAACCAAATCCGTTTTCAAACTTTGTTCGATGTAAACTATAACCGACCTTTCGAGTATGATATACATAGGAGTCCATTTGGATCTGTCGGTATAGATTGAGATCGTATCCTCCTCTCCTACAAAACCTTTTCCACATCCACGTGTATAGGCCACTTTTACGTGAAAAAAGACTATTGAAATCTATCTTTGGGAGGATATATATCTATATATATATATGTATAAATATATATATATATATATATATATATATAAATGTCAAAAAAAAATTTTTAGCTTTAAACTTTTCATTCAATATCACAAGCATTTTGCAATCTTCAAATATAGTAAATATAACTGTCAATTTGGCTCTAAATAGACTGACAATTAGTCTTCATTCATGTTTAAAATATAATGCCATATTAATAATTGAAAAGGTATCCACATTCTTCGAATTTTTAATATTCCACATATTACATATTTATTCATGTGTGAAAATACCATCAAAACAAAAGATCTGGTAATTTCCAATTAAATGAAATTATCCGCATATCCAGAAGATTATTGGTAAATGAAAAATTTATTTTGTACTCTCACACAGGCCGCGTTTAAGAGACTTTCGTTGGTTAGTTGTTCAGAGTGTCACTGATGACAGCCGATAATGTCATATCGCTATCATCTTCAGCACAATTTTAAAGCTTTTTCATTATTAGAGACACCATGTAAGTGGCACTTGAATAAGCCACAATACCTCGCAACCACCATCATAACTACCACCAAAAATCCTGATGCTCCAATATTTTCCCAAAACGTTTTTCATCCGAATTTTTACAACTTTTTCATGATATAAGCGCACTTTTTGTTTGTTTTATACTCTAGGGTGTAGAAAATTATTGACAGCATGCAAGTTTAATCCGTTCAAATGGAATACGTAACAAAGTGCATACCCTACTGTAGAAGGGAAACAAAAAAAGAAAAGAAAAAACAAATGGAGTGCAAACTAAGCGCCTCCAAAACAAATATATGTGTGTTTGTGTTAAAGTGTTAAAAAATCATTTAAAACCATTGTTGACAAGCGTAGAAACAACAAATAAAAATATAAATACAAATAAAAATACTTATACTATCAAAAACAAAGATGTGTTGAACAGTAGACCCACTGCAGACAAGTGCTTTACTGCACAAAGTGGGCGCAGTGAGAGAAATGGGTACTGATGTTGCAACAAACCGCAAACTCTTGCACAAGCACACAAACGCCCGCACTTACAACACTCAAATCATTTTTGTGATTGTTTATGCCGCCAAGTGCACTTAACAAAATATAACACTGCGTCAAAGAAGTTGCGCGAATAAGCACTAAAAAATTTAGGTATGTGGAGTACGGTTACGATGAAGAGAGATATATATAATAATAAAAAAGTGTGTTAAGAAAAATAAAAAAAGTTAAAATCTTGTAAGAGGTTTGGTTTAAGTGATAATATTCAGTGAGTTCCGCATCTGAAAGCGGTAGTAGCATTTTCAGAGCGCGTCTAAACGCCTAACAGTTTTGTTGGTTTTCCACTTCCGTTGTTGTAGTAGCAAAATGGTTTTATTTTGGCGACGGTGAAACTTTTCCATTCTCCACTTATTACCCACAACCCGGGCAGCTACAACCGATAGCCAACTCATTATTCGTCGTCTAATATATCTATGACTATCTTTCGATTAGATACAGTGTCCTTACTGCCACATTGCTACAATTTCCCGCCTTTGTAATACCTGCGTTTATAACATAAATGACACTGTGCATGCAGTGAATTCTATCGGCGACTTGTTAGTGGTGTCATTGCGGCAAACTACTTGAAAGTATTTCGTGCCTGTTCAGCGCAATTCTTTAACTTTTTCACTAACTACTATACTCGTATACAGCGTTGCTTCACCCTCACACATTTAAGCGCATAGGCGAACATTTCCAACTTTTAGTATCCTCAAACATTTATTTTGTCACATTTCTCTTCTTTGTATAATAATACATACATATAGCGTAATGGCGCATTGTTGCATGATATGAACAAATTGTGAAAAAATGCGGCGGTAAGGTTTTTTTTTTAGTTTGAATAAAGAATGTGTAGGTGTAGTATATTATTCTTAATGGGTTACCCTCGTAAGAATGTTGGAAGTTATCGTAAAATAAATTGTTGAAAAAATGTTTATTTATTTTATTTTGAACAATTTAATTAATTTGAATTTTTTTGAAAGTACTTTACTTTATTTATTTTATTATAATTAAATTTATATTATATTATTTGATTTCGAATATTTTATATTTTCTGTTATATTTTATTTATTTATTTTTTCATTTAATTTTATTTTAAATTGTTATATTTTGCTTAAGTTTGTTTTATTTTATTTTATTTTCTTTTTATTAATTTATTTTATTTTTATTTTATTTTATTTTATATTATTTTATCTAATTTTATCTAATTTTATTTTATTTTATTTTATTTTGTTTAATTTAATTTAAATTAAACTTATTTTATTTTATATTATTTTATTTCATTTTATTTTATTTTATTTTTTTTATTCTATTTCGTTTAATTTTTTTAATTTTTTTTTTATTATTTGTTATTATATATATTTTTTTTATTATATTTTTTTTTCATCTACTTATATAAGTATTTATATTATACACTTAGAAAAGGTGTAGATGGAATTAATCGTTTTCCTATCTGGCATTCATTTTTACATATTGAAAATTATTCAAAGAATTAAATACAAGTACCTACTGCAGTTGAAAGAAGAAGTACAGGTAAATAAGATGTTCGTGCAAAATTTAGAAAACCGTACTATAACTAAGTGTTTGTGTATATATAAAACTAAGAAAATCGAAAAACCGTTGAAGTAACAAAATCATAAAAAGAGAACAAGCACATCATAGAAATATTTCTAGAAATGTGTGAATATTTCTACTTCATCCACTTATGAGCCAGAATTGTGACAAATTGCTCTTCATTGCTACGTGTTTGAATGCAATCTTTCTTAGGGAATAAGGATATTATAAAATGTTCTCTTGAAACTATTATCTTTCTACTTGAGGTGAATGCACGTTGCATTTTTATCTGTGGCGCAGTTGCCAAAAAGTTAAGTTGTGCTCTGATAGATGCACGTGCGTATTCTGATTCCCAAAGCGTTTTCGAATAGAAAAGGCAGATAAAAAGTTAAGGAAACTACTAACTTTAAAAACACTTTAAACTTTTGTTAGGTAATCACTTCATAAGCACTCGAAGAGGGGCTATCCAGGGCAAATGGTTCTACGTTAAGGTCTTAAGACCCACGTACTGTTCGGGTCTTGAGACCCATAAATGGACCAAAGGAGCTTCCCGCAGCAAGACTTCCAACCATGGTGGCGTCTTGGCGTTCATCCTGCACAACACAGTGCAGTATCGTCTTATCTACGGTGGCATCGACCGCAGGGATACTACTCAAGAAATTCAGGACATAGATATCCGGCAGTCGATGTCGAGCTCGAAATATTTAATACATACATTCCTCCAGTTAGTTGTTGCCCAGATGGATACCGCCGTGATGTACGTGGGTTGCTCAAAACTGAAAACCGATGACTTTTGGGCCACTTTAACGCGCATAACGATCTTGGTGTTATCGCCTGTCAAATGACCGTAGAGGAATGGAGATGGCAGACCAAATAGACGATTCGACATAAACGACATAAACGACGACAACCCACCAGAACTGTGGGCAATTGCCATAGTTCGCTTAACCATTTTCTCATAAAAATCTCATAAAAATCGCGAATGACTGGCCTCCCGATCCGTGGATCACCAGACATTCGGAAACTTTAAAAAAGCTAAGTGGCCCGGCTTCATGGAATTTACTGAGAACGCCGTCCATGCCCTCCCCATTCCAACGGACGTCATCCTACGTGAACGTATTTTCCGCCGTACAGTTGTGTTCGCTATCGAGCATTGAGGATCCTCACTACCGCCGGGGTTGAAGAGTTGGACTATGAACTGCCATTAAAAAACAAGGAGTTCCGCGGGTTGGTGTCCTCTCCCCATTTCTGTTTCATTTTTACATTTTGAGGCTAACACTACCACCAGAGAGCATTTCTTTGATTTGATATGATGATGATTGTTCGATATTGGTATCTGGTTCGAAAGTATAGCAGTTCGAAAGTATAGCACTTTACTCGCCGCATTTTCCCACATCTTCACTGCATGACATTTACCCGTTTCACCAGCTGGATGAAAGAATACCATCTCGAACTTGATATGAAAGTCGATGACGTAAAAATTTCCACGGCAAACAGCCCGAAGTTACTAGGAGTAACATTCGACAGCCTGCACTCATTCACTTCGCATACGACTGCAGCTGACACTAAGCAAAGAAACGTTGCCCGCAACATATAAAACAATTAGCTGGTCGGGTCGTAAATTACGCTGCACCGATCTGGACGCCGCACGTCAGAACACCGACTTATAAACCTACTGATGTCACTAACGCGTCACTTATATAGAGGAAATTTTAGGAAAATAAAATAAATTTTGCTCTGCATATGAAAAGTCTCGCACACGGTCTTACTTAATGTTGATGCTGTGGCAATCTAATTCCTTTTTAATATATACAATGCAAATAACTACAAGCGCCCTAAGTCACTTACGAATTAATCAAGTTAGAAAAAATTAAATTTAAAATCTTACTCTAGGACCGAAGTGGAACTCTGGCGAAGAGAGTATAAAATCCCTGGCCAATGAAAAATATAACAAAAACAAACAACCAAATAATAAACAAAACTGGAAAGCGACGGAATACGCGACTTCCAACTTTAGCTTAGTTGAAAATATTGAAAGCTTCTGTATTCATATACATATACCAGCAACCCACGGAAAACCACCAGTTGACGACTGGAAAGGGAAATTTGCATTTCAAATTTTGCATAAAACCCGTCGTCAGCTGTTGTCATTTGCAAACTTGTAACGGTCTGTGCGCTTAGCAACAACACCACTATAGCATGAATAGTAAAAATGCAATCGTATTTGCCTTTTAGCAAATATGTATAATACTTTCGCTCTCCACTAGGGAATTACTCTACTGCCCACACACCTTATATTTAACAATGTAAGTGTGGTATTTAGTTATCACCAACGCCGACAAAGCTGTTGTCAGTAGAAAACTTCTAAACTAAATAAACTCTCGTTATCTTCGTCATTTGTGGTCTCCACTGTGTTGCCTTTACCAATCCAGACAAACAAAAACAAATAAAACATGTAAAGAAGTTGCTGTCCAACATTTGCACGCATTTTCTTATTTGCTTACTACCATCAAATAGAAGCAGCAAATGTGTATATTGTATGTGTGTTTGAAAAGGTTGTACATAGTAGTGAAGGAAGTGGGGAAATGTATGTAGAGCCAAAGACAAGACGAAGATGGAGAATTTAAGTAAAATTAATATTCCGCAAACATTTATGCATACCTCAAGGCGAATTAGAATAAACACAACAGCTGAACGTGTCAAATATGACAAGCACATGTACAAATATACAGAGTTTACACCATTTTAAATGCGCACCCACTGGCAAGTATGTATTTTTCAATAATACGCAAGCATTGCCTTACTCCGCCTTATTCATTTTTATGTACATATTTTACGTCGTAGCGTCGGAAGGATTGAAGAGATGTCGTCCGAGCAAGAATTATTTGTAAATAAAATACAATAATTTTCTATTTGACTTAATGCTTGTGAGTTGGGAAAAAGTGATAGTGTTTATTGGTTTTACTGGCGTTGCCAGAAATGGAAAATTACTTTTTATATTGTACCAAACGTATGTAATGATTTATTTTTATTTTTCTTCTTTAAATTTATTTGCTAGATCTCGTTGGCGGCCGCGATAGCCGAGTGGTTAGCATTGCGTACTGCGATTCGGAAGGCCTGGGTTCGAGCCCAGATTCGGGCAACATCCAAAATTATAGAAAATAAATTTTTCTAATTGCGGTCGCCCCTCAGCAGGGAATGTCAAGCCCTCGGAGTGCATTCCTGACATGAAATAAAAGCTCCTCATAAAAATACATCAGCCGTTCGGAGGCGGCTTAGAATAAACTGTAGGTCCCTCCATTTGTTGGTATAAACATCAAGACGCAAAACCACAAATTGGAGGAGGAACTCAGCCAAAATTCGCTTCAGCGGTTACAAAGCGCCATATATACATATATATATATATATATATATATAGAGAGAGAGAGAGAGATCTCGTTGCACTCCTCTTATGAATATTTATCGTTAAAAGGGGTTGGTTGAGCGACCAAGCTTTTGGCATCGATATTTATACATTTTCTTTTATTCCAAATTATTAATTTTTACAAGTGATCGCTGGACGATTAACATTGCATGCTACCGCTCATTACTAATATCAATACATAACTTCAAATTTATCTGATAAGGAACTTATATTCTTATGCATATGTACATATGCTTTCTAACGAATACAATAAGAAATGCTTAATGCAGGGTAATAAGCTCTAATATTGGAGAATCCCAACACTAAAATATAATGCTTTCATTTACGCTCATTTAACGCCTTTTCCTACGAACTTTTTCTTTATTGTTTAAGAGAGTAGAGATTGCCAATATTCAAGTTAGGGTGATTCAAAATATTTTCACAGCGCAAGACAATTTTAAGATTTGTTTTGAGCGGATTGTATTAAGCTTGTAACTTCGACGACTGCTCCAAAAAGGTTTTATAATAGAAGTTAAAACTCAAGTGCTCAAAAAAGTTGAAATTGCTTGAAGGGTGAGAATATGAATTACTCAAGCAGTGGAACTTCTCTACTCTGTGCTTGGCAACATAACCCACGGAGAGAAATAAATGAATTGAAATGAAACTTAATTACTTATTATTAACTTATTTAGAAACTCATTTAATGAGGTTCTGATAAGTATTTTTAAATAATCTAGCTGAATAAATTTAATTGCATTAAAATATAAAAAATATTAATAAAATATTAAAATTTCTTAAGTTTGCCATTTTTGTATAATTTTTCTTTCGATATATTTTTCCTTCTAGAAGGAATTTATTTAACAGTAAATGAAATTAGTGTCAAAAACTTAAATTAAGACAATTTCTCAATAATTAATTATTATATACTTGTTTAACATAGAATTGAAATTATTAAGAAACACGTTCTGCGAAATTGGAATATGTGTGTAACATACTCGGCCCCAATAGCCGAGTGGCTATTCCCAAATAGGAGGAGGAGCTCGGCCAAAAATCTCTTCATCAGTTATATATATATATATATATTTAGCGAATTCCAAATAAAAGTTCTGGGTCTAGAGCAAAGAGTGTAAACTATTATTTTCCTCAACTCTCTCACATTCTCTTATCTTAACTGATGAAACATAACCATTTCAGCAAAAAAAAAAAAAAATTCACTGAGCGCATTTACCAGCTGAATAAAGAAATAATAGACAGAAATCGATATCACAAAGGTCCAGTGCTATAAAAATTGCCAGTAAATAAGCGCTACAAATAATAAAACAAAGCTCAGCTGCATTAAAAGATGCTGAAATAATAGCTTCCAATTTCTTTAATTAACGCCAAACAAATGCAATTGGCAACACTGTATTTAAGTAAAGGAATTAGACTATTTTCAAATTACCGCAAGCAAACATCATTGGAGTGAACTCAAGAAATAAGATATACAGTGAGAAGTGAGAAGAAAACTGGTTGACAGTGTATATAAAAGGCGACAAGAGAAAAAGCCAATTTAAATTAAGCGCCACAACTGTCAAAGAAGTGAGATAAAACTCATTAAACTCCAAAGCAGTTGGTATATACAGCTAAAATGTAAATATTGCCCGTATACATTACATATAAAAATAGACAAATTTACACACAAATATTCCTATAAACGTGCGAAAGCTATTGAAATGAAAGGCACAAGAGGCGGGATTTGCAGACAAATGCCGGCAAACTTTAGGCTTCAAAAATGCTGGCTAGTAGTAACTGGCGTACAAACTTTCTGCAAATCTCGTTGACTAACTGACTGACTGTTGCTTTGTTTTACTTAGCTGTTTTATTTTAAGCGTTAATTTTGTGACGAAAAAGTTGTCGTTTTATTAACTTTGGCACGGAGTCGTCGACGTTTTTGGTCGTGCTTCATTAAAACGCTGTTTATAAAGTGACGAGCAGACATATCTTGATTTTGCTCTCACTGAAGTTGACGAAAATTCCGCAGCCTGGCGGAATGTCATTGCTCATGCGTGCGTGTGTGCCGCCACGAATATACTAAGCGGAAATAAATTGGAATTTAAACCACTGTAAAAATAATACTTACAAACAAGCGCAGTTCGTTTTGGAAAAGTCAATTCAACGATTCTTGGGCGAGTCGTCATTGATTGCCGTCGGGCATACGAAATATGTCAGTGTGAAATATATTTTAGATCTACGATTTCCGATAAGCAATGATAAAGCTTGCAGCGTAGCAATATAAATGATCCGTTTTAAAAGGAAAAAAATTAAGATAAAGTAAAAAAAAAGATTACCTCAGCTTAATAATGAAAAATTATGGCTGTTTACATTTGCTTATTCCCTCCACACCAACCTCATGTAAATAAATATATATGCAATATGTAAATATACGTGGTAAGCTGCAATCGCTTTAAAACATACTTAAACATGCACATAAATTTAAATTTATTGCTTTTGCTATTGAAATTATTATTAGTAGTCGTCAACAATATTATTGTAATTGTCTTTGCCTTTATTTTTGTTGTTATTCATGCGTACGTGTTTCGCACGGCTGGTATTTCATAGCTTGCTGCAAATGGCATGTATACCGACTTGATTGTGAGTCTAGAATAAGTTTATTGGTCCTCTCTCTTCCTCCTTCATTTAGTTATAAATTTAAATTCAATTAAGTGTTCAAAATCTTGCCAACAATTTCTTTCATTACAAATTCTTATTATTGTTACAATATTTTATTTCCGTTAATTGTGACCAGCGGCGGTGGTCGCATGTCATTTTCCGTTCGTGCCAATTTCCGTTATGTGTATCTAATATATGAAATTCTCGTGTGACGCTTTTTGTCACCAAACTTTTCCGAAATGGCTGAACCGATTTTTAGGAAAGTTTATGTGCATATCATCTACCCGAGTTGACCAGCATATATTTTCAATACTAGAAAGTTAGCTAGAGACTGGCCTATTCGAAAAAATCGTATTTATGGTTCAATTTACTTAAAATTTGATATATAGGTAGCTTTTTGCTTAGGTTAGTAGGAACAATAAATTTCTCCCCGTTTTTGATAGAAACACTTTTCTTTCCAGGAAGTGGATCGATCTATTTGAAAAAATATAAATTCAATTTGACCGAAATTTTAAATGATATGCCTCCATGAAAGACATTTGTTTCCCGAAAATGGGCTAGAGACCGAGAAAGAGACTACCGACAGATTTACAAAAATTAATACGATTTCGACATAAGAAAAGGAGTTATACTGCGGCTGCGGTTCAAGATATTCTTATACGTCAAACATTACTGTAAATACGTATATATCCGAATGGCGCGTTTCGCATATTCATATTGATATTTACTTGGTAGCGAATAAGCGACTGGCACACTATTTTTTAGCACTATTTGCAATACCAATTACTTATAGAATAAAAATTGCACAAAATATAGAAAACCGCAACAACTTGTGTCCGGGTCTGCTAGTATACATATATATATATATGATAGATTCGTTAGATTTTTATCTAAATTTTGTTATTTAGAGGTACCAACTCAATATTCCAAAATCTGAAATTAAGAGTTTAAGCTCTGGGTTTTTGGTAAAAAAAAGGGAAAATTTTAGTTTTCAGTAGCAGGCTTTCGGAAATAAATTGGGTATGGGGGGAAAGAGGAAGGTCCGCAGATTCTAAAACTAACTTTTTTTTCTAGGCAACTTATAGTTTTTGAGTAATTTAATTTTAAAGTTTGCAAAATTTAATGTACTATGACATTAAAATTGATGTTGCCGCATTGCTAAAATAGCAAATTAAAAATACTGTGCAAGGCGAAGTCGATGTTGGTTCGGCCCAGGGTTATTTTTTAAAGCGCACCGGCTTCGCCTTGCACATTATTTTTAAGTGAAATACTTTTGTAAATTGGCGGCCTATGGCCCCGCTTTAGAAAAATAACCCTAGGTCGAATCAAAATCGGCTTCGCCTTACAGAGTATGTTGAAGTGAAACACTTCGGTATGATGATAACCTTCTTTAATAATAAAATAAAAGTAAAGAATATTTTATAAGTACATATGTTTAATTGCCTCGATCAATTTCACAAAACTCTGCGAAATTCGCGGAGTTTTTGTAATTGTCTTTGACAAAATACCTCTTTAGAACGCGCCATTGGGACTCAATCTTTGAAATTTGTAGGTTATTTTACAAAGTACGGCAACACTTCATGATTAGACTGCAACCATTTTTAAGTGTGCATCTGTTTTGATTATAATATAATTTGTTAATGCTGATTTAAGTCACATTTCTTATTAATTTAAACAAAATAAGTGAAAATAATTTATCAAGTGGAAGTAATATACGCGTTGGTTAAAAGAAAGTTGAAAAAAAGTGAAAATTTCATAAGGAAATGATACGAAAAGATTGGCAATTGTTAACAACAAATAACTTGTGAACTATAATATTTTTAAATTTTATTTCTTAAAATATTGGAAAAAGACATCCTTCTGATCATTCCTACAAAGTTTCATGACGAAATTGCTTTTTATTTGCTTCTAATATGAAGTGCGACTGAAAACTAAAGCTCAGCCAAAAAAAATCCATTTGTTGGAAACAGTGCAAAGATAGCATAATAATTACTCTTTTAATGTAAGCTTTTTCATAAAAAATTATATCAGAAATTTATTTTTTAATTAAAAGAGGAGAAGGCCCCATAAATCTTTTTATTTATTATATATTAATTTGTAGGATTTATTTTAATTTTATATATTAAACTATTTTATTGGGTTGATCGGCCAAAAAGTGCTTCAGCGGTCAAAAATTCCAAATATATATATATATAATAATTAAATCGTTACCTAAAAGGTTATAAAAACTAAATTTCAAATTTTTTTAAATTTTTCTGCACCTATATTGAATTTTTTTATATTAAATTGCATACAATTTAATTTTCATTTATCTCATTTTTCTAGTTCGCAAAAAGCTTATTAAAGAAATTTGTTAGGTTTTTATTGAAATCCTCTCGCATTGATGCATAGAAATCTCCTTAAAATATGTGCAATTGTTTTGAAAGATTTTTCTGTAGAATCCTGATATTTTGAATATTGACAATTTGTAATTTTTTAAGTCAGCAGTAGTTATAACACTATACAAATATTAATACGTCTTAAATTCCAAACTCGCAGTGTACTTACATATACGTACGTCATATCTTTAAAAATCCTTTAAATTAAGCTTCTTCTTGTAAACTCCTATCAAGCACCAATCAACAATGAAAAAAGGGAAAATACTATTTTTACTGCTCAGATAAAGAAAATAAATCTATTCTTTACGCTCAATAGAACACCTCAATGTGTTAGACACGTTTGCTACTTTTTCTATCAACATCCACCCCTACACAACGACGATGCCACACTGGTCAAAGAACTTTGCTATTTGTTGGCGTGACAAAGCATCTTGAGCGCTATAAGGAGGATAGAAATGGCTCAAGAGTCCGCTGAGGTGAGAAGATTCGTGCGCTATCTACTTGCACCTGAACTTGGGGCGCACACTCAAGACGAAGGTGAATGTTGGCAGGTCGTGCGCCTTGCTGCTCTGCTCAACATACAATGGAACGTCTTTCTCCACGTCTAGTCTTCAATCTTTGTTCGTCTATTCACCTGCTCACCTGTTCGCCAATTCAGTTTCTTCATCTTTTTGACTGTCTCTTGGAATAAATAAGCTGACAAACAGCTTTTCATATCTTACTCAAACTAAACTTACAGCAGCCACAATCACAAACAGCAACCACAGAAGCAGCACACTACACCAGCAGCGTAAGGAACATCAGCGGCAGTGGCACCTAGAGAAATTTATGAAAGGAAGCAGCTAATAGTTTCAACAGCAGACAGATATTATAATATATAATATTTACATATAAACACATTTTTACACATGCATATGTTTGTAGGTGCGTAGGTGTGTGTGTTATAGTGATGAAATATGTAAAGGTTAGGTAAGTAGCTTGCCGTTGGCGTTGCAGGCAATTGCGCACCTTTGAATTGTCGGTTGAAGACGTCTCGCTCTTGTCTACTGCCACATTTTGTGGGCAGAGATTTTCACAAAATTTAAATGTAACTCTACATACCTGCATTACCTTCACAGTTGAGTGTAAAAGTTTCTACTGACAACTTGCAACTTGCGATTTGCGCCTTTCAAAAATTGCTCAACCAAGTTGTCAACCAAAGAGGCAACCAATGCTTCTTTATTGGTAGCTTGGCTGGTGCTTGTTGCTTGATTGGTTGGGCGAATAGTTGGTTGAATGGGGGTTTCCTCGCGGTTGAGTTAGTTACTTGTGCCCACAAACCATTATTTAAGTATCCTTATAGAACTTTCACTACGTATACCTGAGTGAATATACATATTTTTGAATGGCATGTCGAGGCAGCCAACCGCGTAGGGAATCAGTCAACCATAGTAAAAACTTGAGCTTCTGAATGAGTTCCATTCCAAATTATCTAAATTATGAGAAAATTTGTGTTACAAGAGCGGGTTTATTTAACACCAGGTTTTATTAGAAGAGGATATGAATATGGTGTGAATCCCAATTTTGTTTTTTAACTGAAATTTTATTTGAAACTGAAATTTTATTTTTCTAAAAATAAGAAACGTGAATGTTATAAATTTAATGGAACTTGCTAAACAAACTGAGTTTACATCGAGTTTGGTGTTGCACACAAAATTATTTTCAGGGCAAAAAATATGGGCTCTCAAACTACAGTAAAATGATTTGAATAGCATATTACATAAAATTTTTAAAGTCAATTGCTTTTTCGAACTATCACTTTTTGCGCCGATTATGTAATGCATGCACTCTTCTCGAAAATATTAAAATTATTTAGACGTCGCACACGATATTCTTGAAACACACAAATTCGTGGGATCCAAAACAAAACCGGTTATTCGAATAATTAGTATTTTTAGAGTTTTCGTATAGTTTTATAAAGTTATAAATTATAAATGAAGTAGTAAAAAGGCAGAATGATTTTGATGTCTTAATTTTGTTGTGATAAACCAGCCGATTCATGTAAAGGCAAACGAACGAATGTTATAACGGGCCGAGCACAGTGCTTGGAGAACCGTTTGAACTTATTTCTCCATACAAACCAACAACAAATATTTTAAACTCATTATTATTTACGACTCTATGATTTTAAGATGCTTTGAGACATCTTTGTAGTATCCCGTTTACTAAAAATAAGATCAGTTAATATAAAAATAGTTATGTAATTTTCCAGCTAATCATAGATCATCATAATTCCTCTAAGCGGAAATAAATTGCTCCTTTTAACTTTCTATCTATCTGTGATATCAGTATACACAGTGTTACTAAATGGACCTGGGCGCTGATTTACAGTATATATAATAATATAAACTTTGCATTTATATATTTGATTATGTGTATATTTTCCATAAAATTAAGCTTCAATTCATAGAAATTTTCTTCAGTTTCCTGCAAGCGAATATGCAAATGACAAATGCCAGCATAACAACAAAAGCTTTTATGATTTTCCAAAGGCATTACGATTCAGCTTAAAGTTGAAACTGTTGCAGCTATAAGATGTCTGCTTGTAGGAACTAACTGGCTTCAAACTTATATAATGCTTTACATAAGGTAAATTCGTGTGCCCATACAATTAAATATAAGTATATATATGAATGTATGTAATTCTCAGTCTATCTTCTTATTGTGCTTGTACCCAAGGGAAAGTAGCCCTCCAGGTTTTGTTTTTCAACTTTAACTCCCTTAAGAACTTATGTTGGCTTCAAGTGTGGCACTCTAGTGAAAGTAAAATACAAATGAGTGAGTGTGTGAAGGTAAGGAATACATAAGTTTATTATATTTAGTCAACTTACAAGTGCTTATTTGCCATTGTGTGTAGCCGTCAGAGGCAGGCACAAACTTTAAGATTGTGTTGAGTATCCTTTTCAGAAAAATAAAACAAAATGCTATAAGTCTGTTTTTAAATATGTGCTCACAAAAATTAAAAAACTCAAATACAAGAAAAGTACTAATACATAAGTATAAATGAAAAATATTGCGAAGTCTTCATACTTTTCATGAATATATCAAATTTTTTGCAAATACATAATTCGATTTCGATGTTTTTTGGATCGTGAGTAGGCTACGAAATTTCACACCATTAGATGCTTTCTGGCGAACTTTTTACCCAAAACCTCATATCTCAATGAACCAATAAATTTCGTTGCAATGTCTGAAAGAACGCAAACTAGCTCAAACAGACGGACGTATTTCGAACCAAAATTAATATACCATTTCATGCACATGGAAGTTATACAGATTATATTATTTAAATAAATATTATAAAAAATTTAAAAATAAAATTAAAAATAAAATAAAGTAAAATAAAAGACAAAAGGATAAAAACTTAGAAAAAAAAATAAAATAAAATAAAATTATTTATTAAACAAGCAAAATTAAAATAAATAAAATCAAATCAAATCAAATGAAACCAAATTAAATCAAATCAAATCTATTCAAATCAAACCAAATCAAATCAAATCAAATCAAATCAAAACAAATCAAAAAAAAAATAATAATAATAAAAAATAAAATAAAATTTAAATAAATTAAATTAAATTAAATTAAATTAAATTAAGGTTTGTTTAATGCGGCCTGTAATTGTTTTTGGTTATAAGTGAATGAGCTGTACTCAAAGGCCTATTTTTGTTAGAAAAATTATTTTCATTGAATATTTTTTTTATACAACAAAGAAAAATTGGTAAAAGTGACAGCTGTTTCGGAGATCACCACATCTCCTTATAAGATTTCTTTTGCCAAGAATCGAACCGACGGATTCTGGAAACACAGGCGAGTACTCTAACAACTGAGCCAACGTCTGCCGTAATCTGTTGTTGTATTATGCGATTTTTTAACTAACCAACAACTATTAAGTGCGCTACTATTTAGCTGCTATTTTTACTTAATGTTGGGTTAGCGAGTTTTTGCAATCCTGCATACATTCAACAACAAATTACATAGCAGACGTTGGCTCAGCTGTTAGAGCACTCGACTGTGATGCCAGAATCCGTCGGTCCGATTCCTGGCAGTAGAAGTCTGATGAGGAGATGTGGTGATCTCCGAAACAGCTGTCACTTCTACCAATTTTCTTTGTTGTATAACAAAATATTTAATGAAAAATAATTTTTCTAACAAAAATAGGCCTTTGAATACAGCACATTTACTTATATATTAAATTAAATAAATTCAAATAAAATAAACAAAATAAAACAAACAAAATAAAATAAAATAAAATAAATATTAAACAAATAAAAAAATAAAAAGAAAATAAAATAAATATAAAAAATTAAACTAAATTATATAAAGGAAAAAAACTAAAAAAAAATTTATTAAAAAACCTTAAATAAAATCAAATCAAATCAAATCAAATTAAATGAAATCAAAGCAAATCAAATCAATCCAAATCAAATCAAAACAAATAAAATAAAATAAAATAAAATAATGTAAAATAAAATAAATAAAATAAAATAAAATAAAACTAAATTAAATTAAATTAAGTAAATTGAAATACAATAAAACAAAATAAAATAAAATAAAATAAAATAAAATAAATAAATATTAAAAAATTAATAAATAAATAAATAAATATAAATATAAATAAATAAATATATAAACTAAAAAATAAAATTAATGTAAATTAAATTAAATAAAATTAAATAAAATAAAATAAAATAAAATAAAAAATATAAAAATAAATAAAAATGAAATAAAAAAATAAAATAAAATAAATAAAAAATAAAAAAATAAAAATATTAATATGTAAATAAAATTGAAATCAATTAGATTTAAATTAAATAGAAAATATTATAATATAAAACTAAATTAAATTAAATTAAGTAAATTGAAATACAATAAAACAAAATAAAATAAAATAAAATAAAATAAAATAAAATAAAATAAATATATATTAAAAAATTAATAAATAAATGTAAATAAATATAAATATAAATAAATAAATATATAAACTAAAAAAATAAAATTAATGTAAATTAAATTAAATTAAATAAAAGAAAACAAAATAAAATAAAATAAAAATATAAAAACAAATAAAAATGAAATAAAAAAATAAAATAAAATAAATAAAAAATAAAAAAATAAAAATATTAATATGTAAATAGAATTGAAATCAATTAGATTTAAATTAAATAGAAAATATTATATTTTGAAACAAAAGAAGGTAAAATTAAAAATTTAGCTACCGAAAATTTATCCCGGCAGAAAAATTAAAGGAATTTTTAATACATGTATATGTGGTTTTGCGTCTTGATGGTTTTACCAACAAATGGAGGGCCCTACAGTTTATTCTAAGTAGCCTCCGAACGGCCGATGAGGAGCTTTACACAGAAATACAATCGGAGGGCGACCGCAATTAGAAAAATTAAAATTCTACAATTTTAGATGTTGCTCGACCCTGGACTCGGATCTAGGCCTTCCGAATTGTAGTACGTAATGCTAACCACTCGGCCATTGCGGTCGTCAATTTTAATACATATACATATATAAAAATACCTCTACATACAAAACCATTCACACGTTTAAGCATATCTTATTGACTGCAATTAGTTTTACTAATATAGAATTCATTGAATACAAAAATAACCAACTTTTACATGCTTTTATAAAAAATTCCGTAAACAAGAAAAACTTTTCCTTTCAAATCGCCTCTGTTTGAACATATAATAGCTTGACTGCCGTCTGTTAACGTAGAATCTGACTATGTTCGACTCACTTTTCAAATGTGCAACCACAAAAAGCCACGAACAAACTTCACTATAGTTCACTTCAAATGCAATTAGTCGAAGGGATGTCCAGCAGACATACACCCCACATACTGCATGTTCTACAAGCCCTGCACTGCATACTCCATACCACCCACTGACACAGGTCTTTATTCATATAATGCTTTCCTTAGCTCGTTGACCGATTCGCAAACTTTCGTTAGCGCCTTTTAGCTTCTGTATCCTAACAAAGTGTTGACGGCCCGTTTGGTATGAATGAATATTTTCCTGTAAAAAGTGAGAATTTGCGGCAAAGTGAATTGCGGAAAAGTAGTGAATATTCCATTCTCATTCTGTGGCCAATTTGTGACCGATTCGAGAGTGAAAGTGAAAAAATAATAGAATTTCTCTAACAAAACGAGCAAAAAGTTACGCTTACATAGGTACATACGTACATGTACATACAGCAACTTTAGCCATGTTAAACAAATTTACCTAACTTCATTAAATATTTATAACGGTACCACTGTAGTTGGTTAAACAATTGATGCAAAATTAATTCTATTTTCTTGGTGTTGAAATTGAAGTGAATAACTAGCATAAAATAAGTCCGTGATGAAAATCACTGATACCACGATCTCATTTTGAAATATTTGAGATTAGAGCTTTCATTTCATTTACTTGTAGTTCTGTCAAAAATACTTAAAATTTCCATAACATTCCTGTTAACGGATTTGTTCAAGGAGTATACAATTGTAGACAATAATTATGAAAATAAGCAGAAGAAATGGAAAAGGTTTTGACTTTAGTTTAACAGATGTTAGAGTTTTAATTTATTTTAAATTATATATCTTTACATTTTTATTTAATTTATTTAAATTTTATTTTTATTTATATAATTAATATTTTATTGTATATTATTTATTAATTTTTTTCTTTAATTTTTTTTTAATTAGGATATTATACAAACTGATAGTAAAGAAATGCTAATTCTTCAAATAAAATGTTTTAAATTGCTTTTTATGAAGTGCATCTTGATAAATTTTAATATTCTTTTTAAGGAAGAGCAAAAATCTAGTTATATTAATTAATCGTTACCTGCCTTACCGATTTTTTTGTTTAAATACGCTGTTGGTTTTTCATAACCAAAGAAAAAAGTTTCTACACATGTTTAATTGAAGTAAGGTAATTGATCTTTAATCGATGGGTTTTTACTCAACGCTCCCAATCGACCCTAAAAGATCCCGCAACACTGATGGAGGGCATTGTTTAGAAACACTTTTGGAAATCCAATTCTCAAAAATTGAACCATTTAGTCAGAGTCTATTTTCAATTCCTACATTATTCATCAAAATAATTGACCCTAACATATTGATATTGCCTTTGGAAAATATCGCTCATACGCAAAGGAGTACGATTTTTTATTGCCTATAAAACTCATACACACATATATATATATATATCTTTTGGCTTTGTTTTGCCTTTGCATGCAATTGACTCTTTCCCAAACATTTTTTGTATCCAATTTATTTACTTATATCATAAGTATGTATTGACATGCGTTGTTACCTGCTATTCTTTCAACCTTCACCTTGTCTTCGCATTCATCTATTGCTGACGTAAGTTCAACGTATTGAATTTTCTAAATAAATAAATAGTATATGTGAGTTTATGTGAGTATTTGAAAAATTTACGACACATATATTCCTGCAGATACTTTTTTCAATTTACTTCAGATACTATTTAAGTATTGAGAGAATTTTTGCATTGCTGATGTTTTGTGAGTTTTTACTGTAGTCCATAAAAATACACATGAAAGTAAATTGAAAAATTCCATTTCGAAATTTATTCACAAGGAATCAAGCATTTCGTGCGCTATTACACTTGGTTGATGTACATATATTTATGGCTATGTCTTTATACAGTGGCGGACAAAAGTCTACAAACACCTTCTGCTATCGCTTTGCTGAAAAATGTAGGTATACAGTTTTATTTTAAATTCTTATCTAACATAAAATAAAATAATTATTGTGAAGAAACGCGAATATTTCCTTGACAAAAGTCTACACACACCACGGGTTTACTAGCAGTTATGTCGATATGCTGTGTTGTTATGGCGGTTAGGTACCTTTTTTTACTATTTTTATTTAATTTTGTATTCTAATTTGCTAGCATTGAATTTAGTTGTGGTTTAAATACAATGGCTCAGCGAAAAATATATCCATTCACATAAGTATCTTGGTTATTCAGCAAAGAAAAGAGAGGAAATCGTATAGTGAAATTTAAATTTTTTTAATCCTAAGTCCACCGAAAAAACGACGCGTATTGGCCGTCCGAAGAAGCTAACTTGAAGAGACATCAGCTTTATTCTGAAAGAAGTGAATGATAATCCTAAAGTTATATATTTGGCGCTTTGTAACCGCTGAAGCGGTTTTCGGCCGAGCTCCTCCTCCAATTTGTTGGTTTTGCGTCTTGTTGTTTTTTTCCTACAAATGAAGGGACCTACAGTTTATTCTAAGCCGCCTCCGAACGGCCGATGGATTTTTATGAGGAGCTTTTTTCATGCCAGAAATACACTCGGAGGGCTTGAATTTCCCTGTTGAGGGGCGACCGCAATTAGAAAAATTTATTTTGATATAATTTTGAATGTTGGTCGAACCTGTGCTCGAACCCAGGCCTTCTGAGTGGCAGTACGCAATTCTAACCATTCGGCTACTGCGGCCGCCAATCCTAAAGTTACTGCTCAAAAATTAGAAGAAAACATCGCAAACTCATCAAAAAAGTGTGTCCTTTTAAAAACAATTCGAAGAACTCTGTACGATAACGGCTTTCACAGTAGAATGCCACGTAAAAAGCTTCTTATTTCAAAAAAAATTCCTAAATTTCAATTGCAGTTCGCTAAAGGACATATAGACAAGGGAATGGATTTTTGGCAATAAGTCTGGTTTACAGACGAATCGAAGATCAGTGTATTCGGCAGCGATGGAAGACCAAAAATTTGGAGAAAAGAAAACACTGCACTTAACGCCAAAAATATAGTACCAAGAGTGACGCATGGTGGCGGCAACGTAAAAGTTTGGAGAGAAGTTGCGGCATCTGGAGCTGAAAAGCTTGTTTTTATTGAGAGTAATAAGGATCGGTTTAAATATAAGTTGTTGAAAGCTATTCTGAAGCCTTCGGCGGACATTTAGGAGCCTGACACAGGCTGGATCTTTGAACAGGATAATGATCCAAAGCGCACGGTCTATATTGTTAAGGATTGGTTGCTTTATCGTACTCCAAGGCAGGCACACACCACCTGAAAGCCCAGATTTGAACGTTATTGAATATGTCTGGGAGATTTTAGAGCGAAAAATTAGAAAAAATCAGATTTTCAGCTCAGCATTACTCGAAGAGCGTCTTATTGAAGCTTGGGACAGTATTACTCCCTCAGAATTGACAAATTTAGTAGCTTCGATGCCACGACGGGCTCAGGTTGTTAGCGATGCGAACGGTGGACCAACTAAATAGTAAAAAGTTCAAGTTACCTGATATTAACCAAAGTTTTTGCGCTAAGATAAGTTATGTATGTACTGGTTGAAGACTTTTGTCAATGTTGGATTTACGTTTTTTTTTGTCATATCTTTACTATCTTATGTTAAAAATTGTTTTTTTTTTTTGGTTTTTATGATAAGGGAAAATAATTGAAATAAACTGAGTCGTTAAATTTTCCAATAAACTTTTTGGACTTTTAATTCAACGAAAGTAGGCGGTGTTTGTAGACTTTTGTCCGCCACTGTATTTATCTATGCGTAAACATTCTGATGTCTTTGACACACTCTCGGTACCCAACTCATTTTTCATTTATTTTCCTATCATACGACGGTGTTTTGCATATATTTATTTTTCATTCTTCCATTAATTCTTTTCAATCTTTACTTTATTTTCTACCATCACATTCTTGTTTATTTGTGCCAGTATTTTATGGATTGGCATTTTCTTCATTGAACTAAATGGCTTCATCGGCTGTTAACACCGTCGTCACCATCATCTTCATTGCCGACCGTCGTAATATTGTGGTGGCATTTTTTCAGTTTCGTAAAACCAATAAGAAGAAGAAATACTCAATTTTTTCTTTCTTTCTTTATATTGGGATGGGAACTCTCAACAATTGAAACGCCGGTATGAACCCGCAACACAAAGCCAAAATAAAAGAAATGAATAAATAAAAAAGGTGGTAGTCGAAGAATAAAAACAAAGTATTTCACCTGTTACAATGGTATTTCTGATGAAAGTCACTGCGTTTAAATAAAACCTAGAGACTATGCGCAAAAGAGCTTTTACGTGAAAAATGTAGAATAATAATGCGCGCAAACAAAACTTATAACATTAGAACTGTAGAATACTAACTATATTATGGAATTCTTAATCCGTTTTTCCTTTTATTTATTTACGAATAAGCAAAGAGACAAATCGGAAATTATCGAATTATCTGCAATTTGGCAGTTCTAACAATCACACAGTGGCTCTTAACTAAGAAAGCTTTCGGCTTCAACACTATAAAATAGTTTATTTTATGTCTTTTGCGTTTTTCTTTCGAAAATTAAGAATTCACAATATAGTTTTTCCCCTTCATCTAACATCTATTGATCTACTGTGGTATGAAAACAAAATTTGTCTTACGTATGTACCCTAGCGACTCGTAATCAGCATTCAAATTTAATTATGAAAATATTTACGATCACGTTTCGTATTCATGGAGTACTTCGCTACTTCCGATTTTAAAGTAGGAAAGCATCCTTTATAATTAATGCATTAAATAAATACCATATAAATTAAAATCGGAATTTTTTATTTACTGATATGAGAAGCGAAGTTATGAATAATATATCTTAAAGTGTCAGTATTTTATAAATGAGTTTTTTTTTACGAAATTCTGTTTTCGAATTTCGTCGTAAAAGTAATCCTTAATTTTGGCCGAAGGTTTTGCCAACAGAACAGTATTTTTAAAATTCTATTTTACGGTGTTATCAAGCATAAAATTATATATTTTGTTTTTAGTAATTTCCTTATAATTACAAATAGTATTTAAAGATAATCAAATAACAATATTATCTAAATTAAATTTGATTTTCGTTGATAATACATAACATTTCGCACATTTAGAACGCTCCAACTTAGAATTTGTGCAACGGAATTCCCATCTCACATAATTCAAAAACGTTAAATTTTAGTGTCCCATCATAGAAAATTTATCTTTATTAACAATATGGCGTGCAATTTTTTGTTTAATAACATCTGTATTAAAAGATTATATCTACTTCGACATCGGAAGCTTCACAATAAGTAATCAAATCGTATAACTAAACAAACACAATAGGGAATGAATTGTTGGTTCAACGGCTGCAAACGACTATGAATTCTTTAATATATTTTACAGTTCGAAATTTGTTTCGCAAACCTTAGCTCAAAAAAAGTAAGCTTTTAAAGATTTTATTTATTAAAAGGTGATATTTCGCTCATGTTTGCTTCAAGTTTAATAAAAAACGTATTTGTTGTTAAAACTCAAGGTTTTTTAAAAGGAAAAACATGAATAATATAAATCCTCAAATAGATACTCATCTTCATCTAAATCTAAGTGCACATCAGCGTCGGCATTGTATTTTATGAAAAAGAACTTTTTACATGTTCTGTTATATTGAAGTAAGACAATGATCACAAAATGTTGTTGTTTTTCTCTTCATTTTAGGAGTTTTACAGGTTTCACCTCCGTGCGTTAGTCTGAGGCAAAAAAAAGTAATACTTGAATTAAAATGAATTATAAAAGCTTAAATATACTACTTGACGCAATCTCGGTTCTGTGAGACCCCTTTTGAAATCCACCAAGTCCATTTCAATTTGTCTTTTGCATCACTTGGCCAACTGCTTCTGTGTTAACTCCATAGAGCTCTTTCAAAAGTATTTTGCGCTTTTCAGACTTATTGTTGTTCTACATAGGGTCAGTATGCTCAAAAAGCCTGAACCCTGCAAGTCCAGCAACATTCAACATATTACAAATAATGTCAGCGGTTTTTTCTTTTGCCAGAGAATCCACGGAGCTCTTTGCAAAAAGTCTCGATAACTTCCGTTTTTGTTATGTTAAATGATATTTTTCTTCATTGGCTTTGGCAGTTGATAGTAGTAGAACGTTTTTCTTCAATATTTTAAAGCTTGCCAATCACATTGCATTTTGAAAAGCATACCAATGATGTAAAAAAGTTTTGACAGTTGTGGTTGATTGTGGGTTTATTGTGCCCACCAAGGCAGTATTCCGTGGAATCAAATTCTCCTACAAATCATAACTGTTAAAAAGATGTCCATCGTGATATTAACTCCCATATCCAAAAACGATTGCTGAGTCGCAAGCGAGATTGCACCCAATACCAATTGATCTCTGTTAATTAGGTTGTGAAACCAAATACAATTCCTCGGCGAGTGGATAATTGGATTTTGCGTCAAAATCCAAAATATATTTATACCATATTAGGCTTACAGGGAATATATGGGCATCAGACTCTTGTTATGTCCATATAATATATCGAATATGCGCCAACTTATCGTTCACAGTCTCTCAGCGCGAATCTCTACATCGTTAAAGCGTAAAAAGTGAAATCACTGTTCTATAAATGGGCATTTTGTACAAAAAATCCTTGGCGTGAGCTAAAAACAAATACTAAAAAAATAACTGTTGAACTGCTCAATAACCATCAAAGGCAAATAAGAACACAAAAACCACTAAAGACAAATAAAAGCTTTCGGGCTTATGGGCACTTAGTTCCCCATGTCATATAAAACCCGCTACTTTCTTATAATAATAGGTATTTAAGCGTGCCCTTGATATTACGGTTAGTTTTACTAAATACAAAATCCCCTTCATTTCGCGCGCACCCTTTTATGCCTCCTACAAACATTTCTCATAAAGGGTGTTTTTTATAGAGGTATAGAACTTTAAGTTGGCATTACTTTTCAAGATGGATACGGACCAATGATTCCACCAGCCCATAAAGCGCACCAAACAGTCAGTTTTTCTGGATGTAACGGTGTTTCAACATATACTGGAGGATTACCTTCACTCCAAATGCGGCAGTTTTGTTTGTTGACGTAGACATTCAACCAGAAGTGCACTTCATTTTGTCGACGATAAAATGGACGTAGTGCGCGATGCGTTTTCCGCACAGAACCATTATTTTCGAAATAAAATTGCACTATTTGCAAGCGTTGTTTAGGCGTGAGTCTATTCATGATGAATTGCCAAACCAAGCTGAGAATAAATCACTTGACAGCTGTTAAATCGGTTGCCATCTTGAAAAGTAATGCCAACTTAAAGTTCTATACTTCTATAAAAAACACCCTATATAAGCATTGTACGGCAAATAAAATTTGAGATTTCCTATACAACCATTAGCAAGCGCGCACAGAGCTAGTAAATTAAATCAAATTGAACTTTCCAAACACTAAAATTTCATCTTCAATAATGAATAGCTACGGATAATATGTGCAACACCAAAAGGCAGGTATAGAATAATGCCAAATTCCCATACAAATTAAATGTCACAAAAATTTCATTACCAACTATAAAAAAAACTGGTCATTATGCCAAGACTTTAAGACGTGGAGGAAGAGTTAAGCTGAAGCGAGAAGTGAAATAAAGCATAATATGGTAAAATCTGTTATGGTTCGCACAGAATCCATTGAGAAATGAAGTAAAAAACACTTGAAGTTGTTTGACAATATCTTGTTGAATTTGCTTAAAACTTATACGGTGAAAACTGTAATTTTCGATGAATTAATACGCGTTATGTGTGGTCAATGGCAAGGTAGAGTACTCAATTCTATTTTTATAGAAGTTGGCAATAATTATAAACACTAAAAAGAGAGTAAAAAGTAGCGATTGTGAAAAAAGTGGTTAAAATTGACATTGAAACCTTAATAAAACTGAAAATCCATTGATGAAATTCAATTGTATTAATTATTTCTTATGCATGCAATAAAGCAAACAAAAATAATTTAACGTAGAAGAATTTCTGAACGGGTGGTACTTACTGAAAACAATCCATTGTATATTTTTGTGTTAACAAGTCTTGCACATACTCACATTTAATTGCTTTGCGTGAAATACTTAGAATTATTTTAGATACGAGGAATGTTCAAAGGTAAAAGTGAAGGTTTTGCTCGCTGTTTTCTTTGATTGCAATGGTGTGTTGCATCATGAGTTCCTGCCAAAAGGTCGTATAGTTGATAAGGAATACTACAAGAAATTTATGCAACGTTTGCGTGAAGCTATACGGCTCAAACGATCGGAATTGTTGAAAATCAAACGGATTCTGCATCACGATAATGCGCCAGTTCACACATCAATGCCTATTCGAGATTTTTTGGCCCCTGCGACTTTTTCTTATTCCCAAAACTAAAGAAACCAATGAAAGGAAAGCGTTTTGCCACAATTGATGATATCAAGTAAGAATCGAAAAAAGAGCTGATGGCCATATCGAAAAGCGCATTTCTGAAGTGCTTGGAGGATTTAAAAAAGCGTTGGCACAAGTGTACTATATCCGAGGGGTATTACTTTGAAGGGGACAAAATAGATATTTGATGAATAAATAAGTACTTTAAAAAAAAAATCTAAAATTCACCTTTTCCTTTGAACACACCTCGAATGCACTTATAGCTATTTCGGTGGGAGTTTATTTAATTAAATTTAGAAAAATGTATACTTTTAATAACAACAAATTTTTCAAGATAATTTTGGTCAAAAATTATAATATTATAAATAAAGGCACATGCATATATATGTATATGTAATAAACATACAAATTATAATTTCAATGATGTTTCCACTCGTTTCGGTACTCAAATCCAAACTTAAACTGAAATAGTTCATTTGTACCACCGCAAAAATGTCTCCAAAGCCATTATTACTGTAAATAAGACCTTTCTTGCCACACATGCAACATTTGCTGATGTCATACATTATCTTTGAAATTAACTTGAACAACTCAAATTGCCAGGAAGCCCAAAAAGCGACTAAAACGATATTAAAAAGAGAAAATCGGCTTATTATTATTTGAACTTTTTATGTTGCAACAACGACAATAAGTTATTGTAATGGAAATTCGTTCAATGCAAACAATCTACAAATATCGACGTTGTTAAACACGCTCACCCAGCGCACGAAAGTCTAAACAGTCAAATCGAGGCAGTAACTCACTTACCTATTGCATGTTCCACCACAAAAGTTGCAATAAAAATAACAACAAAAATTCATCCGCAATGAATTTTGTCAACTGTTAAATAGAAACTCGAAAACGATTAAACTATATTTTTTGTTTACTTTTTATTTATTTATCTACATATGCAAAAGCATCGTATTAAATTTAAGAGTTTTATAAAGGGCCAAGCATGGAATAGATAAAGAAGGATGTATGCATTCGAAATTGTTGAACAATATGTATTTGCTGCCTACTGCCTCCTGGATAATTGCAGTGATATATTTACGAGTATATGCTTCAATTTATAGTTAAAGTCTGTGGATGAATAAGTAACCACTTAAGTGGGCGGTTGATAGAATACAGAAATTCAATTTCCCCAAAACGAAACCGCGATTACATGCACATATATGTACGCTTATATATATTTTTTCCTTGAATCCTTATTAGCACAAAGTCGAACACACGCATACAGCAAACAAATTTTTATAGTAAAATTACAGAAATCAACAGAAAAAATTATTCGCAAATAAAAGCGTAAAAAGTCAATAGTGAAAATTGGAAACGATTTTATTTAAAAAAGTGGGTAAAAAAGAGAGATTGCGGAGAAAGAGTTGTTCAAAATGAAATAAATATAATAATATTAAAGTAAAAAAAATGTCACATAAATACTGTGTGACGCTGCGGCGCACCAAGCGGTCGGAATTAAACGCAAGAAAGGATTCACAGGCAATAGCAAAACACGCACGATAAGTAACTCGCACAACACTAAGGGTTCGCAATAAAAATGGAAATCGAAAGCAATAAAAAATAAAACTTTCTCATTTATTTTATATTCCACATTTTCAACGCAGCAAAATTGTTGTCAGAGTTTATATTGCTTTGGAACTTTTTAGGATCTTAGGCGCAAAACACAATTCAATTGGCGGAGTGCACCAGAAGTTTATTGTGTATGTGCATATACGTACAACCGATGGGGAAGCGAATGTTAGTGAAGTACTTGCAGAAAAGTAATCGAAAGGGTGGCATGTCAGTAGATGTGGTACTCATTATGTTGTGGTATTCAAAGTATTTACTTTGAAGTTTTTTTTTAAATACTATGCTTGTTTTTAAATATATGAATAGTTCATTTCAATAAAACAGTAAATAATGGCGAATGTATAATTTAAATTAGATTGTATATATTTTCGAACTCAACTCATAAGTTTATGTTCTAATTCGCAAATCATTACAAAAATTAATTGAAATAGTTTCCTAAAAAAACATTATTCCCCTGAAGGATTAAAATTGTATGCAAGAAACTCCCTTCAAACTAAACAGAAATACCAAGTTGCGCCAAATATCAATTGTATGACGTGACGTATTACTTCCATAGGCTTTGACTATCCATTGTATTTGGTGTAAATATATTTGAAAATTCAACTAGAAGCATGATTGGTTCTTTTTATTACAAAGCGTAGACACAGAGTTGCTTTTTCTTTAAAAATTTTCTACAAATTTTTTTTTGTTTTTTTTTTTTGTTTTTACTAAAATAAAGAAAATCACACACTGTGTACGAGAAAAATATTTGATTTAATTTCCGAATTCAAATTTTATAAATAATAAATTTTTTAAAGCATGCTTGATCTCTTCTCAGACTTATCATAAGTTTTCGTGCCTTAGCAATATCTTATTGTTTCCCTTGTTCTCTTTAATATAATATATTCAATGCACCTCTCCATTCAAGATTTGTATGTCACATAGAGAAAGTAAAAGTTAACTTCTACATCTCTTTCTAGGTGTTGGTCTATCGGAGGATATTCTGAAAATTATGATAAACAATGAACATTGATTTGCAAGTCCTTAGAAATATGTGAACTTTGGTCTCAAAACAAGTTGAAATTGATTTTTTAATTTTGGTTAATTTAATGTAACATTCACATGTTTTGTTAAAATAACTGTAATTATTTTAGTTTTTGACTTGGGGTCAAACCTTACGTAATATGTAGAACGCTTTGACACTATTCTTTGCAAGCTTATTTGTATAAAATACTTTTATTTTGGATAATATTTGTGAAGCATGAAAAGATTATACTATGTAAGTTATCAAAAATTGTTTACGATAGCTGTTGGGAATTTTAAAAATATATATTGGCGCTAAGTAAACGGTGAAGCGAATTTCTGCCGATCTCCTCCTGTAATTTGTGGTGTAGATCTTTAATATTCTTCCAACAATTGGAGGGACCTACAAATCCGCCTCCAAACGGCTGATGGCTTTTTATTGGAAGATTTTTATTTCATGTCAGAAATACCTTCGGAGGATTCATATTCTCTGACGAAGGACAATCACAATTATAACAATTAATTTTGAAATTTTGGATTTTCATTGGACCGGGATTCGAACCCCTTCTTCATGGTAATACTAGTAACCACTCGACTATTGAATCTATATTAAGAATTATATAAGCAACTGCCCAACTCGGTTGGATGCGTAGACTACTATCTGTTGATATGTTCCTCAGAAATAATTTAATGATTTAATCATGAATAACGTTAGGCAGAAGTAAAAGCCGACTATTTTTTAATAAAATTCATAATTTTTGCTAAAGATATTTATATATATAAAAGATATTTTATTTTTTTTATCAATCTTTTCATCTATTTCGTTTAGGTTATTTTAAAAATTATAATATCATTTTCCAAGCAAGCGCTCTTCTTCATTAGATGTTTGTGACAAATCCTTTTTATTAACCAAGTATAATTTGTTTCGGTCCTGTGCTTGCAACTTTAAAGCACACCTCCTTAACACAATTCAATAATATAATTTGTCACACACATCTTATGGGGGAGAGTGCATGCGTGGAAAATGACATTATAATTTTTAAAATAAACTAATTGAAAATTCAGGTAAGACTGATGAAAAAAATTAAATATCTTTTAAATTTTAGAGACAACTCAAAATTTACTCCCATATGTGCACTGCCAGTCAAGTCTAAGTCAAATATATACGCGACCGCTAGTGTACATTTTAAAGTTTCCATCATGCGAGATATAGAGAACCCGGCCACCGACAGCGGTAGAAATTCGGAAATTATGCGCATGAGAATTTCGTGTTTGAGTGGTTCACGCCACCGCAGTTTATGATGCATCACTTCTGGTTTCACTCTTTTCCATTCCCATCTTTCTACTCTTTCTTTCCATGTTGTTTCTCCAAACAAAATGCAAATGCATACATGCTCTTTCATAAGGAAAGGTTGATTCACTTGTTTGTGGTATATTTTCGTGCTTCATACACGATCTTTCTATTTTTTTTCTGTACATACAAGGTGCGTCTTTATGTATGAATATGTCTGTCATCCCTACTGTTGGCGTTTAACTTTTGACTTTGCTCACCGGTTTTTTCTCACTTTAGCTTTTTTTCGCAAATCCTTATCCTTCTGTCTTAGACTTTGATGTTATTCACAGTTGTTGTTATTATGAACGAAGTTACAAAGTAGGATTGAAGCTGAAGATGTGTGTATGCGAGTGTGGAGTTTATCACGTGACTACATCATAGCGTTTCGTACGTGTCGTGGGAAATTAACGAAATTGCTGCTGCCTATCTGTGTACCTTCATATATATGTATATATACAATTTGTCTTATTTTATGTTGAATTTGAATTAATTATTTTTATATTTATTTTGCGCCGTATTTAATTTTATTAGACAATTTTATGGTAGAATAGTTAAATTTAAGACCCTGGTATATAAATATATATATATATATATATATATATATATATATATATATATATATATATGCTTTAAACAGGCAAATAAAAATTTAATGCCACAATACTGCTCTTTTACCTGCAGCATCCTTGGAAATATACGTGAATATTTTTAAAATTCGAGAGCAATCGAGAGAGTTTTGGTTCATATAAATTTTAAGAGTTCTTACTGTATATACCTTTTGACAATCAAATAAAAAATGCGAAACGAAATGTAAAAATAAAATTGGAATTTCAAGTATATTTTTCCTCCAATAAATCCGCATTAAATAAGTAATTTTAACGATCGCCACTTTTAGAGTGAAGATTAAACTCAATTACCAATATTAAATGAAGCCGCAATGAATTGCGCATATTATTTGCACAAACATAAATATTTACATACATCACATACGTATATATGTATGTACTATGTAGTTAAATATTTTAAATCGTTGAAAATTGCAACGGCAATTAAAATCGTTCACTCGCTAACATTTAAGCACCAACAGCAACAAATACATTTGCAGTTATAGCTATATCCTGCAGTAAAAACGTATACTAGTATAACAAATTCTAGTTAAATACTAGTATGAAATAAATTAAATACTCTTGAAATCACAACGGTAGCCGAATGGTTAGAGGTTATCACTGCAGTCACATTCATTTTAGATTTAATTTTTATTTTTGGTGAATAAGAAATCCAACATATACTTATATGTGACATTTCATAGGATATCGCCTTATTAAAAAATACCAGCCGTTTATATGGGAAATATATAGAAGATGAACTAGTTGATGCGAAAATGCTAACTAGTATGATTCTAGTTAATAACTAGTATTTTTCCCTGCAGGGTAGTTACAATACAAATTATGCGCATCATTTAACTTTCGATTCGATGCGTTCGAAAGCAATTCGCTACAATCCGCACAGTAAAAGCAAGATGACAACAGAAACGAAAAATCAGGTTTTAGCTCAGTGTGAGCGCCGAGTCGAATTTGCCAATATTATATTCGACTATCGTTGCGACGTATTAAATCTAAGTAAATTTGAGAGTTAAGGGACGCAAATGGTAGAAAAGCAATGCAAGAAAACATACATTTTTTTCTGCATATACTAACATATTTACATGAATCGTATGTGTCAGTTCAGCAGGTGTGACACGATTTCTTTCTTTTATTTTTAAAGCGTTTCAGTTGGAAAATATCCGCCGTTGTGAATTCGCTATTACCAAAAAAAGATTCAAACGTCAAAAGTGAAAGTTTATAAATGGGCAGAAACCTATTAAGTGAGAAATTTTATTCAATAAGATATTTCAATTACCATCATTTTGTTATTTTTCACCCTATAACTTGTTTGTCTTTCAGGAACTTTGGTTCGAAGTAAAAAAGTACCAGAAGGAAGAAAGATAGATCTACTAAAATTTATACCGAATGTATCAAAATGACAAGCCGAATTGATTTAGCCAGGTCTTCATCTGCCCATCCGCCTATTTGAATGCTCGCCAGACTGCTAGGCTCTCAATTTTAAAGATATTTGAACGAAGCTTAGCATGCGGTGGTATTTTTGTAATGTTTTAATCAATTGTTGGAACCGGTACAGATTGGTGGACTATATCATTTAGTTCTCATACAACCCATTTTTCAGATATGATGTTTTGTTTGTCCTCCACATCACTTCTTTTTTTGTTATTTAAGGGGTTAGGCCACTCTAGAGGGCTACAAAATCGGAATTTTTTGGGATTTGTTTTCAGGAAAACTATAAACAAATCTGTTTTTTGAAAAAGGCATTTATTATTTTTTTAGAAAAATTAATTTAATTTTTACGGCTACACAGCGTTCTCCCTGGATGTCTTCATTTTTTCGGAACCACGGCCGGACACACAGCTCCTGTAATTTTTTTATTTTAATAAGTTGTTGAACGGTTTCCGCTTGTAAATAGCAATAGCTGCAGAAGTACGCAGGTTTTTTTCAGGATATGCATTTGTGACAAAATGGCGGGTCTCTAAAGAAAAAGGTAACAATTTGGCCTAAAAAATTGTTCAAAATTTGTTAATAAAAAAAAACTATGCAAGATAAAAAAGATCCTACGTACTCCTTTAGATAATTTATTTCTGTAAATGTTCCCAAAATTTCAAGTTTGAGTTATGTTTCCGGCTAACTTAAAAAAAGCAGTTTTGAGATAAACGCGGTTAAAGTTTTGAGTATGCCTTACTGACCGAAACAGACGCTTCAACTAAAGAACGAAAAAGCGGCATTTAGAAATTTTTATCTGTCATAATCTTTCGGGATAAAATTTTCGAGACCATAATGTATCATTTGAAAGAAAGAAGAAAAAAACATTTTGCGAAATTCTAGAGTGGCCTAACCCCTTAAGAACAACTTCTTAATGAAAAGTGACATCTGCTACAGTTTAGATAATACGTACTATAATAATAATATATAATAATAAATATATATAATCCGTACGTGTCACCAACATTTAATTTCCTCTAGATCAATCAGTGAATACTTTCACTCTAAACATATTTTTTTAATTCTCTTAAGTAAAAATATATGGCAAGAACAAAGTTTTGTTTTAAATCCTGCTGTTCTCAAAACATTTTAGTTGGCTTCGTTTTTTTCTGGTCTTTATATGTCTAACTCTGGCTAGAGACCAGGAAAGCTATGTTATTTCAACGAGGTCATCTAACGGATAATTTAAAACACTACATAGACGTGTTCAAGCCAAAGAAGTTACTTAAATAACTTGGTTTGGAGAGGCATGCAATGAAGTAGTTAGTGTGTTAAAGTGGTCTAGTCTCTGATGAGTAGGCAATGAATCTGTTGCAATATCCAGAATTTATTTGTGCAAGGGTTTCTCGTGAAAGCTTCAGTTATTCGTCGACGATTCGCTTTCTTCAGCTGTCATGTCATGCGATTTTATCTTAAGTATCTCTTACAAGAAAGACAATAAATGTTGGAGCCAAAAGCCTTTAAAGTTTACGAGACCCTGTGTGATTATCAGAACTGACAAACTGCAGAAAATTCGATAAATACCGGTATTTTCTTTATTAGTACGTACATTGAAGAGAAAGCAAAATAAGAAACCTGTAATTGCTATTCGACCATTTAAATTATTTGTATACACCCTGGAAGTACCATAAAAAATAATAAATATTAAGAAATTTAGTTCTTCTACTAACATACTTATATATATATAGATATATATGTATATATATATATATATATATATATATATATATATATATATATATATATATATATATATATATATATATATATATATATATCTTTTCTGTTCTTACTTTCTTAACAATAATGCCGCGAAAATGAACTACAAGAAAGGAATGTTTCTTCGAAGAGAAAAATAGTAGCTCGAAAGAAGATTTTAAGTAATTGATAATTGTTAGGGACTCCGGCATCAAATCCTAAAACATAAACTTTTTTGTCAATTGTCTGGCACTTTGTTATCAAAATAACGGAAATATTATTTATGATTGTTTAGTGCTTTGGGGAATATATTTTGTGAAGAAAAATATTTTTACAATAAGCTACTACTTAGCTTCTCGTGGTGAAATTCATTCAAATCTGCAAAAACCGGCTAAAATTTTTTTTAATAATTTGTTTCTTAATAGATTTCATAGACATTCACTATTAGAGCTACAAATATATTTTCAAATGAGCTAACATATATACATAACGTAAGTATGTCCATGCTCCTAGCAAGTGAATGTCAAAAATCAATTATAACTCAAACATTCAGGAATGTTTTATAAAATCAAATAGCTCAACAAGCCAAAAAATAATTCCTACTAAACAAACCAACACAACAAAAATAACAACAACAACATGACCAAAGTATTCCACTCAACGTATTTACATAAATTCATACATGCATGTTCACATATTTATGTATATACACACATCCCACCTGTGCGACTTTGATCGACTTGTGCAGCAACAATGATACAACTTAAGCGAGTTTTGAAGACAAGTGGAGGGAAATACTAGAGGCGAAGCAGGGATGTTAGACAACTAAATCGGAAGGCGGACGCAAAAGCAATTCCGAATTCGTTACGACGAATTGCAAGTGACTCCAATTGTAATAGTTGATATTTGTTCTTGTTCTTGTTGTTGTTGCTTTTGTTAAACGACTCTCTATATCCCCGGTTTGTCTGTGCTCTTGCCACAATTGAAAATTGAAATTGCAACCATGGATAGTAGTGGTAGTGCTGTTGCTTTAAGTTCCAGGTTTCTGTTTTTGTTGTTGCCGTTGCCGCGTTGTCGGTGCCGATTCCGGTATCAGTGTTTGTTGGTGCTCATATACATAGGTGGTTGCACTGTCGCGTGTTGCTGACGGTGTTGCACGCAAGGCAACAAGACATTTTTACACATACAGACCCACAGAGAAATAAGCACACATAGGAAAATGTATGTATGTACTTATATATACGTTTGTGGTATTCCAGGCAGAAAATGCGTGAAATTGAACAAAAAATCCTACCGTCAACGTCAAGCACAAGAATGTGTGATAGGAAAAGAAAATGAAACGAAATCGAGTGTTTAAATATTTGTACACTCACACACATACAAATATACATACAGTCATATGTAAATACAATACGTGTATATATACAAACTGGTGAGTTTAAGCGGAAGGAACTGCTTAGCTGAATTTATATATGCAGATATCCATATAAACACAAATGCACATTCATATCTATACATGTTTAAACATGTGCATACTATTGTATTTACCCTCTCAATGAAGTGGAAACCATAAAATTTTACAACTCTCGATTTTCGATTTTTAGCAACATTTTACCATGAAAAGCTTCCCGCACCTCTGCAACTCAGATGGGTTGTCGGTTAAAAAAAAAAAGTAAGACAACTTACGACAATTTTTAGTGATACTTAAATGTAAATGTATATTGAATCATATAATGTTATCGTACAATACAATATAGTGAAATATATTGTTGTTACCAACTGACTCATCTAAAATTGAAGGGCTGAAGTTTTCAAATGCATGTAACTGTTTTTATTTTTATTGTTTAACCGGAATGTGTGTTTACTTAAAGAAATACCTTCTTAGGAATTTTAACTATGAAAATGTTTGTAAATTGTGGCCAAACGTTTCGTGTAAATGTATATGTATTGATGTGGAATATATTAGAAAAAATCAACAACAAAATTGAAATGCTAAAAAAATTTTCGACTCTACTTTAAGGAGAAAGTCGCTTATAAAAATGTAACCCTTGCATAAGTAAAATAGCATTTGAAAATATTATTTTAACTTAAAACTAAAATCACAAAAATTTTATCTCTTTCATCACGACATTAAGGTGCCGATTGTTTTATATATTATTTAATAACACGTTATAGCGTTATGATTCTCTAACTAGGGTATCTAGCTCAACGTAATTTGGTATGTAGTTTTCAAGGAAAAAATTAATCTTTCATTCCAAAATATTTTATGAAAGGAAATAATCATATATCCATAGACCTTTTGCCGAATTTCATCTGGAAATTGTTCAAATCAAAAAAATATCGACCTTTTTTTATTTTTATATTTTTTCAGTTTATTCTAAGCCGCCGATAAATTTTTATGAGGTGCTTTTATTTCATGCCAGAAATACACTCGGAGGGCTTGACATTCCCTGCCAAGGGGCGACCGCAATTAGAAAAATGTATTTTCTATATTTTTGGATGTTGCTCGAACCAGGACTCGAACCTAGGCCTTCCGAATTGTAGTACGCAATGCTAGCCACTCGGCTATTGCGGCCGCAGTTTGATAATGCCAGTGATATTTTAAAGTCTACCAGAAACAAATGGCACATGAATGTAGGTGCGTAAACAACGTTTATACGCATATAAGGAACCTTTAATTTTTTTCAACTAATTTGTCCACTTAATCTTGTCCATTAAATCTTGAATCATTTATTTGTGGTGAAGTTGGTGGTATGTCATTCGATTATATAAACCTGAGTTGCTCTCATTCCACCTTTACAAATGCGGTTCTGTACAGCACTCTCAATTGTTTATGTTTTCGATATTATTGCGATAACCTGTTCTATCCGGAGAGTTTTAGGGGTTAAATGTGTATTACCTCCTTTTTTGGACTGTCGTTCATTTGGAAATGTCGGCAATTGCACCGTTGCAAATTTTCTTAGTCTTTTCATAATTTTCCACAATTCGAAACTGTAAAGTGATGGTTTCATTTCGATCACTTAAATAGTAATATCAAATATTTTGACTATTTCTACTCTTATCTACCACTTTTACAAATGTTAGTATATGTTAATGTTACACAATATAACTTAATATGTTGAGCCATCTTTTAATAGCCATCTTTTCATAGCAAAAGTTTCTGAACTTACTCAAAATACACATGAATATCAAAACAGTATTCGCAATGTACCTTCAGCAGAGGCAAATATGTAGGCAAGCAATATCCAAATATATATATATATATACATATATGTATGTATTTGCACTTAACTTTTTACGAGTTCACTTTGTACAATGCAGACACCTGAGACAACTTTTGCAAAGCTTAGCTAAAGGTGCAGGGTGAAAAGCTTAGAAAATATAACGAAGGCAAAGTTAATATAAATAAATAAAAACGAATCATAAAATGAAAATAAAAATAACAAAACCGATCCAAAGTGCATGGTAATTTTTGTGCGGAAAAATAAAAAATATAATAAAAGTAAATATAAATAGAATCGATTTATAAAATTTATCTTGGAAATGAAAATTCGATAATACTTTTATTTCGATTAGTTAAATTATTTTAAATAATTCTACACACACTACCACCGACTGCTATTAAAGCAAAGTCGTGCAACAGTAAATTGAGTATATAGTCGCAAATGCAGAGATTTTTAATATTAAAATACGATTGTGGTCTACAACTGCTGGTGACAGTTTATATTTTCTAGCTTTTAACACAATACGATTTTTCTCAGATTTACCTGCCTACTGCACTCTACACCGGGATGAATGGGATTTTTTCAAAGCACACATACCATGCACAATATGTATTGCATGTATATAACATTTTCATATACACGGGTAACCATAGTCAGCTTATTATACAGGGTTATCCATTTTGCGGTTTCCGAATTAAACGTAAATAAAATGCATTTAAAAAAAATTTTTTTATGAAATTACTTTTTTGTTATAAAGTTTGAAACTTGGCATTATATGTGAACAACTACATCATTCAAATGATCACCTCGTGAATTTTTGCAAACTTTGATCCGTTTGATTAAATTTTCTATAACTTTTTGGCACATATTGGGAGATATCTTAGCTATAACTTGACGAGTGTTGGTTTTCAAGTGCTCAAGAAATAAATGTTTATCCACATAGATACGGTCTTTCGCGAAGTCCCACAAAAAAGATTCAATAGTGTCAAATCGCACGATCTCGACAGTCAAGACGAGAGATTACGCAGCTGGGAAATTTCTCTCTCAATAAAGTGAGCTCTTCAATTGTAGACCAAAAAAAAAGCCCGTTATCATACGACCGAAATGCTCCGAATTGACAGTGACAGTCTTGCTGCAATAAGTTTTTTTGATGTAAAAGATTATTTAAGATTCTCGGAGCCCCAAATGAAATTTTTTTCTTATTTAAGTATTCACCGAGTGAAAAATGCGTTGTGAATAGTCAGCTGGCTTCAGTTGTTGTAAGAGCTGGATTTTATACGAATGTAGCTGTAAGTCTGTGTGCAAAATACGCCATAATGTGCCGTAAGAAAGTCCCAGGTGTGGGGAACGTTGAGATATAGACAAATTCAGGTCTTCGGCTACTCTTTCACCTACAGCAGCGATATTTGAGGTGGAACGAGCAAAACGATTATGCTTTTTGTTTTTTAAATTTACTATTTTCTTGAGTTATTGGACGATTATGTGCACCATAATCTCCTCTTAAAGCACGAAATGTGGCCACATTTGAATAAACATTTCTTTGTAGGTTTCAACAATTCTAACGCGTTGTGCTCTTGTTAAGCGATCCATTTTCATGATTGCATGACTTTTAAATAAATAAAAACATGTTTGGTTTGATGGCTAACATGTACAGATGTCAAAATACACACCTGCACTTTCGAAACCACTAAATGGATAACCCTTTACATAAGCACCCTAATAAAGAAAGCTGGTATTATTGACACCTCTTTAGAATGAAAGCAGCACAACAGTCAATCAAGCCATCAGTGTAAGCGGATTTTCTTAAGAATAGGTTTTTCAATGATTTCAAATCATACACAGCCGTACATATATGTATATATATAAGTATATATAGATAACATAAATACGTATATGCATGCATATGTGGGAAAGGGCGTGAAGAAGCTTTATAGCAATTGGAAAAGCTCACAACGGTAAGCGGATTTATTTGTACAGTTGCTTTTGCCATGACAATTACAGAATATGTTAAATATTGGAAATTATTGAGTGTGAAATTGATATAAAAGCTGATTTTGTGAAAAATTTCACTTTTAAAATGTTAGGTAATTGGTTTAATTGTGCATATAGATATACTATTAAACATAAATATAATTAAGCTAATAATGAAATAACTTTTATTTTAAACTGTAAGAATATTTGCGTGGAAATTTTAAATTTTTGGATGGTAAAAAGCTGATAAAAAATTTCTTAGTTTTCAGCTGGTCGGGGAATGATTAAGCTATTGGCAGCATAAAGCATGTTTAACTAAATGACAGATGTTGATTTTTTTATATCCTTCAGTTTCGTTTAAAAAAACCATTAGTGACCTTTTTTCAAATCTTAACTTTGTTGGATTTAACTTGAATTGAAAGCATCATAGCAAACACTCTTATGGAACGACACCAGGGCGAAAGCATTTTAAATGGTATTGTGAATAGATTACATTTTGCATTTTTCATAATAAAAATATCACTGGGATAACATTTAACAGATGAAACCCGTTATTTGATAAGCTGTACGAGTAGATATATGTGTACATATTTATTTACGTATAACAGACAATTCATAAATTTATTTTAAGTCAAGCTTGCTTAAGTTTTCAGACTAATAATTATTACCTTTTTTTCGTTACAGGTATGTACTGTGAACTGAAAGCACGCCATGAAAGAGTACAAGACCTCACAGGTTTATGAAAACCATGTTTATTTGAAAAGTTTCATTCATAATTTGCTGAAAAATATTTGCGGAATTCTCCTTAGCCACCGACCGACCGAAAAAAAGGCTTTTCGTTTACTAATGTCCAATAATTAAGATATTCAAAGCTACTTAAAATAGCTTCCACGCCCACTGTTTTACTTATAGTCATTCGCGGAGAACAAATGGAAATGGAAATGTCAAGCTCAACACTGGCAAACACAAATCATTTTCAGAGTTGTTGCCACTTTATGGTGTAAATTGCGTTCTCACCCTCATGCTTCTTAACAACGGTACTAATTGGCTCACTCTCTAATAGGCTGATTGGCTGACGGTCTAAGAGTTAGGATTTAGTAGTGTGTATAGGCGTGGTAAATTCGGTAGGAATGTTAAGTGTAGCAACGGTCGGTCTGTCGGCCAATGTGTTATTTCTACATACATACTCACGTAGAAACGCATAGGCTGACTTAGCAGAAAATAATAAATGTCCCCATTAGCAACACCTTTCCACTGTGTAGGAATTTGATATGATTTATACGCGCTGCTGAGGTGGCATTGTGGCTATAAACAAAAATACTTCATACATATTTAGACGCTGCATATTTATATACTAAAGTGATTTTTGTTGCTTTTTCTGTTTATGTGACTATTTGTGGCTATATTAATAATATAAATATATTTGAAAATAGCGCTATGTAAATGCCGGGTTGTGAGCTCACTTCCTGCCTGTTAGAGAATGTAAAACTGAGAATGAACCCAATAGAGTAAGCTAAAGGTTCAAAACAATTTACTGAAGTGATTGGCTTAGAAATTATTGCGTTATTGGTATATAAGCGAATCAAAATTTGGAACACGAAATTATGTTTTTCATAAATTGTTTTTAAATTAAAGCGTTAAAAATGTTAATTGTTTACATTAAGTTTTAATCCAAATTATTTTACACTTTTTTTTATACTTATGTTAATCACTATCTGGACGAAACAACATAACTGATACCTATAACTTAACAAAATGTATTAATATTTACATAACAGAAATTAAATACGTTGGCCCAGTACCGGATATTAAACTTTTTCCCCCGACTCTAAGCAGAAATAAGCTACAAAAACTGGTCCTAAAATACGGTTTATCAGGTTTGTTTTAAGATCCGCAAGTTATCCTTCCTGGAAGAGTATTTATCGCCAGTACAAATTACTCATATTTAAATGTTCTTATGTTTATATGTATGTTTATAGTTTTAGAATATATGTATGCATGGATCTGGGGTGTATTGCACATGTTCGTAAAAGCCTCCATTTGTCGCATAACGTAACCTTATTTAACTTGCCTTGTTGCTCAACGCTCATCAACGTTGATTGCAACAATTTTAACATTAGTATATACACTGGTATCGTGTTGACCGTATATGCTCATATATACATACGAAAACATATATATGTATATACATGTAAGCACTCACTTAATGTTGACTTTTTACATTCGTTACTTAGTCTAAGCCACTCGACCGATTTTATACTCCCAGAAAATTCTTTGCTACGAAAGTATTTTTAGTTTTATTGTATTTTTGTGGTAATCTGGTTGTAATTGCACTTGCGTTCTATATACAAATGTGGGTTGTTTGTACATATGTTGGTATTTGTGTAGTATTTGTTGGCACTTTGCGGCCATTTATTTAATATGCCAATTTGTGCCACACATATCACAGCTGCCCTACCCACTGACCCTCTTTACACCCTCACACTACCAATCACCCCCTCGATCTGCTATATATGGATAGGTCACCTCCATATGTTGCCAACAATTCACCTACAATCTGTCATTTTCGCTTAACAAACGCTTAACGTCTTTTGGGTGTTAGAAGTGTGCCATATCCTTGATTTCTTACCCACCTGGTGGGCTTATTCGCTTTGCATTTGTTTTTATGGATAACTGTGGCATTTACAGCTGTGCGTACAAACACAAACATACATATATACAAAGAAGATGAAGGGCGAGTGCATGTGCGTGTGTGGGTTCTATGTATTTTACCATAAATCTGCCACTTTAATGTTGGCTTTCTTGTTCAATTGGAATTTTTTATTGCCTCAACGCCATATTGTTTTCAAACTTTGTCCTTATTTTTTCGTATTTCCTTAAATATTTTTTATGACTTCTTTTCCAATTGTTTGCCTTGGTATTACGCTCATATATTCGTTGTTTTCCGAGGCATTACTATTAAATATAAGCGTGCACATATATACATGCTTACATATCTATGTCATCATCTGTTGGTTTTGTTGTGTAAATAAAACTGTCGTTGTTTCCAACTGTTTTCTTGTTATTCCAGCTTTTTTCCACGCCGCCTTTCTGCCTTCAAGGCATCTTTTTGACCAAAATAGTCGTCTATCCCTTGGCTGTCTGGATGTGGCCATTGCCATCTCTGTTCTCTTTTGATTTCTTTTTTCAGCCTTCTGTTAGCGTCTGGCATAATTTCTCTCTAGTTTCAAAATCAGAGATATAGAGAGAGAAGTAATGGAACGCACTGATTTAGCAAAAAAAACAACTTTTGTCGAGTCGCCGAAATTGCCGTTCAAAGTGTTGATTTATATCTCGCCACAGATTTATGGTTTTGATTTAATGTGTTGAAAGTATACATATATGATATTTCAATTGTGCAAACTCTGCAGATAATGTAGTGGTACATATGTATATATACGTATATATGTACATACATGCACTAGTACTTGTACGTGAGTTATGATCATAAATGAATTGGATACAAACATATGTATATTAACATTTGATTTATAGACTTCATAAACTCGATAAGAAATAATGTTCAAATTCATCTTTTAAATTCATTTAGACATTGGCTGAAGACAAAAGAAATGCATTATGTGAAATTTATTGCACTCTTCCTTTTTCAATTAAATAAAAATTTAAATTTGTCATAATACAAAATGATTTTTGTCGGCGATGTGACTTGTCATGGTCAGGAATACAAGGCCGGTCATTAAACAAATGTGGAGGTCATCTAAATCGATCTCCTGACACATCGCCGTACACTGGGTAAATGACATAAGTCAATAAAGGCCTTATTTTTAATTAAAAGGAAGTATTGAAAGCTTTGTCTACTTGTACGTAAATGCTACGTAAAATATAATTTTGAGATTGGAAATAAGCACAAGTATTTCGGTTGAGGTTACGTAGTAATTACACAATCTTTAATGGTGAAAATTTAGCTTTTTAACTTTCCTTATATTTATGAGTAAAAGTTCCACTAACGCAATCGATTTGCAGTCGTACTGCCTGTAAAACGAATTTGCTTTTTTTTTATTTAGCTATGTCCGTCTGTCCGTCTATCTGTTTGAGCTAACCTAGTCCCTCAATTCAGATGTTTCAACCAAAGATGGTTGAAAGAAGCACCTATACGTTTAAACGACCATTTATCGGAACCGGCTAGATTGATATACGACCAACTTTTCAGATTCCCAGTTTTGGTTCTAATAAATCTGTCAAAATAATGGATATACTATACATACATAATGAATTGCATATTGGTTCCGAAATTCATCGAAACATATGACTCGATTTGTTCAGGTGTGAGGATTTGGTCAATACTCAGTAAAAAAAAAAACATCTAGGAGCGTGAAATTTGGTATACTATACTAGTTATTAAAAAAATTGATACTGAAATTCCTCGAAATTGGACTGCTATATTATACAGGCATCATGTAACCGATTTTTTCAGATATGAAGCTTCGGATCAAACGTCAATGCAAGTTCTTATTGATACTGAAAATCATCGTAATCGAATGTAGCGATTTGTAATAAATTTGATATGTTTATGAAAGGCATGGCCTAAGACAGCATTTCTTTCTTGTTAATATTATAATTAAATTTACATCAATTGATGATTGTCGGGCTCAGTTGGAATTCTTCCTTACAATCCTATCTACAGCAAACATAACGTACGGAGTTAGAGTTCATACATATGTGTTTTAATAGTAATCTAATGAAATAAGCCAGAATAATTGAAAATTCCAGTATAGTTAAGTCTACCAAAGGTGTCTAATTCCTCATGTAACTATTCCAATTCTTGTGGAAATATATTTAAAACTCTAAATATTAAAAGAGTACATCGTCAGTAGCCGAGGGGTTAGAAGTACGTGGTGCAATGCTCGAACCCATCCAAAATAATTTTTTTAAATTCTGTCATGAATGAAAAATTTTAAAAATTTAACATCCGTTCGAAGGCGTGTAAAAATTCTTTTCTACAAAATGTCTAAATAACGCACACGAAGCTTAATTGTGTGAGTAAAGCGCTTTAAAATAATAAGTTTTAAGTTGTTGATCTTAAAACAAATTAACAAGTTGAATCGATGAGACTTCCAGATCGTGTACACGGTAACAGTAAGCAAAAAAATCGGCTAATTATGTGACAACAAAACAATTCGATAATGATTTTGTAGTATCAGTGGATGTTTTATGGGATAAGCCAACCATTTATATATTACGTATTTTGATTTGTCTTAGGAAATGATAATAATTTCTTTATTTTAGATCAAATATAATCATTTATAAAAATGATGTGCTGCAGAATCCGTCAGTTCGATTCCTGACAAAAGAAATCTGATGAGGAGATGTGGTGATCTCCGAAACAGCTGTCACTTCTTCCAATTTTTATTTATTCTATAAAAAAATATTCAATTAAAAATAATTTTTCTAACAAAAATAGGCCTTTGGATACAGCTCATTTGCTTATAACCAAAAACAATTACAGGTCGTATTAAACAATCCAAAAATGACTATAGCTAAAACTGAATGACCTTGACAGCCAAGTGGTTAACAGTGCGTGCAATGAGCCAAAGGGTTATGGGTTCTAGTCCTAGCAAAACTAACATCTACGAAATTTGGTCTCTGCAGAGGATGTCAGAACCTTTACTTATAACTTGGTAAGAGGGTGGGCTTATTACCACACAACCCTTTAAATTTTCTCATATTTTTACTGAAAGTTGATTCTATTGAATTAAAATAAATACTTTTCACTCTCAGTTTAGCGCTTTCGTGGCAACGATTAAAGAAAAAATATGTTGCCACTAACATTAACTGAATAGTACCATTAGTTGATAAAGGTAACATTAACAGTAGTAACCATACAATAAACAAAAGGCAAGAAAAATATTTAGAGCAAAAACACAAACAAAGGAGGGAAACAAGCTTGTAACCTTACATAACTACATTACTAAAAAAGAAGGCACACCTACATTCCCTTATTTACACATACTTTTGTTTCTATACTATCTCGCCTCAACGCACCCTGAAAGTATGCTACGTATTTAGGATACATAGGAATAAGTACGTGCAATGTGAATACGCGTTTGAAAGGTTATGCCTTTGTTGAAGACTATCTCAAAAATGACAACATCATCATCAGTAGCAGCAGTGTAGATAAACGTAATGGCAGCAGCAACTGCGGCAACGTTTTGTTGTCGACGAAAGCTACTGAAGAAATGAAAGAAACACTCGCACACAATCCAATATACTGCGAGTGTGTATGTTACACATTCACCTTTACTTACTTAGCAACAGTAACGACATTTTTACGATGTTATTAAATATGATAATCCCCAACGTTTAAGTGTAGTGGCAAAAGTTCATTAAAGTAACTGCGTTGGAAATAAAGTCCACTCACATATATAATCGTGCTCAACATACAAACATGCACATTTGGACCTACACACATTCAAAAGAATGACACAGTAAATGCTCGAAATGGCAGCGCAGGGCAATGGGGTAAAGTAATTGCAATGTTAAGATTATATTTAAAGGCAACATTAACAGCGGGTCATATCCTTTTTTGTCGTTGTTTTTATTTATTTACTTTCATTTAACTTTTTTTTGTCATGCACATAATATTACAAATAAGCATAAAATAGAAACATAATGCACACAAGCCGGTTACGGTTTCATAGTTTCTTTCTCTTATTTACAACGCTGACTTACTACGTTCGATGTATAAAACGTTGTTGTGGCAAGGAAATACCAACGAAGTGGAACAAGCTAACATGCCTATTGTCTCTTTTTCCCGAGATCCCTATGTACATAGAGTATATTAAGTTTGTTCGTTTAACAGGTACAAAGAAGTTTACTAAAGTTTCAAATTTTCTGCTTGATTTTCATTTAGACTTCGGAATATTTGTAGTTTAAAGTCATTCGGAAGCTAGGGGTACGAACACTACGGAAACAAAACATTGAAATTTAGATATTCAAGCTTTAAATTGCTTTTATTACGATACCAACACAAAGTTGCAATCATTTAGTAAAAAAAATCTCCTGAAACTCGAAGTTTGTTTGATCTTAATTCGCTTCAAGAAAGCTCAGAAAACATTGACAGAGAATTTGGTTGCAACTAACATATTGTGACGAAAATCCCAAATACGAAGGACAGATTGAAATAAGTGGCAATGTAAATGCAATTCCCCGAAAGGACAGAAAATAAAGAAGCGGCTGTATAATGTAAATTACCCTTACCAAGGACAAACAAAAGGGTAGACAGATTAAAGGAAATTCCACGTCGTTAAGGATGAACGGAGTAGCTGCAGCTGCCGCAGGCAAACGAATAATCAGCCTATCCTTAAGCGCGTGAACAGAATGATTGGGTCATCTACAGGTATAAAAAGAGAGGCAGCCGCTATCACAAGAGGAGACGAGTAGACAACTTAGTGGAGTTAACATTGCTGTGAGCTGTGTGTGTTTTAGAAACGGATGAGCTGAGTGAAGCAGATAATAAGTGTGTATCATAAAGAATTGTAAAATAAGCCTTTGGGTAAAGATGAAAATTATACAAATAAATTCCTGACGGTTAAGGAGCCGAACAAATAAATCTTGGGAGTTTTGTTTAGCAATCCAGTGATCGGACTCGAAGGATTTGGAAAATCATCGAGGCAAATTTAGCAAATTCGTTACAATATTATATACCGAGGCACTTAATTTGCTTAATTTTTGCAAATGCACCAAGAAATCTTGTTTAAACCGACGCATACCATAAAGAGTGGAGTATCTTATACCCCACCTGAGCTTAAAGTTTTTAATTTTTTTTTTTTATACCAGCAAACTCACTGCAAAACACCTGTCCTCACATCATGCTACGTATTAACCTCGTTTACTTGCTCATCCTCTTCCAGGGCTTTAAATTTGGTACTATACACACGTAAAGTTGCTATTCAAATCGGAAGAAAAAGAAAGTTATTAAAGCTCCATCGAAGATGTTAAAGTAACGGTAAAACTTCAATATGTACAAAAACAGAATAATGTCTAGAGAACTTCTTGACTTGAACATCGGCGCTGTCTGCGTATTTTGCCACACACTTTTTCTTAGCCATAATACTCGTATGTATATGCATCAATGAGTTTACTTTCCTTCCTCCGAGTGTATATCTGAAATGAAATAAAAACTCCTCATAAAAATCCATCGGTCGTTCTGAGGCGGCTTAGAATAAACTGTAGGTTCCATTTGTTGGTAGAAACAATGTTCAATCCGTAAACAATCTGGCAACCTAGCTGAAAAAAGCTCAACTAACATCTGTTAACTTTGCTTTGTTTAAATAATTCAGCTTTTCCCTATTACACTTTTATACTTCTTTCTCAACGTTTTGTTAATAAACAATTTATTAATTGAATTTTATATTTTTTATGAAATTCCTGAAGCGGATATCAGCGGCATTTCTTCACTGATATATCTCAACAAAGCGCCATATATGAAGCTTTTACTTTTTACAGAACTCTACTTTGTGATTGTTATGTATGAGCACATTATTTTGTTGAAAAGACCAGTTATCACTATATAAACTTTCACGAAACTCACTTAAATCAACAATTTAATATATTTCTCATATCATAACGCCAACACAGATTTCACCGTTATCTTCTAGGCATTTTTTTTTTATTTTACCAGCAAAATTGATCTCCGTTTGAACTTTCCAATTTAACATATTTGATATGTGCGATCTCTTCTATAATCCCGCATTTGAAGACGTTCGGTAAGGTTTGATTGTGTTAAGAATTGTTGAGACAATACACTCAACATCTGCTGTAATCTACTTCTAGCTGTGAGGAAAGACACTTCTTGCCTTATTTGGCTTGAACTTAGAGGTTTTACATGTGCAACCCACTATATTTCACCTATATCTCGAGCATTATATCTGACAATTGATTAATACATTAATGAGTTCAATAATATTCTCGACTCTGCGGCAAACTTAGGAACATCAAAGAGGAAAAGTATTAGTATGGGCTCAAAAATTGGAATAAAATATATTCCACCGAACAGCCAATCACATACCGAAAATATATTTAATTCTTTAAGTCTTGGTAACTTTCAATAACCCATCTATCTTTTTTCTTCAAGTTAACGTATCAAATGACTGGGAACTTTGTGCTAATAGTCTTTTAAGTATCGCTTTAGCACAATTAAACATATTTTTCAATAGTATGAATCGCATGTTAGATCTTATATTTTGTTGAAACTAAGTAATAATATAAGCTACCGGCTGTGGTAATATACCTTTGCATTTTCGATGGCAAATGCCCAGCATATTTCACTACTATTAACTTTAGAGTGTTACGAATTTTTTACTACTTCACAAGAAAAGGGGCCTCAAGCTTTCACTTATAACTTATGCAATTTCGACCATTTAAATTCATTACTAAAAGGAGAAAATTGGATTGGTCTAATGTGGCACGGCAAAATGCTTATAATGTTTTTAAGATCCGTATATTTGATTTGTTTGTTGATCATATTCCCACTCTTCCTAGGCGGATTTAAAAGATTCCAGGGTACACGAAAGAGTTGAAACAAATTAAAATTTGAAATTTAAGGTTTTCAAAAAAATTTAGAAATTCTGCTAATCCGACTACTACAGTCTCTAAAAACTCTGTTTAGATAAATTTAACAGCCTCGATAAATTACTGTGCAATAAATACGTAAAAAATATAAAATCAATATCAAAAATTACCCGAAGGTATTCTGGAGTCATATTAAATTTAGGAAATGTAGTTCTGATATTCCTTCATCCGTCTTCTAAAGGGTTCCATTTCGATCCATTTCGAGGTTCCCTACATTTTTAAAGAAACAAAAACACAGAAAATTCAAATTTAATGGGGAATGTTTATTATCATCCGAAAGAACATTCTTTGGCATTTAGTTTTTAGAGATTACATCTTTCAAATGTTTTCCGCGGCCACGTCTCAGATGGTTCATCGATGACTGGTAACTGGCGAATGAGACGCGTGATGTTTCGTTCCCAGACCTGAATCGAAGCGGGATTGTCCACATAGACTTTAGACTTTCATATCCCCACAGGAAAAAGTCTAAAGATGTGATACCACACGATCTTAGTGGCCAATCAACCGGCCCAAAACGTGAAATTATCTGCTCACCGAATTATTCTCTCAATAAATCCATTTCAAATAGTCGGTTATCATGGCGCGATAACGGTTAGGTTCTCACCGGCATAATTTTTGAAGAAATGTGGACCGATGATTCCACTGGCCCACAAACCAAACCAAACCGTGGTTTTTTCTGGATGAAATGGCAGCTGTTGAATCTCTTCGGGTTGTTCTTCGTCCCAAATGCGCCAATTTTGCTTGTTTACATACCCACTCTGGAAGATACATTCCCATTGAGCCAGAAATAGGCCTCATCGCTGAATAAAATTTGGCTCGATAACGTCTTGGAACTTTTCAGTTCTTGCACAAGCTGTATTTTGTAAGCTTTCAATTTAAGATTCCGGCGTAAAATGCACGAAGTCGTTCCATACGTCAGTCCGAGTTGCTGCGAACGGCGCCGAATCGACTCTACACGGTCTTCGCGTACACTCTCGGCTACGGCCGCTAAACTTTTTTCACTGGTATGTTCAGTCGAATATTATCCAATAATGAATACTGAGTCTCAAGATGGGGGATGGGCTCAGTAAGCTGATTATGATGACCATAAGTTGAGCGAAGCGCGCGAAACACATTCTTTACATAACGTGAATTTTCGTAATAAAGTTGAATGATTTGTAGACGTTGTTCAGGCGTAAGTCTTTCCATGATGAAATGCCAAACAATACTGAACAAAAATAACATGACAGCTTAACACGACTCCCGTGTGATCTGTCATAAAATTGAAAAACGCACCTATAATTGGAATACCCTTTATATCGACAAGTATGCTAATACTCCTGAAGAAGCTGCTAATTTCTTTGAAGATTTTATTTTCTTTTTTTTAAACATCGTTTCACACTCAGAGTCTCGGCATGACTGCTGTTCCATCTTCGAATCTACACTAGCTTTGTGATATTTTAAGAGGAATCGAAGGCTCTAGATAGCCTTGCAGCAATTATTTTCAAAAACATATTCAAGAAAATCACTAACGATAATTTTCAACATGTCCCTGTCTTCAAGCATTTTCATAGATGATTGGAAAAAAGATTCTATATCCCCAATATTTAAAAATTGGAACAAGAATGATGTTACAAATTATTGGCCGCTCTCAAAATTGTCTGCTGTTTTTAAATTATTTGAGGTAAATCCGTTGTAAAAATCTTGCGGTTTTTACTAAAGACTGTTTTACTGATTTCAAAGAAGGGTACCAAGTCGATGCAATTTATACTGAATTTTCAAAAGATTTTGATAGAGTGTTTCAAAGGGTTCTAGTTTCAATTATCTAGCTTGGGTTTCCATTCTACTTTTCTTCGATGGATAACATCTTACCTATCTAATATATTCGACATCGGGCGTATCTCAAGATAGCGCGTTGGGCCCCTTGCTGTTTACTTTATTCATCAATGATGGCAGTTCCTGTTTTCTTACATTTAAATTTCTGCTTTATACTGATGACCTCAAGATTTACTAAGTAATTAAAAGCCTTAGTAATTCATCCTCTTTCGCATTGAAGATTCTGTATGTTTTTCCTGGTGATAACAAGGCTCGATTATGCTTCATTCATCTGGAGATCGTAGCATTCTTCATATAAAGGGTTTTCCAATAGGGATGATATGATTTCTAAGTGCCGTTTTGACCATTTTTAATATGTAATGTATGTTTTTAATAATAATGTATGTAATGTTTATAATTTCATCCATGGACCACCATAAACGTTGTGAATATGCTGATTTTTCCTTGGGAAAGCTTGAAAACGATAACGATTTTTTTAAGAAACTCATCTTCTCCGATGAGGCTCACTTTCATCTGAGTGGTGCGGTAAATAAACTAAACAGTCGATTATGGTGCGAAAAACATCCGCAAATTATTCATGAACAACCATTACATTCACCTAAATTGACAGTTTGGTGTGGTTTTTGGTCTGGTGGAATCATCGGTCCGTACTTCTTTCGAAATAAAGATGGTAGCACCGTTACTGTCAATGGAGAGCGGTATAAATCGCTGATAACCAACTTTTTATGGCCACAATTGGAACAAGTTGATCTTACCAACATCTGGTTCCGACAAGACGCGGCTACGTGTCACACAGAACGTGCAACAACCGAATTATTGCGAGAAAGGATTGGGGATTCGATTATTTCAAGAAAGTGTGACATTGAATGGCCTCCAAGAAGTTGTGATTTAACATCATTAGACTACTTCTTGTGGGGTTATTTGAAGTCATTGGTCTTTAGCAATAGAGCAGACTCTCTTCAAGCTTTGAACGTCAATATCGAACGTGCTGTTCATGACATACGACTTGATTTAGTGGTAAAAGTGCTCAAAAATTGGGTTCGTCGAGTTAGTTCCTGCAATAGAAGTCATGGAGGCTGTTTGAATGATGTTATATTCAGAACTTAATTGTATCGATTGTACTTCACATTAAATAAAAAACATTCGAATTTCCTTAAGAAATAGTTTTTTTTTTTAAGAAATCACTCTTATTGGAAAACCCTGTACAAGCCGCTTAGAACGAATCCGGAAAATATTCGTACAATTTGCCTTACGCTCCTTAAATTTTTCTGAACCGATTCCTTCGTTTGAGTGGCGTTTTCTGCTTTCGGGTATTAAATCTCTGAGTAGCAGACTCTCTTACCTCGCTGCCTCTTTTGTGTCCAATATTGTAAAAGGATCAGTCGACTGCCCTATCCTTTTGGAAAGATTATACTTCAATGTCCCTAGTTGAAATCATAGGCATGTAACTTCTTCATATATTAAGAGGAACCCTTACGGAATTGAATGGCATTTTGTATCTTGATTAGCCTCTATACTGTTGAGCAGTTCATACTATCTTATATAATTACTTTAAGTAGCCATAGGTGTTATTTTCTCATAATCAGTAAGAATTTACTGCTCATTTGACTGAATAAATAATAAAAATTAAAATAATATTGAAGAATCATTTATAAATAAACATCGTTTGCGGAGAAAATAGCAAGCATGCCGCTTTCCTCCCTCAAAGTTACGGTTGAAAACAGAAAGGAGAAAACTGAAAAGTGCGCTGAAACAAGCAGAAATTCTTAAAGTCAAAACACATTAAGAAAACTGACGCCAGAAATACTCACTCTGGAAGGTACTTAAGAACTTTAGGCCAATAAGTGAGGTGAGTATGCTAATGAGGAACACAAATAGTAACTGGATACGTGGTAATGAAAGAAAAGGTATATTGTTTTGCAAAACATTTAGGTAACGCAAAAAACAATTTTACGTTGCCAGAATCAATCGATAACGGCCTTGAAACAAAAATCGTAAAATAGGTACCAAGAGCTGCACTAGCACTGCTTTCTGAATTCTTGAAGACCGTTCTGAAATAAAGTTATTTTCCAGATACCAGAACACCAATTCGGTGTTCTGACGTAGCATCAACTTTAGACAAAGTTTGGCATAAAAGCCTATTATAAAACTTTGCCTGTGCAAGTCTATTTGAGTATTATATATCTAACAGACGGTTTACCGTAAATCAATCGGAATTTAACACTGAGCAGTTTCCAGTGAATGCTAGTACTCCTCAAGATACCGTCCTGTAATATACATTATATACACTGCAGATATCACAGTAAATCGAAAAGTACTGAAACCCATTTCGCGAAAGACACAGTCATATTATGATGTGATAAATATCATAGAAATGTATCAAAAATGGTTAGTGATCATTTACTTTTTATCGAAGAAGTGCCAGCCATTGGAGAATAGAAACACAGATGCCAAAATATTACATATGACATTAAAAACAGCTGGTTTAAATTGACTTTTACATAGAAACGCTGAGGCAAAACTAGATTACAAAGTATTAATTTACAACGCAATTGTGTTCAGCTAATATTGAAAACATACAAAGGTTCTAGTCCAAAATCTTGATGGGCGCACCGTGATACATTTGTAACGTAAACATTCGAGCAGAACGATGTACGTCATAACACGCTTTGTGTAACTCAGCAACAAATTCCCGACTGCAGCGAAGAGATGTTCCCGCCTTTTGAGGAGAGGGCCATAGTTTGAAAATTGCTCAGGGTAAACTCGAGCTAACGCGTTTTTAATTTTGTTCTAAGATTTGTATACTTACTGTCGGGCTTAAGTAGATATAAGCAGAGTCAGTAACAAATTAAAAGTGTAAATAAAATGGAATATCTCTGCGTCTTAACTTTCAAAGAAATGTGGCATACTTCCATACCTGTTCCTTCGCTTATGCGATTAGATTATCCTTTAGGCATATTAACTAAAATATTAAAATGTTGACATTTTCAGTCTTCACTCACCTCTTGTAAAGCCCTGCACCGAAAAAATAATTAGAAAGAGTTAAAATTTATTACTGTCGTCATCAAAGATTGTCATCACTTGTAACCTTAAAAATACATAGCTAGCAGTACTTTTTGTAAACAACACAGTTTTGAATTGTATGTTAAACACTGCTTTGTTTTGTATTTTCGCAAATTTAGGTGTTTGTTAATCATAACAGAGCGTGCACATGAAATATTATTATTTCAGTTATGAACTTATAGCTACTTCGGTGGGTTTACTAATTTACTACTTTTTCAGTCTACTCATTAATATTTTATTGCTAGAATTAATTAACATTTTACTGGTTTTAGTTAGAGAACTATGTCCATATTTATTTGAACATATTATTGTTCAAATCGAGGCTTAGTATTGCTATACACCACAAAGTAAGCAAGGAACACCAAATTACGCCTGCAGCTCATAACTTCCGCTTGTATTCAAAACCTTAAATTTTTGCATCAGTTAAAAAAAAACGCTGAAAGAAAAAGATCTAACGAAAAAACTAATAAAAAAGTGGCAGTAAAAAATTAAATCATAATTGAAATAAAGGAATAAGCAAATATGCGAAAATTTGCATATCAAGGGCATGCGAAACCAACGTGGTTGGCGCCAGCGTGCACTAAAACAAAAGCCATATGTATGTAGACATCTTATATATATATATATATATATATATATATATATATATATATATATGTGTGTGTGTGTGTGTGTGTATGTGCAGATACTTTTTACCACGACTGTGTTATTTTTTTAACTGTTGATTTATATTTTACACATATATATGTATTTATTTATTTTTCTTCTTTAAAAAGCACTTTGCATAGTTTTTGTTTGCCATCACCGTGGCTTTTATTGTTGTTTGTGTTGTAGCTGCCAAACGCAAATGTCATAAAATAACGTCAATAATGCGGCGAAAATAAAAATGCAAACAACAATAATAAAATGCAGGAGAATATGTAGTCGTACAATGCAGGGTCGCATTCAGCACTGTACATATGTGTGTTTGGATGTGCGCCTGCATGTGTAAGCCGACATGCAGGACATCTAGATAGCACAATCCATAGTGTGGCGTGTTTGTGTTACATATGAGATTCGAATTCGTTGTAGTCCCTGAGTATCCACATAAATATGTATATATGTATGTATGTGAACTTGAGATTCAAACCAATTCGTCAGAGCTCGCGTCAAAATGCAATTAAATTTTTATTTGCAAATACTATGCACCACTTTAGTAATCACAATACCGCATACACACGCCCACCATCCTTCCCTCCAACCCAGCAGGAAATTGCATGCGGAGCCTTACCATATTTCGCAATAGCATATCGCATTCATAAGTGTTGATTTGTTGAGTTGTTTATGTTGTTGTGGTAAACATTCAAAGCTTCTTTGTTATATTCACACACATGAACATGCAGAAGGGTGTATTTGAGTGTGTACGGGTGTTCTAACTGACACATGACAATCTGGCATGACAATTTATTCAACTTCGAAAACATCAACAACAAAGTGCAATGCCAACTTACAACACACTCACACATACAAGCACACACAAACACTTTAACACACATATGCGTCTAAAGGATTGACTGGCTAACTGACTGAGTGACTGATGGATTGTCGGCAGCCACCTGGCTGCCTTATTTGAGGTACCACATATTTATTTGTGCGCCAACCGACCGTCTTGTTAGCAGAGTCAGGACTCGGGTTGGAGTTAGGGGTGCCGAAAGCTGTAGAAAAGGGAGTTTTTAGAATGTTGACACAAAATATTCACTCAACTCCTCCTTTACATTCTGTGCTCTGTTCACGAGTGCCTGTTTAACATAGGTTTTAAAGTCACAGTCAGGCTGCAGCATAAAATTACAATAACAAAAACCAAAAAAAAACAAAAAATCGTAATAAGAACACTAAAACATTCAATGGCAAGAATGAAGAGCGCACAGCAAGCGGTAAGAGTTTGTGCAACAAAATGTTGTAGCAACATGGTGGCAAATGTCAACTGACGAATGTCAACCTGCTTCCATGGCAAGCGGTGGTACGGTGACAAGAAACCTTTTAATGTGTACTTGTATTGACAATATACATATACATACATATACACATACATGTTTGAGTGCATGTGTGTGTGGATTACATTTACAATTTTTTATCTATATCTCAGGGGTAACTTTTTCCTTTCTCATGTAAATTGTCATTTAAGTATTGTGGTTGTTGTCACTCTGTTTTTTTTTTAAATTGTTGTTAAACAAAAACTCAATTTACACCTACCACAAATGACTTCGAGTGTGGAGAATTCGAGGTTGCTACAACATATAAAGATAATATACATAACAATCTAAGTGTGTATAACATATGTGCATTGGGGTGGTCTAAAAATACAAAAGAAAATTATGTATTTGCAATTTTATTGTGTAAATAAAAATTACACCGATAAACGATTTCTTTATAGTATCTTAATTTAAAATACTATTTACTTTTCCAAAATATGTAATGTGATGTTGACACAGTTGGAGCTGTTGCTTCTTCAATCAGGATCCAGGGATCGATTCTTCTCAGAAGAAATCTGACGAGTTCATGGATGAACATTTTCTCTTTAAATCCATCGATTAAAATTGGTCTTATGCTTGCTATTTCCAGCAATTTCGACTAGACTCGCACATAAAATGTAATCTTTGATGTTTGAAGGCACAAAATATGAAAAATTGTTTAATTTCTCACTAAATAAAAAAACTTTCATAATAGTATATTTAATATGAAATCTATTGCTTTCATTACTTGAAATAGTATTGCAATACCATTTTATCTAAAGTAGTTTATTAAAGTATTTAACCACAAACATACTCTTTCTTAATATATTAGCCCACAAACAACTTATTACACCCAAAACTTCCTTGTTTTTATATCAGAAGTGAGTTAAATACATTTATTTTCTATTTTTTGGATAATGAATAGAGTAGCTATTCTAATCTATCTATTTTTTAGGAGTTTTAATTTAATCCCGAACCAATTCACGATTACTTACTTATTGTTTTAAGTTGTACTTTTTTAGCATTTTTATTATAATACTTTCTTGATAAACTTCTAAGTTTTATAAACTCTTGAACTCTAGTAATTTTCTTCAAGTTTTTTTATTGGTTTTGATTTCACTTTCTATTTATTTTATTTTATTTTTTTGTTAGTTTTTTTTCGTATGAAGACATTATTCCTCATAAAATTCTTTCTTCACCATATTATTATAATTATTTTTTTTAGTAGTCGTTTTTTTTTATTTATATTAGTGTTTAAGTTGATTAAGGGCAGTTATTTTAGTACGTTTGAATTTCGGAATTAATAAAAGCGCCTAAAATCTCTAATATATATGTACATAAATGCTACTCACCCTATTCACCAAGATGTAATTGTAGCACCGTCTGGTGTCAAGCACCAGTAAAGCCAAAAACAACAACGAAAGCAGGCTAACGCTTACAAAAGCGTTTTAATAATGTAGCCGCTACCTCAACGTCCCTCTCTTCTCCCAAAGTACAATTCACAAAATAATAAGGAAAAATGACGCTGCCAATTCCAAATTTCATTGGATTTTGTTTTTGTACCGTGCACTAAACTCCGCTCTTTCTTTTTATAGGTAACATTTTCTCTTTTTTCCCCTTTTTTTACTCACTGTTTATACATAAAGTTTGTGGCCACATACAGATTATATAATTGCTTGACCATGCGCCATTTGTGCTCGCAACAAAAACACCTAATACATATGCACACAACAACAAACACATTCGTACACCAAAATTGGCTGGCAAATTTTATTGTCTGCTTGTATTTGCGTTTCATTTGTCTACTTTTTTTCCTGCTACATTTGCGTAAACAAGAAAATCATCTTAGAATTACGACTCCTGGAGGATTAAAAAGTCATTTGGTGGGTGTGCTTCAAGTAGGTTGGGGAGTTGTTGTGATGTTAATGACTTCACGTTTTTACTTGTGCAAATAAGTATACAAACATATGTATTTATATTCTTCACTACAATTCGCAATGGTCATAAAACAACAATAATAGAATGAAACAAAGTTGAAAAAGACATAAACAAAAATATTTGGAAGTTTTGCAATCAAAAGAATGGAGGATGCTTACACACATATGTGGCATTTGCACTGACACACAACTATTTATATTTTATATAGTAACATTCTAGCATGTTAGAATATAATCCGAGTTTCATATAGACATCTTGATATGGAGAAAATATATGAACTAACGAAAGCATATATTTTATATATTCATAAAAATATAAATGTATTTTGATCTTATGCATTATTATGTATTAGCTTTTCAAGCAATGACATAGCCGCAATTCTTAGACCCTCGCTTGTCATTAAATTTGGCTCAAATGAGTCAACAGTTCTGGCAAAATTAGAGGAAGTAAAAATTAGAATATTATAAAGGTAAAAACTGAAAAAGAATGTTATAACCAAATGCAAATGCAAAGATAAAATATTAAATTACATGTGGACCCAGATTCAGCGCACTTGCGGCTGAAATTAAAATATTGTCGTAAATTTTTATGTAAAAACATTCTCATGAAACTCTTATTCTCAAGTCAGTTACATTTTTCAATTCTCTTCAGACACCAAATAAATACCGTTATCGTTAAATGTTACAAAGTAGCCAATAATATTGAACAATACTAAAATATTTGTTTCAACCTTTGAAACTATAGAAAAAAATTTCATAATTGGAGAATGTACGTCAAATACTTCGCAAATTGCAATATTGCATAACTGTGTATATTTGAAATATATTACACATTTGTCTTCAGATATCACACCAATTAAATTATATTTTCATTTCAAAGGTGTAATAATAAGTTGTCGAGTGCTGTTAGCAGAGGGCTTTTTCCGTTAGACCAACATCGAAATTTATAGAAAAAAATGCGACAGCCCCTAGGCAGGAAATACTAATATCTCCAAATATGTTTCTGCCGATCGGAGGCGGCTAAGAAAAAAACTGTGGGTTCGTCTATGTGTTGAAAAAAAATTATGCGTAGGTAAATCACTAAGTGGAGTAGGAGATTAGCTGAAAATAATTTCTTATAAAAAATCCTAATGGCATTTGCTTATATTAAGACGTACATATCCACACAATTATATGTATTTGTCTGCACTTCAAACTTATTAAAAAACTTACGTATCACATGTAGTAAGACTGAAGCAAGAATTCTATGATTCTTTAAAAAATATTTGGAAATTTCTGGAAAAACAAAAAAAAAATTGCTTAAGAATTGGTTTGAAAAAATTTCATATGATGAATCATAAATGTCCATGTCTAAATTCCAAAATATTCAGGAGAGCCTTTTAAAGCTTCAAAGAAAATATGTGAAAATCATGCTATATCATGCATATGCATACATACTTTAGAAATTATTGACAATATTTTATTTTTATTATTGTGAAATACTCTACTGACTATATATTGTTGTAATTTTTTACTTTTTTTGTCAAGCAATCCTATGGAACGGATGCAATCACATATACCTATTTGATAAATCTATGCATAGAGAAAATAATTTCCTAAATCTTAAGTAATAAAAAGTAGCCACAAAAAAATTTTAATTGGGTGTATGAAAGTATTTACAAAAAAAAAAGTGTTTTGAAAATATTCAGATTTTGTGCCACATATTTATACGCATTTCAATTACAGCGAAACTATTTGAATTTTCATTTAACTTACTTTTCCGAACCAGAAAATCTTACACTACAATGCACTCTCGCATTAGAGCAAGATATGAAAGCCCAAAACACCAGCAAATATTTTTCGTATATATAAAAGTGTGTGTAAAATTTAAAATGCAATTTTTAAAAGGACACTAAACAACAACAGTTACAACAGGGACTGCTAAAATATGTATAATGGTATTGATATGTGTGCAAATGCAAATACATATGTACATATAACATAGATTGTATAGGATTTACTATGGAAAATATAACCACAAATGTGATTTCGTGCCACCTGTTTTAAATTCACACTGCCACATGCGGCATGCAACGAGTGAGTAAGTGTAATGTCATAAAATATTAAAAAAGTTATTTTTCACTTTTTACCTTGCAACTGGTGAGAAGAAATATTATAAATATCAATATATATATATTCATTTATTTGTATATATATGGGAGTTATTAAAATTTCAAAATAATGCAAATATTTATATAGATAGTTGTATGAGTATATACGAAGTGTGAAAGAGAAAGAATTAAATGAAAAGATGGTCGTAATCCAATGCATCAGAAACAATGAGTGAGAAACCCGATGTGTGTATAAATATCAAAATATATATATATATATGCCCTCGAATGTGTTGGTAAAATTTTTTAGGTAGCATTTCTTACTTACTTTATTGTAAATCGAGGAAATATTGAGATATTCACATGAGAGATATGGATTATCTTATTTAATATTGCTCTGAACTCAAGTTTCTAAGTATTTTAATTTTCATTTAATCAACATTCCCTTAAAGCCATTTACACAAAATAATTATCATGATCATTGTATTGAATTACTTATGATATATATAATGTTCCCCCTATGTTCTCTTAATAATCGACTAAATACATTGAAGGATATCCTCGCCCCCACACCACTTTGTTAGCAACTCAATTCAATCATTTTATTGGTTTTGTTATTGGCCTTAAGTTCTGTATATTTATTTTTGCTTTAGTTATGATTAAACAGTCATAAGTATGATGCATCAAACAAAGCACCGTACTAATGGAAAGGGAAATGAAAATACACAATCACATACTTAAATGTATATTCACGCACATTTACGTACTAAATACCTGTTATTGGCTAAAAACAAATGTTAATCACCGCGCGAATAAGAAGATTTCAACGAATTTTGATTTATGTAAGTGGCATAAGCACACACACATTCAACTACTTAAAGCAATGGCAATTACTGGCGGCTACGATTGGCATTTGTCAGGAATTAGTTTTTGGCAGCACCAACAACATTATTATAAATGTAAATGAGTGAGTGACATACAAAGCCAATGGTATTATGATTATACAGTTATGCAATATTGTAAATACGTCAGTTTGTATTTATTTGTTTGTCTGCTTGTTTGACATTCCGCTACCTTGATTGATTAAATTTTATGTCTGTATACATTTTTACTAGTATGTATGTATATAAAGTATATGCAGCCGTAGATTAACAATTAACTTTTGTGCGTTTAACTTGTTTAATGGATGGTTATGAGTTCGACTAAACATAGGAATTTGATAAGTAACTAATTACTATTTATGCGATATTAGCATTAACCTATTTTGATTGTCATATCAGAGGCACGCGCTTGAGAGTAGCTCATACTATGTTAATATCTAATTTGCACAATAAATAATGAAGATAAAAATAAAAAACAAAAAAGGAAACTAATGTATTATTGAAATCTGAATAATAAATTAAGAATATTAATTATTATCTTATATATTATTAAATTTAGGATCACGAGCTCGAGCCCTCACCAAACCAAAACCCATAACTATGGAAATTTAATTTAAAAAAAAATAAAATTTTTCTAAGCAGCTCGATACTCGCTCGTTCCTATTACATTGCTCAGCAGAACAAAGATTTTCGATTTAGTTTGGCAAAGTTTCATTAGTGTTTCATTAATAATAAAAAATTTCACTTAACATAAATATATATAAATTATAAAAAATATGTTGAGAATAAGTTAAAGTTTTTGGCGAATCGCTCCAAATGCTCGAGCTCGTGCTCGTGAAAATTTTCAATCAATGAGCAATAAACAAGTGTGCGAGTGCTCGTTGCTGAAATGGTCAAACTGCGAATAAAATCTTGAGCTCTTATATCAACTCTTAGTTTAATATTTTACTTATTTCCTTTCTCTGTATATCACCTTCATTCATATGCAGCATAAACAAACGAAAATCAAACAAAACATTAACGGCATAAATTTGAGCTCATTAAAGAAAAATGGACATACAATCTCTGGATTCAAAGATACTTTTACGTATTTGATATCCACAAATAAGAACTTTGGAATGTATTGAATATTTTTTGGATAAATAAAAACCAAAAGTAAAATGGAATAAATACCCACATAGATAAGTAGACAAAACGATTCGATGGTGTTTGTTGCCATTCCACTTTCTTCTGTTAATATTAAGTTATAATCATACTCAAATCAGCTTATATTTCACACTTGGTTGCCTCAAGGTCGGTTTTTGATTTGAGCAAAGCTTGAAGGCATAGTCCTTTCAACATTTGGTTTTGTCACTTATTGTAGCTAAACCCCCGTAGGAAGAAATTTGAACAGATCTTTTTTAGATTTTAGAATTTGATATTGTAAAGACGGTGACAGGTAAAAAAATCGAAAAGTCATAATAATCTTTAGCTAATGCAAAGTATTAAATTTCTCATTATATTATCGATTTAGCTAAGTATTTGTTTGTACAAATATACATATGTATGTGCATTCAAAATATGGCGTTTAAATATTACAGCGGCTGAATTATTTCTTACCCACTCACGGAGGTGAGTGCCAGATATAGTCAGAGATTATGTTAGTTGCTTTTTCGATTTCGTAGGTCCTCTGGGGGAGGTTTGAATAAGAATACCTCGAAGTACGGCGAACGCCACTACTCTGAACTTACATTTTCTTACGCACAATAACCTTAAACATATGTATATGTCGTTTCCTGATCCACTTCCGGATTTTTCTTTCGGATTCTTTTGCTTCGTCGGAGACCAATCTGAAATGGTGCGAATCATTTAAAATCGGTCAAGGCCATCTGAAGCTATAAGCCTAGCAACTAACATCACTTTCCTTTGTATATATAGATTATAATATTGTATTTTATTTTATTTTATTTTATTATATTTATTTTATTTTGATTTATTCTATTTTACTTAATTCTCTTTTATTTTGTTTCATTTTATTTCAAATAATTATGTATTACTTTTTTCTTGGATGGAGTCATCTACCTTTCATGTGCTTAGAAATGATATATTAACTTTGGTCCGAAGCATGTAAGTACCAGAAGGAGAAAAGATAGACCCACCGAAATTTATACCGATCGTATTCTAATGACGAGCTGAGTTGATTTAGCCATGTCCGTCTGTCCGTCCGTCTGTATAAACGCAAACTAGTTTCTCAGATTTTGATATATTTCAACCAAACTTTGTAGACAGATGCACTTATCCATTTAAACAATCATTTGTTGGAACGGACTACATCGGACCTGTATAGCATATATATGACCGATTTTATGATTGATTTGAAATTTTAGGTCGTAAATCAATCAATTTAGATACCTATTACCGTGAAATTTTGTATTCTATACATAATGAATTCCACATTATTTCTGAAAATCATCGTAACTGGACGACTAAAACATATCGCTCCCAAACACCGATTTGGTTAGGCTTTCGTCAAAACTGAGTCAAAAAAATACCAAGGAGCACGTATATTCGCACTTTGCTATTGAAAATCATTAAAATCGGGGAAATATATCACAAGCATCCCAAGTTAATAATGTCACTGGAAATCATCGTGATCAACTTTTGCAAATTTTTATATGTTCATGAAAAATATAAAAACTTCGGCATGGCCTAAGGCAGCCTTCTTTTCTGTTTTGTCGGAATTGCATACGACTGACTTTATAAATAATTCAACGTGACCTTTTGAGAATGCAGAAATAAACGGTTGAAAAAAATACACTTATAAAGGGTGTTTTTTTATAGAGGTATAGAATTTTAAGTTGCAATAAAACAACGACGGATTATTCGATTGACATTAATTTTATTTATCCGAAAGATAATCTTGTGGCATTACATTTTAAATATGATTTCTGGCATATGACCGCCACGGCTGGCGCGGATGTAGTCCAATCTGGATGTCCAATTTTCGATGACTTTTTCCAATATTTGTGCCCGTATATCGGCAATAACATGGCGAATGTTGTCCTCCAAATGGTCAAGCGTTTGTGGCTTATCCGCATAGACCAATGACTTTACATAGCCCCACAGAAAGTAGTCTAGCGGTGTTAAATCACAAGATCTTGGAGGCCAATTCACAGGTCCAAAACGTGAAATTAGGCGGTCACCAAACGTGTCTTTTAATAAATCTATTGTGGCACGAGCTGTGTGACATGTTGCGCCGTCTTGTTGAAACCACATCTCCTGGACATCATGGTTATTCAATTCAGGAATGAAAAAGTTAGTAATCATGGCTCTATACCGATCACCAATGACTGTAACGTTCTGGCCACCATCGTTTTTGAAAAAAGTACAGAACAATGATTCCACCAGCCCATAAAACCCACCAAACAGTCAGTTTTTCTGGATGTAACGGTGTTTCAACATACACTTGAGGATTACCTTCACTCCAAATGCGGCAGTTTTGTTTGTTGACGTAGCCATTCAACCAGAAGTGCGCTTTATCGCTAAACATCGCTAAAATGGACGTAGTGCGCGATACGTCTTCCGCACAGAACCATTATTTTCGAAATAAAATTGCACTATTTGCAAGCGTTGTTCAGGCGTGAGTCTATTCATGATGAATTGCCAAACCAAACTGAGAATAAATCACTTGACAGCTGTTAAATCGGTCACTATCTTGAAAAGTAATGCCAACTTAAAGCTCTATATCCCTATAAAAAAACACCCATTACAACAACATTATCATATTTGGGTCACTGAATAATTTATTGAATCCTGCGACTGGTATTTCAGGATAGTGCGTGGTGATTTGGAAAAAAGATATCTCATCCGTCCTTTCATTTTCATTGGGGTATGTACGGTTTTTATATATTTTTTTTTTTTTGCTTTCATATAAAATAAATACATGAGTTATAAATTGAGTATGTTGGCAATTACACGCATATTGAGCACTCCACATACCCATTGCGTGGATTATTAGTTTTCATTTAAAAGATTTTTTTTATTAAATTTCAAAATAAAATATTTATTTTTAATAACAGAAAGCATTTTGCATAATATTCATAAGGTCGGTTTAAGGATTTTTGTGAAAATTAATCAGTTTGTCAGCGAACGACTGACAGCTCCTAACTATTTACATATCAAGCCACGGCAAGTATTAATACAGTAAAAACTGTAATCTCGGCTGGCATTCATACAAACTCGTACCGTCAATTCTCTATACAAAAAAGAGGGAAAAATAGTAGATAATCAAAAACCGCTTGGTAATATTTTTGTACAATTTTGTAAAAGTGTATATAACATACGCAATGACATAAATCCTTTAATTTATGGCCAATCAAACCGTTGTTTCTGAACAATTTGTGTGCAATCATCAGTGGAAATAATAAATAACACATTTTATGCTCTTAAGAGTCATTCTTCTTTTTCATTTATTTAAAATGTTCCTCTACATATAACACTTGGAGGCTTTTTCCACAAAATATTCGTATATACGAATATACATACATACACACAAGTGTTATCACAAAAACATACTTCTAAAACACATCACCAATTACCATTGTATACTCTATATGTATGAATGCAAGTTATTTCTCTTGTCATCGCGTTGATTTTTCTAATAGCTCTCTTTTGGTTGGTATATAGCTACGTATATATGCAAACATATATGCGCATGTATATACATATGTGTACAACATGGCGTATGAGTACTTTGGCGTAGCTTCATTTGGCATGTCGATGACAGCGAAAACCTTTTAAATCCTTGTTAAGTTGTCTAAATGCTTTGCTGTACGAGTATGTGGTAAAACGAATAATAAAGAAATTGATGTTGTTGACAGTACAACAGATAACGGAACAAATGAACGTATACATGTATCAGTTTCAAACATTTATATATATATATATATATGTATATAAGTATATGTGAAAATATAAAAGTAAATATAAACGAAAAAACTTCTAAATACCGAGTTATACATACATATTTACACAAATATAAAAATATACATTAGGGATATTCGCCTTGTCTAGGAAATGCAGGAAATCACAGGGTTGCATTTTCCTTCTTGCTAGCTCTGTGAAATAAATATACATAGGATTTGGTATAGGATATTTTTCCTATCGTACCATATGTTTTTTGCATGTGTTTTGTTGTTGTGTCGTTGCACGAGTAGGAAAAATCTCCTATCCGTGCCCCGTAGCATGCATTTCCTAGACAAAGAGAATACCCCTATTATTTTGAATAAATGAAAATATATGTCAACAAATATTCATACATGATATCATTTTCAGTACACTTGTGCGCCATAAAAGAATAATAAGAATATTAGTAAAATATCTAAATTTATGCTGATTGCAAACTATGGGCGTGCCGATGGTGAGGAAATTTATATGAAGTATAACCAAAGAGTGGCAAAATATATACAAATATGCTAATAAATTAATATTTGCATATGTCTTATATCCAGCGAGCCTTAAGATCAACTTTTATATTTTATTTAAATCTGAAACATATTCATATTTATTTAAATAAATATTTTCAAATATCTGTACACTTATTATCATATAAATTTCGAAATGTCTAAAGCACATTACTTGTTTTCTCGTTGCAGGTACGTACTTCTAAGCTTAGTAATACTTGAAAGGCTGCAGGTTTGCTATTGCTGATTAAAATTTCTTGATATTTCACTGGAAAATTGTTCAAATATTGATGTAAAAAAAACTTGATTTAAAAATAGTAGTAAAATTAATTTTAAAAATATAATAAAAAACTAAATTAGATTAAAGTAAATTAAATAAAAAATAAATTTAAGTAAATAAACTACTACGAAATACATAATCTGCTGAACATGAAAATTGTTGTAGCAAATGTTTAGGCTTATGTTGCAATACAAATTATTGTCATTAAATAAATAAACAAATGATGATGAGAAAGAATGCAAGAAAATGTATATAAATATTCTGGTCGTTTAAGTGAAAAATATGTGCAAATTCACACCAGAATAAAATGGCATTACACACTCTACAGTAAACCAGAAATACGTAGAAACAGATAGCCTTAAACACTAAGGTCGTCAGTAAATATCCATAGCACATATATAATAAATATATATGTATATATGATTTTCTATGACTAATAAATAAGTACACAAACTTAAAAATCACAGTTAGTAGGGTGTACATTATGACACTCAAACCTATTTTATCACCATACATACATACACAAATACACACAAATCTCGGGTTATAAACACCAATGTATTTCCTTTTATGCACACTCTGATGTATTTCTCAGTTGTTAAATTTCCTCTACAAGACAATAACCACTGTAATCAGTGTAGAAAAGCACTTTGAGTACATGCAAAAAAATTCATGACAGACATACAGACACATAAGAAGTGTTAAATGTAATTTGTTAAGTACTAAAACTGGCAATCCACAAAAGTAGTCATTGAGTGGGAAGTGAATAAAGCAATGAGCGCATTTGGCTCACGCAGACGGGGTCATACACTCATAGGTATAATAATTTCAAATTAAGAAAAGAAATTTTTGAATAACACAACCGAGAGCAACTAACGTGCAAACAAAAGGACAACTGAACTGATTTTACTCCACACAAAAGACATGCACACACACTAGATAATAGTTGAAAAGCTTTCATATAATAAACTTTATTTCACTGTATTATTTTTTAATGGAAAAACATTAACGATGCACTAAATTGAAAATAAATATATATGAGCGTATACATTTGCATAATTCTATTTACTTTGAATTTTAATTTAACATTTTCAAACGCCATCAAAACGTAGTCAAAAGTTTTAAAATCTTACAAAATGCAAATATTTAAGCTTATTTTAATGTTTTACTTCCATTTTAAAACAATCGAGTGCTAAAAATAGCAAATTAAGATAGAAAGGAGGCATAAAACAAAAAAAAAACAATAAAGCATTTTCATTTGTTCATTTCATGGTGACACAGTCAGGAAATTGCCGCATTCGCGGTTCATCCTGTATTTGAATTTATTTAAGTTTATTTTTTCAAATCTACTAAAAATTCAATGCGTAAAATTCCATTACTTGCAAAAGTCAACATAAAAGTGTGAATTCTAAACTTTTCTCAACCTTTGTTGAAATTTTTTATGATATATTTGTTTTAAGGATTTCACCGCAAACTTTGTTTTGATATTTAAATAAGGTAGAAAGTATTGAGCAAGAAAAATATACTCTACAATGATTACACTGTTATGGATGGGAAGCTTGTGGTTGTATAAATACTAAGATTGGTTTCGGAATACCTAAATACTTGCATATACTTATGTACGTATGTATTTAGCATACTTTAGTAAAAGTAAAAAACTACATGGGTGAATGTAGCCAGCAAGAAATATTAGCTTAAAAAAAACAAGTAATCTCTTTATTGTATACGAAATGAAAGCTCCTCACTAAGATTCGTCGACTATTCGCCTGCAACTTAGTATAAACTGTAAGATCCCTCCATTTGTTAGAAAACATCCCCACAGCACAAATTGGAGTGGAGGCTTGGCCAAAAAAATGTTTCGGCGATAACAAAGGGCCAAAAAAACAAAGGAGCGTTTTTATGTTTGCGGAATGGGGAATAAGGGGTGCAAATAAAAACACCAAATTATTTTATATTTTTAGTATAGTCCTATACTTTCTTCAGATCTTTCAATCAATTTTTTATACCCTCAAAAAATATTTTCTTTTTATCTTCAAAATGCACTGAAACTGCCTCTTTGACTTCATCATTGGTGATAAATTTCTTACCCTTAAGCTGTTATTAAATTTTTTCAAACAGGTAATAATGACTCAAGACCCGGTCTTCGCTGTAAAGTGTGATTTAAAATAACGAAGTTGACCTTATGTGGGACAGCAACGCAACACGGCAGACTGGGCCTGTAATCTCTGATCAATTGCCTGTTTCGGTTGATATAATATCGAAGCGTGGTATTATCCAGTTATATAAACGCCTTTATCTATATATTCGTTCAGTAATATTCCTTCTGAGTACCAAAATACGGTTGCCATGAGTTTCCCAGCCGACTGTGGCACCTTAAACTTCTTAGGAGGTACTGTACCCTTTTTATGTTCTTGCATGTAGTCTTGTTTCTAATCAGATTCATAATTATTAACCCAAGTGTCATCTCCAGTAACAATTTGACTTTATACACAATTCTTCGATGTTTTCCATATTACTCTTTTCGCTTCCGATTATGTTCCTTGGTTGACGATAGCACAAAGACTAATTGTCTAATAACAATAAAACATCGCTCTTTTACTAATTATGAGTCCCTGAATATTATATGCTTTTTCAAATTGAAGTAAAATGTCTAAAGCTTACTTTGAGCAACAAGGCTATTGCGAAACTCCATTTTTGTGAAAGAAGCGAAGACTGCGGTAAATAAATAAACGGCTTACTTTTGAGTGTTTCGTTTACCTCAGTTGAAGTTTAGCAGGTGCCTAAGTTAACTAGTCAGGCAATCGCGTATAAAATATAATGAAACAAAAGACTTTTTTTTAGAATCAAAAAATGTTAAAGTTGTTTCCTATCCTAAATTAAGAGAAAACGAACAAAATCGGAAAAAACACTATTTTTCGATTTTATAATCAGATATTCCTAATAATATCATAGGTATATTCCAAAAGATATACTTATACAATGTACAGATTTTCTGAATAGCTCGAAACTATATAAAATAATATAAATTTCAAAAAAGCAAAAGAACCGAGACCGCCTTTTTGACACCATCCCAAAAATAAAAATTAATATGATTGGTAAGAAATGAAAAATGAAGAGATTATTTTCACTTTATTTTTCTTTTAATTCCTGCCTTAAAGTCACTTTTCATACTTTTTGGCAATATTTGCTTTATACGTTTTCAAGTGTCTCTTAAATTTGTTTAATATCAACTATTTTTAAAAACTTAAAAACTTAGCGTCCTAATATCGACTCACCTGTGCTCGCCAAAACTCGATTTGTTGCGAGGGAAATTGGCTTAATTGATTCGTGGTCACCTTTTTTCCGTGTCTCACTTTCACTTCCTTTGGCTTGCAATATGTCAATGTTGTTGACAGCGTGCATTCTTTAATTTAATGCTACTTAAGCAACCGTTCACGCCTTTCTTTTTTAAGCAGATCACTTCCTTTATTCTCACAATGGGAAGTATGTTGCTGCATTAGAGAGAATCGCGCGTTATTCTTGTACACTCTAATACTATTGAAAAAGGTAATAGCTTTCAATTAATCAATTACCGCTGTTACAGTTTATCATTTGCACAACTACCATTTTTTCGTCATTGCTCGTACAGTTTCTTTGCTCTTTGCTCATGACGCTTGTTTTGTTTCACACACTTTGTGCGGAATTCCTTCTACAATTCTATTTTATTAGAAAATTTTTGTTTCGTACAGGTGGCAGAAACCGTTAAAAATTTACACTATCGCGTGGGCGTTTGAATGTTGTTAAAGGAATAAATTAGCATCTTTTAAAGTTAATTAGTAAATTACGCTTTCTCCTTTCCGTAGAGGAATTTAGTCAATAATTTGGGTAATATGGCAACAAGAAATTGGAGGTAGAGTGAATAATGAAATAACATATTTATCTAAATGTATATGTATTCTGTAATAATATTTCCCTTCATCGATTTCTCAACGAAGGGACTCATAACAAACATAACAAATATAGCTGGAAGAGCAAACTTTTTTGATAAATTATTTTTGGAAACGTTGTTTTAGTAAAACGGAAACAATCGTACCAACTGAATAGTTATTGATGTATGAATTAGAATTATAAATTGAGTTGTTCTGCTCAGTTAATATTACAAAAGCTTCTTAATCTTATCGGTATTGTTGGGTGACCTTAGCTGTCATTGCATTCTCTCAAAGTAATACCTTAGAACTATTATAAGATGGAATTTGTTAGATTAAGAAAGCACTACATACATCATATTTTTATCACTCTTGGAATGCTCTTTTGGCGTCATTGCAATCAATAGCAAAGCAGAGAAATACTTCTTATTGAATAGCAGTATTGTTCGACATTTCACAATAGAATTTGAAGATTCTCACTTGATACATGATTTTATAATAAAAACATTGTTAACGCGCAAAATAACACGGTTTCGCTAGGGTTCGAATCCAATACACTCTCAACCATATGGCTATTGCGATTGCCTTTTTTTTATTATTATTGTGTTTTAAATATATAACTTTGGTTCAAAGTATGTAAGTAAGCGAAGGAGCGATAGATAGATAGATAGATAGCCAAGTCCGTCTATTTGTATGCAAACTATTCACTTAGATTTTCAGATATGAGAATTTATATTTTATCCTAATATGTAATACAATAAACCGAAGACAACACTTTCTTCATTTAGATTGCTTAGATTACAAAGATTTTAAAATTTTAATTTATAAATTTGGCGCTTTGTAACCGCTGAAGCGACTTTCGGCCGTGCTCCTCCTCCAATTTGTGGTTTTGGGTCTTGATGTTTTTACCAACAAATGAAGGGACCCACAGTTTATTCTAAGCCGCCCCGAACGGCCGAAAGATTTCTATGAGGAGCTTTATTTCATGCCAGAAATACACTCGGAGGGCTTGACATTCCCCGCCGAGGGGCGACCGCTATTAGAAAAATGTATTTTCTATAATTTTGGATGTTGGTCGGACCTGGGTTCGAACCCAGGCCTGCAGAATGACAGTACGCAATGCTAACCACTCGGCTATCGCGGCCGCCTTATTTATATATAAAAGTAAATGACATTATCTCGTTGACAGCCGAGTATGTTTATGCTACAAATGAAAAATTAACTCATATGACTACAACTGAAACGTGATTTCGTGTCAAGTTCACAAAGTTAAACATATAAATTAATGAATTCCCAATGCTTGTTACTGTATGAGTCATGTGTTTGAGTCCTGGAAACACCAACGTTGAAAATTATTGAGCCTTTTGGCTGGAAATGTCAAACCCCTGAGTATATTTCTGACAGGTCTCCTCATATATCCGGGCAATTTAGATATCCCAGGTTACAAAAATAGGCGCGATGTTGAAAGTTGGTACGGTTGATCAAAATACTAATAAATAGTGATCCAAGTAGATGTACTTTTTTCAATAGCCTTTTTTTTTTGGTATTTCATCATGGAAAGACTCACGCCTGAACAACGTTTACAAATCATTCAACTCAATTACGAAAATTCACGTTCTGTAAAGAATGTGTTTCGCGCGCTTCGCTCAACTTATGGTCAACATAATCAGCCTTCTGAGCGTACTATTCGCAACACCCATCTTGAACGACTTGACACATTTTACGTCGAGATCCTAAATTGAAAGCATACAATATATAGAATTGAAGCCAAATTTTGTTCAGTAATGAGGCCCATTTCTGGCTCAACGGGTATGTAAACAAGCAAAATTGCCGCATTTGGGACGAAGAGATTCATGAGCAGCCTTTTCATCCAGGAAAACAACAGTTTAATTTGGTTTGTGGGTCGGTGAAATCATCGGTCTATATTTCTTCAAAAATGATGCCTGTGAGAACGTAACCGTCAATGCCGACCGCTATCGCGCCATGATAACCGTTTATTTGATGCCTGAAATTGAAGCTAGTTATCTTTTGGTTTAACAAGACGGCGCCACTTCCCACACATCGCATCAATCAATGGTTTTGTTAAGAGAACAATTCGTTGAGCAGATAATTTCGCGTTTTGGGCCGGTCAATTGGCCACCAAGATCGTGTGGTATCACATCGTTAGACTTTTACCTGTGGGAATATGTAAAGTCTAAAGTCTATGCGGACAATCCCCCTTCGATTCAGGTCTTGTAACAAAACGCCAGTTACCAGTGGAAATGCTCGAACGAGTGATCAAAAATTGGACTCAACGAATGGACCATCTGAGACGTAGCCGCGACCAACATTTGAAATAGATAATCTTCAAAAAATAAATGTCAAAAAATCTTCTTTGGAATGATAATAAATATTTCCCATTCGAATTTTCTGTTTTTTTTTTTCTTTAAAAAAAAAGGGAACCTCGAAATGAATCAGCCTTTATAAATGGCCCTCATCGATCCTATAACTGGAAAAAGTTTTTCGTAGGTTTAAAGCTCACAAAAACGGCTTTTAAATTTTAGATCATATAGTTATCTATAAAAGAAGTCTTAGCACGCAGTTTACGTTGGAATCAAATCACTATCGGTTTGCTTGTTCGCAATTTTTCGTTGCAAATTTTGTTGCTTTTTATTTATATTTCGTTTACACTTTACTCTTACGATTTAATATATTGTGGCGAAAATGCGGAGCGAATGACAGATGAAAGAGAGGAGCCGACAACTGGCACGTTCTAGAGCGTAAACGAGACGATTATCGTAAACGACGATTATCGTAAGCGAGAGGTTTATCGTAAAACGACGCGATTATTCCAGGGGTTTCGTTTTCAAGCAGCAAACAAGTATATAAGGACGACATTCGACTGCAAGTCAGTCAGTCAGCAATCAGTCGTGAATCAGTTGTGAATTAAGCTCGTGGAGATTACATTACAGTAAAGTAATAAAAACAGTACATTGTGAAAGTTGTATACAAGTGATTGTAAATAGTAACGTAAATTGTAATTGAATTGTGAATTACCGAATAATTAAAAGGACATTGATTAAGTCTTTATAAATAAAGAGACTGCAAATTAAGTTGGCGATTTTATTTAACAATCCAGAGGTCGTACCCGGAAGATTAAGGAAATCATCGAGGTTAATCAGCAAGATCGTAACAATATTTATAGAAGCAAATTTCTGGAACAAAATATCGGCAGTTTATAAAATTTACACTGACGGAAAATAAAGCATCCATAAAAATAAAGAAAATAAAAATAAATACCAAATAAAGTAACAAATAAAGTGAGCTTAAAAAGCCACCGAACTTTTCGTACATTCTAAAAATATATGTAAGTCAACAAGGAAAGCGGAAGCATTACGGAAGCACGAAATAAACAGAGAAAACTGTTGCTGTCACTGAGCAAATGAGCAAGTGGAATTTGGAAGAAATGAGAAAAAAACATTTTCGTGTATATAACAACAATAAAAAACAACGCAAATATGGACACACACAAGAAATATGTCAACATGCGTTAACGAAATCCAACAAAAAAAGTGACTACGCTCTAAAAATTTCGCTATTTTGACATCCTGCAGGATATGCGGCAGCTCAGAAGGTCGGCGTATGGGGTGTGGTGATATGCAGAAAAATAATATTTTCATTTCATTTGCACCTTATTGACAAGTGACATAAAATTGTAATTCTTTCGGTTATATACGCGGTTGTTGCTTCGCAGCGGCAACAGCAATTACGGAGGCAGGGGCGGTGACGGCGACTGTGGCCATGTTTATCGTAACTGTGACATGATGACGATTGTTGCTGTTGTTAAAAATAAAGTAATAAAAGCCGTAAGCACAAATATGAGACATATGTACGTACAATTGCAATACATATAAAATGTTAATGGAATTTCATTTGCATTGTTAACCGGCAGTGTACGACTGAAGACTAGTATGCAAAAATTCTATTTAAATACTAGTGTGAAAAAGGAAAAAATCCTACCAGCTTCTACCTTTTTCACACTAGTAGTCGTTATTTGTATAGCAGTTCACCAGTAACGGGAATAATAATCATTTTCACTAACACACCATTCGTTTGTTGCTGTTATTTCTAGTACACTACGGCTGAGTCTCCTTCCATAATAAGCTCTGTTGAAGTGTGAAGTATGTCCAATAATAGAAGATGGACTAGTTAGTGCAAAAATGCAAACTAATAAGCACATAGTATTTCTCCGTATTTCTCCTTGCAGGGAACATTTATTTATGTTACGAACATATTTTCTATGTATGTGTATATGTATATTTATGTACACGCATAAGTACTGCAATGGCAAAGTCATAAGTTTCAGTCAATTTGACAGTTGTGAGTCATTTCGTAGCCCGTTTTCCATTGGTATTGCTAAACATACATATATATGTTTTTTTCATTTTCGTTTTTATTAGTACATATATGTATGTTATATGGTGTCTTTGCACTCATTTGCGCAGTTTTCGGCTTTTACTCCCGTACCGTTGTTTGGCATGTCACTCATAACATTTTTTTACGATTGTTTATTTTTTTTCAATACAATCATTTACCTATACATATGTCCGATTCAGCTGTGCATGTATTTTTTTCATTTCTGGTTACCTACACGAAATTCGTGATATGCTGGCATCACATTTTCCGCTCATAAAATTCACTCTTACCTTTACTTCACCGGTTCAGTATTTTATTGTGTTATGAATCGAGTGCCCGGCTTTACCCTAGAAATCGTATTCGCTTTAGTCGTGATGTATATCAACATGATTCTCTTTACGATCAGATTTGCGTTGTAAAGTTGATAACAAAACCATAAGGCAATAAAAATTACATTGAATCTGATAGGGGGCAATTCAAAGCAGTTCGTCGCAAGATCCCTTATTGTAAGGATTATAGATTCATAGATTCATGATTATAGATTATTCAGGATAATAGATTCCTGAAAATTCCGGAACATCACCAAACTATCCTTCCATCCAGAGATGGTATAGCATATGTTTTAAAAAATACAAAAAATTATATATCTGAATACCGAATAACAAAATAAGTATAAATAAGTTCATAAATGACGTAAGTATTCGAGAAGTAAACTGTAGTGGGATCGTAATACTCGAATTTTATTTCGCGTTTTAACATAGTGCAGTTATAAGCAATCAAAGCATAAAATAATTATTTTATGAGAAAATTTGCGTATGTAGGTTCAGGCAGCGAATTGTTTGCCCGTTGCGACTCCTGTAGCAATTCGCAAAGAGAAGCTAAACTTTATTCGAGTTTAACTTCGGCAGCATTGGTGTTTGTAAATTACAGATTCAGTGGTGAAGTGGTTTTTCATCATACTGAAATGAACTAGTATTTAATTGATCTGTTCACCAAGAGGTTCGGTTTCAAGCGCGCATCTGGTACGTAAGGAATCTATTTCAGTTATTCCTTGAGTTGGTGATCAAGAATAAATCCGAGATATTTAATGGCTGGGCTCGAGGTGCAGCCACCTACTCTTACTTGTATTCCCTCCACCTTTTACCGGCTAGTCATTAACAACGCTTCCGTTTTGTGGCCTACTAGCTTCAGACCTGCTGTTAAAAGCCAGGCTTTCACAGACACCATGGTTTCATTGCATATCGTGATACGTCAATCAAGTGTTTTGCTAAAAGTACAATAGGTAAATCATCAGCGTAGCTCACGATAGATACACCATCCGGCTTCCTTTTGTTAAAAATGTCATCGTACATTATGTTCCACTGGAGTGGACTGAGGACCGACCCTTTTGGAACACCTACTGTTATTTTATACTTTATCAGGCCTTCGTTTGTATCATAGAGCACCACTTTTTCATTAAAATAGTTCATAATTATGCGTATAATATAGTCCGGAATATTCATTTTTTTGTTACTGTTATTATTTCCTTCCAGTCAGCGGAGTTGAAATTATTTTTCACATCCAGCGTAAATATGGCGCAGTACTGCTTGCAGCCTTCGAACCTTTAAGCTTTACGGGCAATATCGCAAACAGAAGCTATGGAAACAACTGTTGATCGCTTTTTACGGAAACCATATTGCCATACAAAATTCCTTGATCACCTTCTGTAATCTCTTGGAATCGCGTGCCTCGAATAACTTGCCTGCTGTTTCTGTGTACGCAGATGATATTGATATTGTAGGTCGCAGCACCAGGATCATTAGCGCTGCTTTCTGCAGATTGCAGGTTAGTCTAGCAGTGAATGAGAACAAAACAAAGTAAACCATTGCTACAAACAACATGTCTCCACGTATTAGTACCTACGTCACTACTGAGAACTATAACTTCGAATTTGTGAATTTAGAAAGCAGTATCAACAATACCAATATCCTCAGCTTGGAGATCAAACAAAGCATAACTCTTGGAATGGCATGGAACGACGAGCTGTATGAGCTGTATGAGCCTTGACATGAACATAGTCAAGGCTTGAACATTTCGCTCACATGGATGAAAATGCTCCAGTGAGAAGATCATTCGACTCAGTATCCTAGGGTGGATAACGAAAGCAAAGGCTCCCTCGAACAACACGGAAGGACCATGTCTAGATGGACTTGTTTGCTCTTGTTCTGAACAACTAGTGGAGCTTCGCTAAGGAGAGAGGAGAGTGGAAGAAGAAGACATATTTATCTGATATGAAACTAAGGCATAATCTGACAATTTTTATTTTGCCGTGTTAAACATACTAATTGCTAACGTGGAAAAACGATCACAGATAAGCAGGTTGATGTAGAAATTCAAATTGCTAAAATTCATAATTAGTATCATATTACCTCTTCAAACGTGAAGTAAATAGAATGCTTTCCCATACCATCAGCGCAAGAATATGGATATATGAGTAGCTCATGGTCACCCCAAGAAGTTTAAAAGTAGCTAAAGCTTGTTGATTTCCTCTTATTAAACCAGAAAGGACTTTTTTTTTGTCAAAACAGTTGACATTGTCTTTCTTGTTCCGGTTAATCTTATAAGCCAAAAACTGGGATCCTACCAAAACAGTAAAGCTTAATTTTTTACCTAATTGAAATTTGTTGTCTAATTTGAATAGTCTTACTAAGATTATTTACAATTCTTCAAGCATTTGTTTTCTTTTAACTATGCAAAATATCTCAAGCTAAGATTCACTGAAAACAATATGTGTTCAAAAAGTGAAAAATACCAAACAACAACAAAAAAATTTCGGTGTTCTTCTACGATAAGAGCTAAATCTAACAAAAAAAAGTAAAAATTTTATCTTTTCTAACTTAATAAAATCATTATATACACAATGTGGAGTATAATCGTATTTGCTTAAAAAACACAATTTTTTTCATATTACTAATTTTGAACCAGACTTTGTAAACCGAGACACTAATTCCCATCAAACTTAATCTTATTTTCCAAAAAATCATGCCCCAACTGACTTCGCTCAAAATTCATTTACCCAATGACGCGCTAAAAGATGGTTAGCTAAACTTTTCTCTCATACCATTTGAAATGCCAAATGTTTGTAAATTTATTGTCCCATTTAGCCCTTTCACCTACACAATCATTGAAGCAAAACGCAGAAACACTCTTCTTGCATACATCATTTGAAATGGTCAGCAGCCCAAGATTACTGATATGAGTATCGGCTACATGGGAAGCAGACGCGCTGAATAAACAGTGAAGTCAGCACATTTAAAATTTAACCAAACAAGATTTATTGAACTTTTTCGTTTTTGTCTGGCTGTCAAACATTTACAGGGGTCAATGCGCCTCCAACGCGCAACAAATTTTCATTCTATTATTATTCGTGCAATAAATTGTATTGTTCATGTATTGTTCTGAACTTTTCTGTTGCATACTTTTATTTATGTGTTCCAACCGAAGGAATAGTTTTACCTTTTTTATTTAACAAGAATTGAATGCCATCGGTGGATATAATACTGAGCTTTGTAATGAAGTGAAAGTATTGGTGTAGCTAAAGTTATTCCTAAAAGAAATATGGACTGTTCTGTTATTATAGGAAAAAAGTGATATATTATATAAGTATCCTCTCCACTATTCCGAACATATTTTCTGCTGATACTTATAGTTCTTAGACCCTGGAACAAAGGGAAGTGGAACGCCCTTTATGTGGCTGAAAATATACATTGTTGGCTCTAATAAAGTGTCAAAATAAATATAGATGCAGGCGAATTAAACTTTATAGAAAGTAGAGACAAATCCAAAGTCATATCTATCTGTGCATTCAGGTATGCAATAGCTAAATCTAACCCCCAAATATATTTGTGAAATTCAGACCACGAGTATGAACTCAATTGCAAATGGTCAAAAGCGGAGAAAATTCTTTTATACCAGTAATTAAAAAAATACAAATATGAAAAATCGGTAGCTAATAATAAAATTGAAAACCAACTAGGGAGCAAACAGCTTCCGGTATCGCCTCCTCAAACAAGTATACCTTCACCAATCTTATTAGAATATTATTAGAATAATATATTTTATTATAAGATAATCAATTGTATTATTTAAAACTAAATTATCATACTCTTTTATTGATCCAGTATTTCCAAAATATATTTATAAGAAGCCGCTTGGCTTATATTATGGCCGTTCAGTTAAAAAATCGTCCCATTTGTATGGAATTTTATAACAATTTAAAAATTTGAACTGCTTTACTTCACAATTTAAAAAGCAACACTGGTATAAGTCAAAAGGCAAATGGGTATACTACATAATATGTCGGATATGAACAAAAACTTATGTATGTATAAATAACGGTGAGCATATATATACATCCCATTAGTATTCTTTAATTTTTACATGTTGCAAGCAATTATTATATGCAACATTCAAGCACGCTGATGTTAAATAAATATTCAAGATACAAATATACAAGCAAAAGGAAGACTGAAGAGGAAGTAATTCAAAAATGTTCTAAAATGCAAAAACCAAGGAAAATTCAGATACAAAATACTCTTATATGATTGAGAAGAAACATTTAGAAAGACACCAAAGGACATTCAACATTTATGAGCAGCAGACAAAGGATAAAATTGAAAACAAAAATGAAAATTCAAATAAAAAATAGTCTCCAGTATAAAAAGTTGCAGAGAATTAAGAATGTAGACAGCGAAGAAGAAAAAAAGTAAGTAAAAAAGTCAAAAGAAGTCACTCAGAGATAAAGTAACATGTTTGTACTGCTGCATCCCGAAATTCGAATGTTAAAAATACTGCAGCCGTCGCTCCTCTCATATGACGGTAATCTTAGACTCCCTCACAAAAGCAACCGTGGTGTAAAATTTAAAGAGAAACACACTTGCTAATTTGCAATTGAAAGATACATAGGTATGTATGTACTATGGAAATAAATATTAAAAGATTTAACAACACATAGAAATATATACCAGCCAGTTTGGCTTATGCAGTAAAAAAAAATAGTAGGCACAGTGTTATAACTCTAACTGTACTTTAATGAGGGTATAAAAGATAAGTACTATGAATTTTATGAAATATACTATAGTTGAAAATTTTGTTTGATCATTCTCAAATAGCTCGAACAATTCAAAATCTAGTACTCGCACATTTCTTCAATGTTCGTTGCAAGGATATTTACGAGTACGAGCCCCAATATTTCAAAGTTTCTTTTTTGGGTTTTGGAAAAAAATATATTATGATCTTTTTACTTTATTTTTCCGAAGTTTTATCTCATAACTTTTAAATTTATTTATGCATTTTGCAATGATAATAATTTTAAAACTATTAATGACATTCGAAATAAAAATTAAAGAAATAAATTATAAACAAAAATTTGCATCACAATTTTAATATGTTGAGTCGGTTGCCCTTGCTGATTTTTATCTTTGTTTTTTGCAAATGTTTACAAAGGATGTCATTTTAGGCATATTTGTTTCTTGGTACAAAGGGTATAATAGAAGTCATTTCGCTATAAGCTCTGGAACGAATACAAAGCTTAGATGCTCTATGACCCTCTATTTTGCAGTTCTGAAATATGTAAATGGTATTTTCAACCGTTAGTAGGAAAACAATGTATAACTTTCGTGAGTTTTCGAAAAAGTTATTGATTTAAAAAAGTGTATTTGCAATGAAAAAAAATAAGTCAAGTTATATCTGTCTGTATGTAGAAACATAATATTGTTTTATCCTAGAATAATACCTTTAATTTTTAGATAAATGTAATATTGAAAGATTAAATTATTCCAGCTAAAAATTTGTTTGAAAACCACTGTAAAAGCATACTGTCTGAGGAGTATACCATTGCAATCTTACCTGGAAGTTGAGGAAATTATCGTTGCGAATGAAACGAGGTGAGGACTTCAAGTGGGTGCACAGCACGAAAAAAAAATTTACGTCTAAAATAGCAGAAAAGAAAGACTTGTCTGCATTTTGCAACCGTTTGCATGCGATTAAGTTTGTGTTTGTGTGTGGGATTGGTATACAACATACGTGATTCGGTGCGTAAATAGAAAAGTCAATAAAAACGTGTCGTTTTAGAAGCAGACAGACACTTTTACTTTTTATCAGACACGGCCAAGTAGACAAAGGCACACATACACACGGGAACATTACGTTGCATGCGACCACAAGTATATGCACTTGCATTTGTATATATAACGTATATATTTCCTACTTCCTCTTGTTGCCTTTGGCGAAAAGTATCAGAAAAGAAAGCGAAGAACAACCAAAAATACCGACGACATTACGAGTTGTATATTTAAGTGGGTGTGGATACAGTTGCCAAAGCTGTAGCTTAAGCTCCTCTGGCATGTGGCGATATGTCTGGCGTGATTTGTACTTATGGTGCAGCTATTTTCGAAATATACATTTATACTTATATATATATGAATGCATTTTTAAATGCCATTTAAAGCCATTTTTGTATTTTTTCACACAATAAATACCAACATTTCGCATAGAACAACTGAATAAACAGCAAAAAAGAAAAATTTCGTAAAATGAGTTGCAGGAAATGAGTTTTCGAAGAACGGGCAACAACTGTTATGTGCAACTGACAGACATATGATTATTTTGCTTAACTTTGTCTGTGTCTACGTTTTTTGTATACATACTCTTCAGCTTATGCTTTGTCTGTTGCATCTAATAAATTGGTTGCTCTCGGCCTGCTATCCCTTCGCCGCCATCACCCGCCAGTCCTCCAAACGTTGGGATTCCTCTCGGCCATTGTGCAATTGCGTTACTTATGCATGCGTCCAGTAGAAAATTCTATTTTGTAAACATCATCAACATCGCATCAGCATTACAATCGTAGTATAACAAGGATCAGTAACTTTCTCTTTGACAAAAGGGAAAGCTTAGTAACAAAAAAGGGAATAAAATTAAACGAAATGTGATAAAAAATGCAAAACTATATGCAAACATCAGAAAAAAGTTCTTTTACTTTATTTCCTCCTCTTTGACTCTGGTTGATTTTCTGATGTTTGGACAAAAGCGCAAAATTTGTTTCAAGCGATTCGGACAGTTCAAATGGATTTTCGGTAAGACTACAGGATAAATTTGTTGTATGTTGCTTACAGCTCGTCAATGCAAAAAACAACAACGGTTTTTGGTGTCGCCGACATTTGTTGAACTGAAGTTAAGTGAATATCTCGTTCGTTGCTTTGCTGCACTTGACTTTTCATTTTAGTTTTGACTTAAATTTTTATTTTTATTGTTACTCAAAATTATTAATTCTTATCTTATGTGATTAAATGTACCGTGAATTCATTTAAATATAGATATTTGAGTAGACGGCTGAGGGATTACTTTTAAGACGATATGCGCTGGTTATTGGTGCAGCAGCTAAAAGAGCAGACAAGTGCAACAGAATGAATTAAGTTTATTTAATTGAATAAGTTTAAACAAAACAATAATATATTGATTTTAGAAATGGACTCAAAACTGACTTTGTAATTTAAATATATTAATAAAAAGTTAATTTCTATATTTGAGATCCAGCCGTTTTCAATTGGTTTGGATTATTTTTTTTATGTAATATCTAAAAAATAGCCACCTTCATTAACCGTAGGGTTTGTTGCTTTTTTCATAATTCCATTCAGCCTCTCGGGCGGTATATGATTGATTTTGTCGCATGAGTGTCCTGAGCTCATACGATGGTTAAAATTCTACTGAATCAATATTTGCAAAATATGCCTAACAAAGTCAATCGGTTGGTAAATGCTTACTGCTTACATACCGACATAAAAGATGGAGTACTCTGTACATCATCGACCATTTACGAAGTGTGAGTACAGCTCATATGTACGCTGTTGCATCGTTGGTAGGACCGGGGTAAAGAGAGAGAACTTTACTTTCCAATCGTCTAATTTTTCAAAACTACATATGTATGTAGATAAAATTATTTCTGCTTTGAATTACTTGATTTATATTTTTGTTGGTGTTGTTACAAGTTCTTAGATAGACGACATTTTCTAGATCTTCAAAGTTATGGCACGTGTTCTAATATGTGAGTGCATTGGCCGTATGGAATATATTTGACCTTCCTCTTGCTCAGTACAGAACTTATTGACTTCGCTTCTTTGTTTGGGAAAAGCAAAGGGCGAGGTTGCGGAGTCAAATTATACCAATACCATCTTTTTGCCGAAGCTCGACACTCTTATCTTGTATGTTTGCGGTTAAGTTTGCAGCTCGTATAACTTTTTCTGAGGATCTGTTAGAGATGGGGCTTTTGGCGCGGTTAAACTATAATTTTGACAATCATGTAATCTCCTTTCTAAAATATTGAAGGCGACTTTATATCGATCTGTTGATATAAAGGTTAGCTGACGGTGAGCTTCAGTCGCTCATATAGCAAACTTCACTTATCCCACAATAATTGGCGCAAACTGAGATGACCGCCACCTAATCGATTGGGGTGAATACCATTCAGTTTCCAATCGGTAGTATATCAGTATTCGACAGTATTCAATAACTCTGGCAATAGGAATCAGATTTTTCCGCTTTTTTGTTTTCAGATGTGCGATTTCTATTCTTATTTTACAATAAGTGGACGTCACTTACCAAACCGGCTCTTTTCTTCCCACAATTATTGCGAATTTATCTCCTTGTCCTTTCCTTCTAGGACATTTTGTACTACGATAATGCATGTCTGCAGGACACCTTCATTACTCTCATTGAAAATAAACACGCACTCACATCATTACACACATATTTTCTGTCTTCAATAAGGATATACATATATCTTGGTTGTTTATCTCTGTTGTTTTCGATTCGTTCGTGCACTCACATATTTGTATTCGTATTTGCGGTTTATATTCGAATTGGTGTTTGTATTTCTGTCTCTGAATAAATGATTGTAAGTTCATATGATTGTATGTTTGTATTAGTTTTTGACATTTGTTTGTATTTCATTAATATTTTAGAAGTTATACAGATCACCAGATTGGTTACATAGATAGCATTACATACCATATATGAGTGTGCATATTTGCAGATGTGTGTGTTTGCGAATGTTGAACGCGTTTCGAAATCAAAACATAAATATTAACATTTACGAATTGAAACCGTGTCGCCTTGGGCGTCATTTCGTATGCAAAAACAAACTCACCAATCCAGACGAAACGCTTACATCGGAACACACTCAAACATACATTCGATGATTCGTTTGTTAACCGCAAACGTCGTCCTCACGTCACCTCGATTCGACTACGCGTACTTTGTCTATTCTTGAGGTGGCGCAGTTTAGCGAAAATGAAAAAAAATCATCTGATTGCATAGATAAACAAACACACACACATTCTTAACAGTGTGCGCTTTGAAAACGTTATTTTTGGCGCTGAATTACGAGTACATCTGTGCTGTAGAATTATATATTCAATAGCGTTGAAGTACATAAATGCAAATTTGTATAGCGAAAATTTTAGAGAAAAGCAACACAATTCTGAACAAACTTCCAGCCATAGAGTTGAGCGCAAGTATGAGTGTGTAACTGCCATAAGCACTAATAAAGTTACCTCATCTAATCAAGCTGAAATTTTACCATGGCTTAAAGTTTAGAAAAAAAACGTTATTCACTTAATATAAATAA